>JAJGRW010000814.1:66805-234810 GCA_025461045.1 Carex parvula
TCCGTTCTCCTTATATAGAGTGTGTTTGAATGAAGGTTTGAGTTAATGAGAATAGTGAACTAATTGAAATTTGAAATAATAAAATAATTCAACCTTTAATTAGGTTAATAAAATAACATGCTAATTCATAAAAAAAAACAAAGAAAAGTTCATTTTACTAACTCAAAAAATATTCAAACATAAAAATGTAGTTTGAAATAGTCGTTAACTTAGAGTAGTACAATTCGTTGCTTCATCGTTTGGATGTATAATATTCTGAGGCAACTGAGTAAATATCAAATGACTTATTTACAACATAAACGCAACACGGTTTATTTTATTTTATTTTAAAGGCACGGTCATGATCGTCATATGTCAGTGTGTGATTGGCCGCATGACAAGTATTTTATTATTTCTTCGATTAATTTTATATCCCTTCGATACTCCCAATCCAAGTTAGATTGCAAGGGATTCATATTTAGCACCGGTTTTTCAAGTCCAAGTTCGATTAATTTTATTATTTCTTTGGTTTTTTAAATAGGATTTTTTTTTTTAATAAGAATATTGAGGTTGGAAAAAGCCACACAATATTTTTTTTCAAACCCTTATTATTATAATAAATACTTTTTTTTCATAAGAATTTCGAACTTATAACCTTCCACATCGGAGTTACGTGTGTTTGCTACTAGATTAAATGTTAGTTTCTTTTTAAATAGAATCTTCTTGACATCAGTTCTACAAATTTGCGTGTTGCGAGTGAAAAACAAGAAGCATTTAGAAAAGAAAAAAAAACTCATTATAGATTTCGTTACTATCGCATGTCGGCTAGATTTCTTACCCTCCGATAAATAGATCTAAATATGTTGTTCCTTAGAGAAAGGCAGCACCCTACTTTCCTTTTTCTCACTTTCTCTCCTTCTCTTTTCTCTCTTTCTCATTAGGTTGTGCTCCAGAAAGGAGTCACGTAGAGGAAGGGGACGGAAGGCGAAGGAAGGAAACGAGCGATTTACCCTCTACACCTCGAATCGGAGGGGACAAATTTTAGAACTTCTGTACATGGAGTTCCCCTTGGCACATTATCACTTTCCTTCCTGTCCTCTCTGATCTCCTCGCTTCTGGAGCAGATAAACGTTGCGGGCAGCTCCGGTCTGAAGGCGTATTACCTCCCTTCTCTTTCCTTCCCTTTAATGACGTTGTTCTGGAGCAGACTCTTAAAAGCAGAGTGTTAGTCTTCTTCAAAAATAGCCACATATTTGAATCCCAATAAATAGGTGACCTCCATAAAAAGTTAGTTTGGTCGTGTTCATAAAAATTTGTTAGAGTGGAATATTTGTGATCATTCGTTTGGAAAATGATATTAAATAATATTAAATTTTTTCCCAACGAGTATACAATATTTCGTATCATTATTAATAATTTTATACTTTAAACGTGTATATATTTCTGTGTACATTAATTTTGAGGTGTTCTCTTTTAGAATGTCAAGAGCGGAGTCATATGGAGTAAGGAAGGTGGGATGAATTCACATCACCTCAGGTTACCTGACTCAAGCAAATTACGATCGGACGGTCCATTTAACATGGCACGTCTCCTACAGTTTCAATAGGCACCGGATTGAGTTTGGCCCAGATAGAATTAATCTGGGCCGGCCGTTGCAATTTGCTTGAGTCAGGTACCTGGAGGATATATGTCCGCGTGCTTCTCCTGCCGACAATTTTATTAATATCCAAAGGTTAATAGAAATTAATTAATATATTCAGATCTGCTGAAAAGTTAGAAAAATATCCGTACCGGTTATTTTTTTGTCAGTATTCAATTTAATTCAGTAATGGCTGGAAAATAGCCGGTACCCAAATTTTTTTTTTTTTTTTGCAACAGTACTGGCCATTTTCTGGCTTCTCCTGGCTCCTGGCTCAATTTTTTCTTTTATTCAAAAATATCCTTATCTTTATGTTTTTTTTCAGAAAAATTATAAAATTATGTCTCACACTATTTTTTTTTTTCAAATATATATGCTTATATTGTGTAATTTATTAGAAAAAAATTGTAAAAATATAATTGAATTCAAAACAATTATAAAATAATGTCTCGTTATAAAAAAATAAGAGTCAGATATTGATACTATTTGCAATCATGTTAATTGTTATATATTTCTTTTGTAATTCAGACACGTAAAGTATAAAGAATTGTGTTGAATTTAATGAAGTAATCATAATTTTTCCCTTCTTTATTTTTTTTAAATCGAGTTTTTCTTGTAGATATTATTGAAAATACATGTACATCATTTTTTTCATATAATATTTAAATTTTAAAGTTAGAGATAATGTATTTTTTTTTTTTTTGAAACAGAGATGAAGGTCTATGTCTTTAAAATCTATACTCTTGTTATTACAACAGTATATTTTTTACATCTGAATTTCGAACACAATCTCTCACTCAAATGACATTTTTTTTGAGGAATTTTAGTACATTTGATTAGTTAAATATATTTTTTCATTCTGTTTATGTTATTGAATCAATTTAATTTTTACACTCTACTATAATACAGGAACTGTTTTATAGTAGAAAGATATTTCAAAGATTTTTTTAAGTATGATATATAATTGCCAAAATAATTTTTTTTATTTAAAAAATATTTTGGATTCTTATTAACTACATTTACCACACATTTATTTTGAGTACTTTATAGTCAAAAGTTTTAATACATTTCTTTTTGAGTTATTTTTGAGTTGCTTAGGTGATATTATATTAATTATATATATTATAAGTATATTCATTATTTTTATGCCGGTCAATGATATGTACTTAGTTTATTGAAAAATCTTAATTACTATAATAAAAATACTATATTAAAAAAAAGCTTCGCTAATCGGGCTAGATGACAAAAAAATCTCATACAAAATGACATATTTTCATAAAAAAAAATTAGATTAAATGACAAATTACATTCTTTAAAGGACATATTAAATGACATCTACACGTAATAACATCTCTCAAATAACATATTAAATGGCATATATGATTAAATGACGTATATGTTTTTTAGATCTTTTTGACATATTTTTCATAAAAAAATCTCATAAAAAGTGACATATTAAATGATAAATAATATTCCTGAAATGATATGAAAAATAGAAAGAAATGAAAACATGACCAATCAATTATAATTCAAAAATTTCTCAAATGACATTTAAAATGGGGAAAGAGAAGGAAACATAGATTTTGTGAGATAAAGAGCGCTAGAGAGGCATCGGCGAGTACGTGTCTGAATAAATTTAAATTTCTACACGTAAATAAACATAGAAAAGATATATAGAATCAAAATATGATAGACTATTTGATTGAAAGACTGATATTCAATTTAAAATATTATATTTAAATCATAGCCACTAATAAATCAGAATATTTATATGCTTAATATAAGAATAGAAAGCACATAACAAATTCGAAATTATTTAAAATCGACTAGTTTGTTATGTTAATAAATTAGTTTAATAAAAAACTTGCGGTACACAGAATAACATGTACTATTATATATTATCAGCAGTACTTAAATTAAATGACAACCAATCATTATTATTGTGGTCGTCATAATCACAAAAGTAATAATAATAATAATAATATTATTGGATTATGGTGTTTCATGAAATTAAGCGAGTGTTTTACTTCATATTCATATTTTGCGATTTTAAAGTTCAAAATGTTGATCCGAATTGTTCAAGTTGATCTCCATATTAAATTGTGCTTAGATATTGGATTTTACATTTTTTGAATTTTTTAAAATCACTGATTTTATATGGTCCAGAATTTTCTGAAAAAGAGTGATTTTAAAAAATTCTAAAAAAATAGTAAAAAGTTTCTAAAAAATGTAAAATTTGGTATCCAAGCACAATTTAATATGGAGATCAACTTCTACATTCGGATCGACGTTTTGAACTTTAAATCGCAAACTATGAGTGTGATGTAAAACACTCCGCTTTAATTCGTTATTATTTGTATTATTATTATTATTTTTTAACATTATACAGTCGAACTAACATTTATTTAAAAATATTTCACTTTTTTCAAATAGTATTAAATAATATTATTACAACTCCTATTCAAATAACATTACTCCTCTTTTGTTCTACACGTATTATTGAAAAAAAATATATTCTGATATTATTTTTAATTTGGCAAATGAGCCCATTAATTTTAATAATAGAAATTATTATTAAATAATAAAGGAAAACATGAAAAATATCTGAGTTTTTTCTATCAGTATAGATGAATTAAAAAAAAAATTCAGATCCAAACTATAGAACTGAAAAAAAAAAAAGTTTCCAATCCAAAATATTTTATTATGTTTCAGAAAAATTCTAGCACTCTTTATGTTTATGAAAAATTTTCAGAGTCACTATTTTTGTTTCAGAAAAAATTCCGACTAATATTTTAGAAAAAAATTCAGTATAGTTTCTGTTTCAAAAAAAATCAGGCACTCTTTCATAAAAAAAAAAAAAAATTGGCTCCAAAGTCTGAATACTTTGAATCCATCTATAGCATCGAAAAATAAAGATATTGTTTTATTCTAAAATAATAATTTCTATAAATAAAAAATTCACATTAGACTACCTGGGGCCATAGTTCACGGATTCAGATCAGCTGAAATCCGAGATCCATGAACAGTAACCCTGAAATCTGAGATCCAACCGTCCAACTTTTTCTGTGCACACATCTCAAAACAGCTAGTTTTTCTGTGTACGCATCTCGGAATAATTCAATAGCTGAATTCAGAATTGCAGAGTTTTCAGAGTTACTGTTTATGATATCAGATTTCAGCAGATTTGAATCCATAGTTCACTACCCATTTTTTTACTTTTCTTCAATCTTCCATCCTCCTCGTATGTTTTTTTGTATGTAAAATTGTAAATTCGTTTACTTTTTGTTGTACATAAAATAGTCCAGGCGTCTCGCTGGCTGGTTTAAAGAAAAATAATTTGGTAAAAAAAAAAATGAAAAAATAATAGGACATTTATAAAATCTAATTTCCAAACCGAATAGACCAGTGAGACAGTTACACATCAGTCGATGAAAATCCATAAACACGCAATTCAACTTGGCCCAACCAATATGTGCAAGTATCTAAGATATTTATCGTCAGAAAAGAGAAAAAATAAATAACAGGGCAAATATCAGAAAAGAGAAAAAATATAACAAAAAAACAGGGCAAATATCAGAAAAGAGATATTCAAAAAGACCACCCGTACCATCAAAATAATCACTTGAGAGTAGGTCCGATGGGCATCGGACCTACTCTGGTTCGATGGGCTTAATCACCGTCGATTTGCTTTAAATCGTGTGGAATGCTTTAAAATTCGTGCCTGTTTGTTTCAGTTTTCGTGTGCACAACTCTTAAATTAGATCAGACGGTCATCATACTCGTTGAACCTAAAAAAAGGTCCGATGGGCATCGGACCTACTCCGTTCTCCAAAATAATAGAGCAGAGCATAGCAGAGCAGCGAGCAAGTAGGTACTGATGCTTGATGCCTTGCTGCTGCTCCCTTATTGGGTTGAGAACTGAGAGATTTTGTCATTTTTGAGATCAGCCAGCCCAGCACAGACGACTAGACGAGGAACGAGGCAAGGGATCGGAATTGGAATAGGAATTGGAATTGGAATTGGAAACCGCCTTCCCTCCCCTCCCCTCCCCTCCCCTCCCCTCCCCTCATCTCACACTTTTTCCAATTCCTTCTCCTCTCCTCTCCTCTCTCACTACACTCCAAAACGACCCAACCAACATTCTCGATATCCTCGCCACCACTACTACTACCTAATCGCACCTATCCTCTCTCTCCTACGCCATGCCTCCGGCAGTGGCGGCGGAGGGTGGTGCTCGCCGGAGCCGACCTTCCACCTCCGTCACGCCACCTGCGACCGTTCCAAAGGCCCCCCTCCGTCGCCTCCTCCGTGCCGCCTCCGTTGCCTGTGGGATCCAGTTCGGGTGGGCCCTCCAACTCAGCCTCTTAACTCCCTACGTGCAAGAGCTCGGCATCCCTCACGCCTTCGCTAGCCTCGTCTGGCTCTGTGGACCCCTTTCAGGTATTAAATCAAATTCACTGGCCTACATACAGGTCAGGTCTACTTCAACCAACTGCATCTGATTTCTTCTCTTCTCCTCTTCTCTTGTAGGTCTGATAGTTCAACCGTTGGTTGGCCACCTCAGTGATAAGTTGCCTGTGGACTCGCCTCTGGGACGACGGCGGCCGTTTATTGCCGGAGGAGCGGCAACAATTGCATTAGCTGTGTTGATTGTGGGGTTCTCTGCCGATCTGGGGAGGCTGATGGGAGACTCAAAGGAGCCCGGTGCGCCTAGACTGAGAGCTGTGATAATCTATGTGATTGGTTTTTGGTTGCTTGATGTGGGAAATAATGCCACTCAGGGGCCATGCCGAGCCCTCCTGGCAGATCTCACCGGTGAGTTCAATTTTGCTATTTAAACCCTGAACTTTTACTGCCATTATATTTATAATTGTTTCCTCCAACTACTGTGATTTTCGTTTTTTAATTATCATCTTGGCTCATGGAGGGAGATTTGTTAATTGTTACCTCAATCAGAAATTAAGTATTAATCTCTCTCAATTTCTGTGTCATCATTATAAGGAGTAAAGAGTTATTGACCTGTCACCCTCTTCTCTGCCTTGTTTTATTCTACACTTCTTTCTGCTGTATGCAACTGGCAAATTATTGAGGGTACAAATGCAATGTTACTGTAGATAAGCTCTGGTTAGAGGCGCCAAAGTTGGTCCAGCCTTTCCTAACCAGCTTTTTGTTAAATTATTGGTCATCCTTTCCTGCTTAGGGAGGTGTTATGATGGAGTTGTGTTTTTTCTAATTCCATGATGATCGTTGTCTGCCCATCACTGTCTACGGAAGTTTGCAATATTTTTTTTGTTACAGTTGGCATTTTTGTATGTACTTTCATTAAAAAATATATAATATTTTTTGAGGGAGAGAGAGAGAGAGAGAGAGAGAGAGAGAGGGGGAGTAGTTTAATAGGTATATCATGGTTCTTGAACAAAGGACTGTCACAACTGCTCAATTCAAATTAGAATAAAACAATGCATCTTCAGTGATAATGATGCGTAACTATCTAAAGTTAGTAATTACAAGTTGAAATTAGTAACATACACAAGCTTAAACTAGAAAAGAAACGTGTCCTGAAGAGGAAAATTTATTAATCTACAATTCTGCATGGAAGGTAGGATCAAGCAATCTTATGGAAGGCAGGTGCAAGGAAAGTGAAAATAATTAATTAGGCAGGATCAAGCAATCTTATGGAAGGCAGGTGCAAGGAAAGTGATTATAATGTGAAGGTTTTTAAACTAGCTTATTAATTACCTTGTGGTCTTTGATTTCAATACCGACAGGACAATCACCCCCCTTCCCCCCTCCCCCTCTTCCATAAATATTTTATTTGTTGAAGAATTATTGTTTTTGTGAAAGTCACACGCTACTCGAAGGAAAAGAATTAATTTTTTTTTTTCCTTTTGTTTAAGAACATGGTTTATATAACATAATTACATAATTACTCTCTGCTTTTAAATCATCAATGCCCCTTATTTTATCCAGGTAAGGATCACAGACGAACCCGTATAGCAAATGCCTATTTCTCCCTCTTCATGGCACTGGGCAACATTCTCGGCTTTGCCACTGGCGCTTATGGTGGATGGTACAGCATCTTCCCCTTCACCATCACCTCTGCATGCAAAATTAATTGCGCCAATCTAAAATCAGCTTTCATATTGGATATCATCGTCCTTGCAATCACTACTTTCATCACTGTGACATCGGTACAGGAAAGCACCTACGTCGCAATAGAAGACCCCAATGCACATGACACCCAGGAGGCCTTCTTATGGGAACTTTTGGATCTTTTAGATATTTTACCCTACCAATTTGGATGGCGCTTATTGTGACTGCTCTCACATGGACCGGGTGGTTTCCTTTCATACTATTTGACACTGATTGGTTTGGGCGTGAGGTTTATCATGGTGACCCAGATAAGGACCTGGTTTACCATGCTGGGGTTGGCATGGGCTCATTGGGACTCATGATGAATTCAGTTGTCTTAGGGTTAACCTCAGTTGTGTTGGAGAAATTGTGCCGTAAATGGGGCGCGGGGCTTGTGTGGGGTGTATCAAATTTAATAATGTGCTTTTGTTTCTCGGCGATGCTTGTTATTGCCTATGTGGCGGGTAATATAGATTATGGGCTTAACGGGTTGCCGCCTGATGGGATTGTGATTGCCTCATTGGTTGTGTTCACTATTCTTGGCGCACCTTTGGCAGTACGTAAATCTGTTGTTTTCTCTAGAAAAATTTTAAATGTGTTATAAGATAAAAGTTTAGAGACAACGCAACATTGATCATTTGTTTATTTCTGTTGTGCAGGTCACATATAGTATTCCATATGCAATGGTGTCTTCTAGGATAGAACCCCTTGGTCTTGGCCAAGGTAAATATATGATTTTTTTTTTTTTGTTTATTTTCACTTTATATTGCTCTGTTTTTTCTTACCTAACTATGATAACATCTCCTCAAACAGGACTGGCCATGGGTATTCTTAATTTAGCCATTGTAGTACCTCAGGTAATCATTTCTCTGGCACTGTTCTTTCCTATTTTCGTATACAATATGAAATTTCTTATTGTAACTTTTGTAAGTGCAGGTGGTTGTGTCTCTAGGAAGCGGCCCCATTGATCAGCTTTTTGGTGGTGGAAATTCTTCCGTCATTTGCTGTTGCGGCATTGCTTCATTTTTGGGTGGCCTTGTAGCAATTTTAGGTCTCCCCCGTTCGCCCCAGATTCGTACCTCTAAATCCTTTCCCCCGCGTGCCAGCGCCCAAGGTCGCCACGGTCACCACCGATAAGTGTCTTTTGTATGGTTCTTTGAATATACATACGCGAGAGTTTATTTCATGCCAATTTTATTGTGCACTACACTAGTCATTGCACTCACATTTATGCCTTGTATATGTTTATCGATCCAATAAGAAGTTTGTTTTTGTTTAGAAATTTTGTAGTTGTTCATCCAAAGACGATTTTGCTCCAAGTAATAAAAATAGTTTCTGTTTTTCTAAATGAGAAGTGAAAGTTTTATCTGGAAGAAAATAACACGGCATGCACTCATTAATTTGAGGATGTTTTATTTTAAGGTATATAGTATATCTCTTGATAATTTATTTGGTCTTCTAAATTCCAATTATGTTTAAAAGAATTAAACAAGTGAAATAATTATTTAATTACATTTGATGTAACTTATATGCTTTTCAATTGGATTAAAAAACTGATACATCTTTGGTCCTTCGAATTTATAATTATATTGCTTTTACTAACATTTGAGACAAATAATTAATGGTCCAAAAATTATTTAGTTACCTGAACCGGGGTTATTCAGCTTGGACCATAAGAAACACATAAGAACCGGGGCAGTTCGATGAACATCGGATCAAATTTGATCTAATGTCTGATCAAAACTGTTTGATTAACATTAAAATTAGCACGAAAAAACTTCAACATATATGCGGATCAAATACGTATAAATCTTGATGTGGATCGAACGGCTACAAACGATACCCATCGGACCATCCTTTCATCCACTCTAGGAAGCCGCCACAATTATTGCCTATCAAGTTGTTGTTTAGGAGAAAAAAAATATTGTATTACTTCTATTTTGTCATATAACCTTTTTTGTCTTGCTATCCTTTGTTATTGAAGCATATGTGATGTAAAGAGAAACCAAGCTACTGAAATTGAAAACTTCTCTATTTGCTTATATTTTCTTTTAAATTTTCTTTATTTATAAAATATACTTAAATCCACCTTCCACTTAAGTCCGCCACCTACTCAGTCATTTTTCAACCCTTGGAAACTACCAACATACTCTTTTATTCTTTCCAAAAATCCTCGTTTGCTTCAAAACTCTACTGAAAAGTTTTCAGAAAATTCCAATATTATAAGCTATCAGCTTTATCTATCAAGCACCAGTGTATACTGTATAGTGATCCGCTAATCTGGTCGGCCTATTTTTGTCCCTTTCTTGCTCTCAAATTCACTCAAAAACCCCAATACCAGATATTACATGTTTTTCTAGAATGCTCTAATTTGTCAAAATCTCTAAAGAAGTTGAGCTTCTTTAATGGAATTTTTTTGTACGAGTCCGATCTTGACGAAGAAATATCAGTATCGCAAGCTCTCGCTTTTGCATATTTCAATTTCCTCTCCTAAAAGGTTAGCGATCTCATTTGAAACGCTGAACATGACAAGTTGACCGATTCATAACCAATGAACTCATGAAAGTTTTACAACATGCACTGGCGGAGCCATGTTAGGTGAATGGGTCAATTCACCTTCATTTTTTTCAAAATTTACGTACTTATGTCTTATTTTCTATATAGTTTATAGTAAAATACTATGAATAGTGTAAAATTGATTTTCATTCATAGCAAAAAAATTTTATATAATTGACTCTCATTTACGCTCAAACCTCGTAACTTTAAAGTTTGACTCCACCCCGGTAACGTCATGCAAATTTAATAAGAAATTGAAGGTCACTAAAAAAGAGACATTTGCAGCTTTAGGCCATCATAATCTCATTCAGAACTGATATCAAATTGGCAAGATTGAAATTTGTTTATACATCATAAGGCGAAGAAAGAACGAAGACATGTACCAACTGTACAAGCACAACATTGATCATAACTAGATAATGAACAAACCATGAAATGGCAGTTTTAACTTGCACATGCACAAATCGGGACCTGTATGCAATTTAACTTGCACAAACACTGGTCAAAACTAATATGAGTTTGAAATTAGTTTCTGTGTTACCGGAAAACCAAAATGGGATATCTTCCTCTTTACTCATCATCCGGATTACTGACGACTTCAATGTCATCATCCACATTATCATCATCAGCATCATCATTCGCATCTGTGACCCAAAAAAGTCGCAGAATTTGAAAGGCCAGTACAAGGCTGGAAATAAACTAAATTGTGCGTATATTATGAAGTATATGCCTTTTTACTCTTTCCATATCATTAGATTTAAATGGGATCATATTTGGCAGCATTACCACTGAAATGGGTTTCCATAACCATAGTCTATATAAACAAATTAGCGCATATTGGTCCGTACTATGGATCAATATTTTCATTTTCAAAGTCCAAGCAATCGATCTGAACCATTCAACATGAGAAAATGTACTTTTAGGTCAAATTTTACTTTTGTTAGAATTTTTTTACTATTGTTTTAGATAGGTGTCTAGACCATTCAAAAGTAGTGATATTCTACCTATCTAAATAAAATAGTAAAAAAAATTCAAAAAAAATATAAAATATAGTTTGCAAGTACATTTTCATACGGAAATCATGTTGAACGGTTCAGATCGACTATTTGAACTCCAAAAATGAAAATATTGATTTGTAGTACGGACAAATATGTGCTATGGATAGTACCATAGCTTCACTCAACAAATTATTACTATGTACTATAAAATAAACCCACGATTCTTTTTTTTTTTTTTTTTTTGAAATCTAAATAAACCCATGTTTCTACTCTGTAATGAAAGGTACCTCTAGAAGGATAAGTGTTGCTTTGTGCTTCGGTGCTCGCTCTATTTGTGGAGTCCAGCAAGTATGATTGTTCCAAAAATAACATCAATGACTCAGTCTGTGGATTCCTACAATGCACTGTGCACAAATCCAACTGAGTTAGCTATAATTAAAAGATAAAAGCAAGTCGGTAATCTAATCCATTATTACAACAAACTCTACCAAAGATATAATTCACAATATAGAGTGAAGCTATGGGACCTTGCAAAGCGCGGATCGATCCGTGATATGGATCCATATCTCCGTTTTCAAAGTCTAAATAATCAATCAAAACCACTCAACATGATCTCTATATGAATATGTACTTGGAGACCAAATTTTACATTTTTTAGAAATATTTTACTATATTTTCAAATATGTTGAAAATCACTACTTTCAGATGGTTCAAAATCTTTAGACCTAGTGATTTTCTACCCATCAAAAAAAATTCTAAGAAAATGTAAAATTTGGTCTTCAAATACATTTTTATATGGAGATCATTTTGAACAGTTTGGATCGAATGTTTGAACTTTTTAAACGGAGATACCGATCCATTGCACCGTTCCGCACTTTGCAAAGTACCGTAGCCTTGCTCATATTTTCTATAAAAAGGGTTTCAAAAAAAGTTACTGGTTATTGAAGGATTGGAGATGGGTCGAGAAGGATCGAAAGGCCGAGTGCTCTGAACAAAATCAAAAGGCTTTCGCCCCCTTTCATCTAATCTATTTTTCACCCATTCCCGGTCTTCTTTTATATCAAGCCTGTCAACCCTATAAGCAAAACCATGCATATATATTACTTCTACATATTCACACGCGAGAAATGTTTGATCATATGTAAAGAGAGAATGAAAAAATACCAAGGTGGAAGGCCATTACGGGTCAATGGAAAGAGGCCATTAAACTTGCGTATTATTGCAAGCCACTCTTCATCGTACGTTATTTCATAAGGCCCAGGATCTGATTGAATCTCTATAACCTGAAAGGTATACTGTTAGAAATTATGAGAAAGAATAAAATTAATTCAAAGAAAGACTTGGACGGGTGGGTGGGGTGGGGTGGGGGGGGTATACCTGCAAAAAACCACGATTTGGGAGGCATTTGTCAAGGGCAAGGAATTTAGTAACGGGCCCACCTTCGCCATGCTGTATCATTGCGGGAAATTTACAGTGAAGATGCGCCGAGAACCAGTACGGTGGTCGGAGTTTATCTAATAGCAGAGCTGCTGGTTTGCTACCTAGGGTTTTTCTTTCCACCTAAGAAAGAAGGAACCTCATAGATATGAGAAATAAAAGTGAAGTACAGAAACAGTTGTTCAAGTAATTAATTAATTAAAAAAATCAATACCTCTTCTTTGAAGAAAGGCTTTGCTTTGATAAGCCTTTGCCAATTCCCGTAATCAGTAATACCAAGGGGCCAATCATGAGAGAGAAATATATCTATTGGTTCCTCTACATGCAGTAGCTTTAGCACATCATAGTACCTCACATGGTAAACCGACCTTATGTCGTTCTCACTGTATGGTAGCTTCTCAAAGTATCCTAATATGGAAATCAATATTTGATTAGACGTATTAATTTATTTATGTACAGGACACAGGTTTAAAAATACCTGCAAGGTAATGCTGTGGTTTGTATATGCCAGAAAGACCTCCAATTCGAATATTTCCAAACTTTACAACTCCAGAGAAACCCAAGAAAAATATGTTTGTCGCAGCCCATCCCCCGTAATACCTATTTAGAAAATTCCAAAAACCAACACATAAATAAGATGAATTTAATTCAATAATAAATTTTGACGAGAGGAATTTTCTCACTTGCACATACCAGCAAGAGCTGATCTCCTACGCAAATAGGTTTGTAATTTTGTTTTATTACACTCAGATCATATTTAAAGCCAGTACTATCATCCAAATAACCGAATGAGAGGTTGGTACAGGCGCAATTGTACCGGTTAAGAAGGTTAAAATGACACAAGAATGACATTGAGTTGTAGTATATTAAGGGGGGGAAGAAATGATTAGTTATGACAATATTGAGGTACCAGATGTTTGATACCAACTCTTGTATGAACAGTATGATTTTGTAATGAAATCGGTGGTACTACCACTATTTTTTTTTTTTTAAAAATGAATTAGTTATGACGAGAAATTTTACAGTTCCCACAAGTGGTTGGATGCCTCATGATTACCACCGATGAATATTGTCGGATAAGGGGCTTTCACCTGACCTGAGTAGTATTTCCAAAATGTGCCCATTTCTCGGTACTTTGGTTTACATTTAGGCACTGCAGGTCATTTTCATTTCTGACCGCCTGATTACACCAACAAAAACAAATTTGAAATATGTCAGACTTTAGAAACTATATTTTGGTCGGCGCAATTTAGGATAGTTTTTTCCAAAATGTGCCATTTCTCGGTACTTTGGTTTTACATTTAGGCACTGCAAATCATTCCATTTCTGACAGCCTGATTACACTAAGAAAAAAAAATTTCAAATATGTCAGACTTTAGAAACTAGATTTTGTTGGCACAATTTATACTTTGCTCAAGTTTGAACCAAATCCACCCACAAGAATATTACCTGGAAATCGCCACAGCAGAGGAGGAGGTCGATCTTGGTGTTCTCGACCTCCTCTAGACGTTTGAGAGTTGCATAGACCTTGTCCAGTTCTCCATGCATGCACCCTTCTACAGCGATCTGTCATTCAGACAATTCATCAAACACTTTGTAAGCATACGCAAATTGAGCAGGTTTACACCGTTTTGGAAAAATGGACCAAACAACGGCTTAGGCGAGAATAAAGAAATCCGAGGAAAGGAGAGCAACGTAGTAAAAAAACAGATCAATTTATACCTTCATCGTTTTGATTTAGTCGAAAATGGCGGGGTGTGGTGAGAAGCGGGAGCGAGAAAATTGGGGTAAGACGTAAGGCCTCGTGGTTTTTACAATTTAACCATCCTCAATTTTAAAATATAGTTCTTTTCTTCTGTGTCCTTCAAAATTGGAAAACTTTTCTTTGTATTTTTTTTATCAGTGATGCTAAACACCATAGTAACAAATCAAAAGTTCGGGTTCTGTTCGGCGAGGTCAAAAATTCGTGATTCGGGTATAATTCGGAAATAATTCGGTACCACAAGGAAGTAAAAAAAAAAACCCAAAAAAAAATATATATGTACTTATTTTAATTTTTTAATTTTTCAACTGTTTTAATAAAATTTTGAGGAAAAAAAATATTTGAAAAGTGTTAAGAATTTGATATTTGGAATTTATAAGTCAACTTAATATAAAAAATGTCACAGTACCCACGTGTTCTTTGATAATTGATAGTTGATAGTTGATAGTGGGGTCCACTTACATATTTCAAAATTCAAAAGTTTGCCTTAGTCAGTTAGTCTCACCCAGAATTCAGCGGACGAGGCCACGTGGTGGGGTCCTCCAGAGTCCAGAATTCACTCAAGCACAGAGCACGGAGGACGAGCAACAGGGATGATTTTTTCGAATAAAACGCGAATAATTTGTAAAAAATGTTTTATTCGCGAATAAATCGGTAAAAGTTCGGTCAACCGTTTATTTACTGTTCGGTGAGGAAACCTCCAAAAAATATTTTATTCGCATTTTATTCGCGAATCATGTTACTATGCTAAACACTCGGAAAGATGCAAGAGGTGAGAGAAATGTAGAAATACTTTATTTTCAAAAAATAATTGTGATTTGTGAACTAATAACTCTTAATTATTCAAAAGACACAATTTTTTTTATTTTTTATTATTTTGATAGAAAAAACAATCATTATGCACAACTCCTTGTTTCTTTATTCAAAAAATAATTTGGTAAAATTAAAAGTTTGTGATTCGGATATAATTCAATAATACTTTATTTTCTCTTAATACAATAACATGACTCAATGCTAATATTTTAGGAAGTAAATGATACAAATATTCTCAAATATTATGAATATGAAAAATAACCGTTCATAAAGTATTATCATATTTAAGCTCTTTAGTTTCTTATTTTAGTGAACTCCTTGGGAATAACTAGATAAATAAAACTTAATTACTAAAGGAATTGTTAATATTTAAATGAAAAGAGAGTGAGTCTATGGTACTATGCATAGCACAGATTAGTCCGTACTACGGAGCTATATTTTTATTTTGAAAATTCTAATGGTCGATCAGAACCGTTCAACGTGATCCCCACATGAATATGTACTTGCAGACTAAATTTTATATTTTTTTGAATTTTTTTACTATATTTTAAGATAGGTAGAAAATCACTTGATCTGAAAATTCTGAACCATCCAAAAATAGTGATTTTCTACCTATCTAAAAAAATAGTAACAAAATTCTAAAAAATAGAAAATTTAGCCCACAAGTATATTCTCATATGGAAATCATATTGAACGGTTCTGATCAACCGGTGGAATTTTGAAAACGAAAATATTGATCCGTAGTACGGACCAATCCATGCTATGCATAGTACCATAGACTCACTCATGAAAAGAAAATAAATCACAGATCACATGCCCCCATGAAATTAACTGATTTTTTTTAATTTTTTTTTGGAGTTCAAAAGTTGAAGTCTTTCGTGGCATAAAGGCTTGTACCGAATCCTTGATAAATTTTAATAATAAAAAATTAAAATTTTGACATTTGAATGATTTGAATCCTCGTTTTTACTCTTTACAATTTCATAGAAGTCTGATGACATACATGTAAAAGAACAAGAAAGTGTGTCCTTTCTCTTCTCCATTTCTTTAGAGCTTAAACCCACCAGTAACCTCTTTTCCACGTCCGCAAAGCCCCAAAACACTGTTTTCCCGCTCTCTCCTCTCAAAACCCTAACAATGGCGAACGACGATGTTAGCAACGGGCCTTCACCTTCACCTCGAGCCCAAATGGAAGAGGCACCAACCAAAGACGCAATCGCATACACTCCATACACGCTCGAGACCACCTTAACAGGCCACCGGGGCGCCGTCTCCGCTGTGAAATTCTCTCCTGATGGTCGTCTCCTCGCTTCGTCCTCCGCCGACGGAACCCTACGCCTCTACTCCGCCGCCGACTCCTCTTACCCTCTAATCTGTGAGCTGGCCCCTTCCACTGGGCCCGGCTCCGGTCTATCTGACCTCAGCTTCTCAGATGGGTCCCGCTTAATTGCTGCCGCGTCAGACGACCGAACTGTCAGAATGTGGGACCTCGAGTCACAAACTCAAATCAAAACCCTGACTGGGCACACCAATTATGTGTTCTGTTGTGCTTTCAATCCCCAATCTAATATGCTCGCTTCTGGATCTTTTGACGAGACAGTTCGGGTTTGGGAGGTACGATTTGTTTTTGTTAACAGTATTAATCAGTGTATGTTGTTCTACTTTATACTTACTGGCACAGTATATCAGTATTGTGGTTGGTTGATGCCTTTAAAGTATCAAGACCAGTCTTACAGTACTGTAATAATTAAAGTACAAATATACTTCAATTAAAAAAAGGTTAAATTGGAGAGAAACACATTCCCCGACAGAGTTGCATCAGTGGCTTTAAGAAGTGACTACATACCTAAATAGCATTTGTGCTGGAATTCTTATCGGCTTTCTTTATTGGCTATGGCAGCCGCTGCCATTGAGAGAATGGTAGGTGGGCTCCACTTGGAAATATAAAAAAACAGCGCCCCTGTAAGCTTAATCCATCCCGTTTAAAACTGTAGATTGCTTGGTCATCAGGGGTTGATCTACAGCCAATCGTAGTGGTGCTTAGCCACCCCTATGATTTGAAATTTTAATTATGTATATTTAAATTTAGTGGAATTTTATTTTTAAAAAGTTTTTATATTGTTCAGCCCCCCTCATTAAATGCTAAATGTGTACTTGTTGCTTAGTAGTTAGAATTCCACTTTGTGGTTGTGGAGACATGGCCCAAATCCCACCGACCACGTATTGTGCATTTTACATTCAGCCCCCCAATCAAAATTTTCTAGTTCAACCCCTGATCGTCATATATTTTGGGTACTACATAATACCTAAACTGGCATCATTATCAATTGAGATCAAATCCACACAATGCACTATAAACCTTACAGCAATTCATAAAACCTGTTCCAAACATAAAAGAGTAAAGTAACTGACAGGTGAGGTCAGGACGGTGCTTGCGGGTCCTCCCGGCGCACTCAGAGCCAGTGACCTCAGTTGATTTCAACATGGACGGGTCGATGATAGTGTCGAGCAGCTATGATGGGTTGTGCCGAGTCTGGGACTCTGCGACGGGACACTGCATGAAGACTCTGGTTGATGATGATAGCCCCCCTGTCTCCTTCGCCAAGTTCTCTCCTAATGGCAAGTTTGTTCTCACTTCCACCCTTGACAGCACTCTGGTTAGTTTTTTATTTGTTCCCTTTTATTCTCTTAATATGTTTGAAACTTTTCTTAATTGGACTGGGCCTGAATAGTTATTTCCTATTGGGTCCATTATTCCTCTCAGGCCCTTATATTGGAGCAAGTGGGTCAGCAGTGTTTGTACTTTGGGCTGGGTATATGTTCTTAGTTCTCTGGAATTTTTTTTTTTTTTCCGTATGTTATCTATTTTGCTGTAAATTATTATTGTCTATTGGAAGACTAGGATGGCTCCTATGTGCACTTCAGATTTGATTTGTTGAAAATTGTCAAAAGATCCAGCATGTGAACATGAAATTTTTTTTTTTATATACATGCAATCAACTGTGTACATAACCAGTCTTGGTAAATATGCGTTTTGTTTTTGGTTCTCTGATTTTGCTTATTGTAGGGTGCTTTACACTTTTTTTAGAAATTTGTACCCGACTATTCTAGTATTGATTTTTTTTTAATTATTTTACCTTATTTGTTTTGTGTTTCTCTGTTTAATAGGCTGTTGTGTTGACAATTTGAACACTTATTTTATAATGTTAGCCTACGGGTTTCATCTCAGAAAAAAAATTTGAACCAAGCAAATAAGCCCTTTTGATTGCCTTTAACTTGAGAATTACTTCTAGAATCTATGTTACTGTGAAAAGTGTTGAAGATTTTTTATTTTATTTGCCTTTACATTTCTTCATAGTTGCTTGATGTTAAGCATATGAATGCCCCTGAAATGAAAAAAATTTGAATTTTAACATAGTTTTGCCTTAATTTAAGCTCAAAGAGTCAAAGTTGAGGTGTTTCATTTGGATAACATGTGCATTTCTTTTCTTTTGGACAGCGGCTCTGGAATTTTTCAGCTGGCAAATATGTGAAGACATACAAAGGACATACTAATACCAAATATTGTATACCGGCCACGTTTTGTGTCACAAGAGAAAAGTATGTTGTCAGTGGCTCAGAGGATAGCTGTGTGTACTTGTGGGACCTACAAACCAGAAAGATTGTGCAAAAACTAGAAGGTCATACAAACACTGTTATTTCAGTGTCCTGCCACCCCGAGCAAAGCATAATTGCATCGGGTGCACTTGGCCCTGATAAATCTGTTAAAATTTGGGTACAGAAAGAGGAAGAGGAGCAAGAGAATTAAATATATATATTTTTATTACTTGTCCTTTGTTAACTTAGCTGTACCTGATTATTTGTTGCATCACTAATTTGAAGATTTGGTAAATTATGGATATTTAAATTCTTCTCTTGCTTTGGAATTTATTTGTGTTTTCTTTAGCTTTGAGAATTAGACTGAAATCATGCTATACAACTGAATTTTGTAACATATTCTTTTGCTAAACATTTTGTACTTGTTGCTAACTTGTTGAGTTTTTTCCAAAGGTGCTACAAACTCTCAATTTTGAATTTTGAGAAATGCTCAAAATAAAAAAATCGGTTCTTTTGGTTTGTGAATTAGAGTGAAATTTTGTACTTATTGGGGATTTCAAATCGACACACATCAGTACATCACATTTCCTTAATTACCTTCTACTTTCATACCTTGGGTGGTTTCTATATTCTCAAGGAGGTAGTAGATTTATAGTACAACTCTTTTAAGTCTAGATACCTTCTATTCTATGCGATGTGACGCTCTGACCTTTCCAATCTGACAGCAAAGTTTACTGCACATCAAGTAATCAATCACCTATTAATTAATCTATTATGAATTTATGATGATTGGACATACAGTCGATTTACTATGACCAAAAATGAGAAAAAACAAATTATGTATTATACTAACTAGATCAAATTTCATTAAAAGCTACCTGTTGGAGTCATCCCCTAATTCATTTTTGGGTTTCAAATTTATGGTTTAAAATTGTTGGCCACGTGGCAAAACTCAAACTGGATCTTTCAAATTTCTGACACTGCTCCCTCCCTGCAGGAGTGTAATTAACTTCTCAATAAATGCATTGAAAATAACATAACAGACTGAATAACAATAACAATTGCTGCTAGAGGTCAGGAGGAGACAAAGACCGATTAAAAAAACAACAATTTGCCATGTGCAAGAATTCACGAAAAGGAAATGGGTAGATTTTGTTGTCCGCCTCTTAATGGGCCCACGAAAGGGTCGTATCAATGTACCATATGGGCTTGGGACCCACTGGACCCAAAGCATTGCCATTTGCCCATTGCCATCGAATATCGATCGAACAAGTCCTAACTCCTCTCCGTTTCTCAGGATAATGGACACGCCCAGTTTAGTGGGTTGCCAAACGGCTCATATAAAAAAAGAAAAAGTATAAAACAGACAGATGTATAGTTATTAATTTTATTTTAGCTTATTGTCAAACTTACTGTCAGTGTCAACTAATCAAAAGCTAATATTTCGTTGCTTTTACAAGAAGACAATATAACTTAGATTGTGATCGTTACTATTTTGTGGTGTCTATATCTTGAAATTTTTTGAATATTTTGCACTATATTTTTAGTAAACTATTTTTAATATTTCTAATAATTCAAAGTGGTGGTTAATTAGATCGTCTCTTTTTGACAACTGATTTAAACACTTTGGTGTTTTAAAAAATTCAAACAAAACTAAGTACTTTTTATTTTTTTGATAAAAGTGGATATTCATATCAAATTAATTTTTTTTTAATAAATATATGTGCTCAAGGCTCAAGCATCAAAATTAATTCACAACAACCGAGCTAGATATCCGTTGGATATATGTTGGCAACAGAAAATTATTTTTCTTAAAAAAAATTGCATTGGCATGACAAAAAAATATTTCCCTTCTTCCTTCTTCCTTCTTCCATGGTCAATAAGTTGATTAGATTAACTAATCAAACATTAAAAAAGAATTTGTCTTACTCTTACTTGAAAGGCCACTTTGTTAGGTGTGCAAACGGATCAAATAATATATGATCCGTATCCGAAAATTTGATATGAATATCCGATATCCAAATATCCGTACAGATATGGATACGGATATGGTTTTAAATTTTAATTATCCTTATCTAAACAGTAGATATATACTATATATTTTAATACATATTATAAAAATATTTATGTATATATTTACGGATATCTGATATCCGATTCGTATCCGAACGTATCAATCTAATATCCGATCCGTATCCGAAAAATAAAAACAGATACGAATATGATTTTACCACTATCTGATCCGTATCCGATCCGTTTGCATCCCTACACTTTGTCCAATTGTCAGTTCAAGCAAAATCTGTGCACCTTTTCATGGTTCTTTTGGTGACCATAGGCCATAAAATAACCCAAACACTGTTAATATATATATATATGAGTAGAACTAGGGTGCTCTCGAGTTCACCAAGCTCTTGGTGAACTCAAGTCCAAAACTCATCGGATCGGCTTCAAACGACGAATCCGACCGTTGAAACCTGTCTATCTTACGAGTGATGCGTCTACATGCAAAAATTTTAAATTTTGAAATTAATTTTGCATAGAGTCAAGTGGTCAAAAAACGTCAAAAAATAAATGTATTAAAATTAATTTATTAACCTTCTAATTTTGACCACTTGACTCTATACAAAATTAATTTCAAAATTTAAAATTTTTGCATCTAGACGCATCACTCGTAAGGTAGACGGGTTTCAACAGTCGAATTCGTCGTTTGAAACCGATCCGATGAGTTTTGGACTTGAGTTCACCGAGAATTTGGTGAACTCGAGAGCACCCTAGTTCTACTCTATATATATATATATCACCTCTTCACACAATAATGTCAGTAATAAATTTCAAAATGAAAGATCGTACTGGCGTCAATAATAAAAAAACCAATCCTCTACGTGTAATGTCTACTTGGCACGATTCGTTCCATCTCATCTCATATATCCCTTGTGATCCACTGGTACAAGTAGCTCAACTTGGGTTTTTATTTGCTATTTACCTCCAGTCTGAACAGTAGCGCAATCTACAGTTCTCAGATTATTAACAGCGCCAAGAAGCACTCTTTCTTGGAGAACATCTGAAGTTTTATATTTAACTGGAGATAAAGTGATTTTATTATTTTCCCGTAATGATACCACCTGGCACGAATTTAATTTGCTACGTACCCAAAACAAGTCAACCGATTTAGCATTAAGCAATTTAATTTAATTATATGTTCGTCTATTTCGCCTGTATACATTATTATCTCGTATAACACACATTAAGTTCTATAAAGAAAGATTATACTATAATATTAATCTAACCCTTACTGCACTGAATTCACATCACCTCACGTTACCTGACTCAAGCAAATTATGATTGGACAGTTCTTTTAACATGCCCCCTACAGTCTCCATAGGCACCGGATTGAGTTTGGTCCAGATAAAATTAATCTGAGCCGTCTGTTTCAATTTGCTTGAGTCAGGTACCTGGGAGGATACGGATCCTACTGCACTTAGTCAGATCTAATTTTAAATTGGAACGGTAATGTAGATGAACAATGTTCTCTACAGTTATTTGTCTTTTCGATTTTTCTCCTAAAACTTCTACGTACCGTTTTCTTTCTCTTTTAAGAAATCGCTCTTTCTCAACCTCCTTATGTCCTCTCTTTATTTCTCTTTTATCTATTTCACGAGTGCAAACGGATCAGATACTGGCAAAATTATATCTGTATCCGTTTTTATTTTTCGAATACGGATACGAATTTCAATTAATTGGAAAGAATTTCAAAGATTTCTTGTTATATATTGTTGAATAAGGAACCATATATATATATATATATAGTAGAACTAGGGTGCTCCTAAGCTCACCAAGCCCTTCCGTGAGCGCGACTCTAAAACCTATCGAATTGACTTCAAACGATATTTCCAAACCGTTAGATATTCAATCTATATTAAAATGTGCTTGGAGACTAAATTTTACATTTTCTGGAATTTTTTTACTATTTATTAAGATGGTTTGAAAATCGCTGTTTTCCAATAGTGCAGAATTTTAATAAAAACAACGATTTTCAAACCATTTTAATAAATAGTAAAAAAATTTCAAAAAATGTAAAATTTGGTCTCCAAGCACATTTTAATATAGATTGAACATCTAACGGTTTGAAAATGTCGTTTAAAGTCAATTCGATAGGTTTTAGAGTCGCGCTCACGAAGGGCTTGGTGAGCTTAGGAGCACCCTAGTTCTACTCTATATATATATATGATATCTCCCTTGAGTAATTAACTTGTTGACTACACTAATACTGAAATCATACAACTAATATATAGTTTATAAATTGCAATTGGATGGTTCATTAAATGATGTATATATATATACTATATAGCAGTTGTATAAAATGTTCCCCAAGTGGAACTATATATATATGATTACACAAGTATATATATAAAAGACAAATGGTTTAGTTTGTGATTAGAGAATGCTTAATTAATTAATTACGAGGTGTCCCACGTGAAACCACACTTAATTAAATTGATAATGAGCTGTCTATCCAATCCGCAAGAGATCTCCAAGATCTCTCGCATCTCTCCTAATCCTCAATAAGACGACCATTTTTTCCCACCGCACCCTCAACTTCAAATAATTATATTTGTTGCAAAATTGATAATAAGGAGGTAGTTTAACCAGCAGAGTACGTAGAGTTAAAATGCTTCATTGATTTTGTGTCACAATCATGCTCCACATTCTTATCTTCATTTTCAAAGTTCAAACATGATCTTCATGTTAAACTGTGTTTGGAGACCAAATTTTAATTTTTTTTTTTAGAATTTTTGACTATTTTTTTTATATAGGTACAAATTCACAGTTTTTGAAAGGTCCGGAATCTTTACAAAATAATGATTTTGTATCTATCTAAAATTTTATTTTATTTTCAAAAAAAATATAAATTTTGGTCTTCAAGTATATTTTAATATGGATATTATATTGAGCGGTTTGGATCGACTGTTTAGATTTTGGAAACGAAAATTAAGTAGGACATAATTGTATCACTTTTTTTATAGAGAGGCGAAATTCATATATTATGCCTACGATTCAACACTAAAATATAATTAATAATAATTGATAGATAATATGAGTTTGTTGATATGTCATAGTGCACGGATACAACGCTATATGAGGCTATGAGCATAACAAAATGGAAGCGGTTCCAAAGGGAATCTTAATAAAGATTTAAGCCAACGGATTTGTAGAATCAAGAGAGACTTGTCCTTTAATAAATGTCTACTTGATCTTCATCTTGCCCAAGGAGCACTTAAAATGTTCATTTAATTATTAATACATGTACTTAGTGTCCTCGAAATAACCCCTAAAATGGTCTCAAACAGTATTATAAATAACAATATGCGCTTGTCGGACGGGTAGATATTGTTAAAGCAATTAGTCAGTTTGTGATTAATTAATTAGAATTTTACTGATAATTTTGCATTTTTATATGTGTATATACTTGTAATTATTAAAGATGATTAATTTGACTCGTCAAATTTATTAAATAATTTTATTTTAACTTAGTTTCATTGTTAATTAATAAAATTTTATGAAATTGTCATTTAGAAAAACTCAGAGAAGACAAAGCAAAGTATAATAAATATAAGTATATACTATATAACGAATAAATGCAGAAAAAATAATAAAAATGATCAACTAACTGGCTTATAAACGGTAGCGGCCGATTCGTAATGGTTTGGTCGCTACCAATAACTAATTAGCCGATTAGTTGGACTAAATGGCCGTTTTTTACTACACTGGTATCAAATAACATAATTTTTTACTTATAGAAATTATAGGAAAATAATATTGAGTAATAGACAGATAGTAAAGAAATTGATTAATTGATTAGATAATAATTGTACTGTGACATTTATTTGATAAAAAAAGAAAAAAAGAAATACAAAGAACTTATTTTCTAATGAAAAAAATATAATTGAAAAGTATGTTAATTTTGTTACAATATATGAATTAGGTATTCGAATAATATCCGTATCCGTATTCGAGTTTAATATCCAATATGTATCCGTATCCGTATCCGAAAAAAAATACAGATACGGATATGGTTTTAATACTATCCGATCCGTTTGCACTCCTACATAAAAGGAATCAAAATTTTATTTCCATTCTTAGATCCAGTGTATCACCTCAGTTAATACCAGTGTTGTAAAAAACGTCCGCTTAAGCCGATTAATCGGCCGATTAGTCGTTGGCAGTGACCTAACCTTCATGGATTATTCCGACTAATCGACCGATTATTTTTAATTATGACCGATTATTCTCGATTATTTCCGATTAATTGCTTGACGGTACCCTGTCCGGCCGACGACTGCATACCGTTATTTACAACACTGATTGGTTGATACTACAGAATATCGCCTAAAGAAATCATTTTTTTTTTCCGATTTCTTATATGAAATTCAAGTATCAAGGCAATCTAAATATTATCCTATATTATTTTCAAATAATTTATAAATAAAAAATTCTGATGAGATAAAATAAAAATAACCTCTTTTCGTTAAAAGCGGATCACATAATTTAATCCCTGCCACGTCATGTGTGGGTAAAGTGCAAAAGATTCCTGGTGCGCATCTGCACTTAATTCATGCATTTGTTTGTTTCAGGAATCAGGAAACAAAAGCACACACGCTTAACTTAATAACAAAAGAAGTCTGATTGGTGGTTACAAGTTACAACTTGGAAATAGAAAATCTGCTGGAGATTATATGCTATCTTCTTTCGATACACGCACGTGGCTAATTTGTCGCTTCAATACTGCCATAATCGAAATTTTTATTTATACCACAATCAAAAAAATAATAAACCAAAATATCCTGATTTTCGGATTTCCAAAACACCGTCAAGCCAACTGCGGTTGATGTGTATTTTTGGTATATTTGATAGTCTATTTCGTACACTTTTTGCTTTAAATTTATAGAACCCTAAATACGCAAAGTTATATTGAATTGCAAACGCATAATCTATTATTATAGTAAATATGGGTGTCGATCTAAAGACTAAAGCAATTATAATTTCTATTAAAATAATTAATCCTAAATTAATGCAAATAAGTAATTGGTGGGTTGTTACAAATCACACAATTGTTGGGTTCAATACCCGAGAGGAGTTGGTTTGTAACAAAAGCTAAATAGAAAGTAAAAAGGAGTTGTGATCAATTAAATGAAGTCTAGGGACTTTTGGTTTACAATCACTTAGTCAATTCACTACTCGATATGTTATCTAAATTCATGTTTTGCATTGATGGAAATTCCAACTAAGTTGGCCTATTTCTACCAAGAATCAATATTTTTTTCGTGTTTCATGCCTATTATGTTAATGTTCATCGTCTTAGGGTTGTCACTACCTAATATGATTATTTAATTGAAGGCAAAATATTACCATTACTTTGTACCGATAACTAGATATACTCTAAGTCATTCGATTGAGAAGTACTCATAAATTGGTTCCCCACAACTTTCCATGTCCAACCTTTAGTTCTATTGATCCGGGGTAGACTTGATTTGGTCCATCTCATCTATTATCTCTAAGGTTATTCGTGTACATAATTTGGTCTTATCTATATCATAACACCATTGAAGTCAAGATGTTGTCAATCTCCGCAAGGTGTGGTTTCAAAAACACAAATCATGCATAACTCACAAATATATAAAGCAAGAACCAAACATCAATTCAAAACAATCATCATAAAGATAACATCCAAGTAAACTAACACAAGTTCATGATACAACCTAAGCCCTAAAGAGAAAACTAGCCTCTCATGGATGCAATAACAAAAACATCCATGATAAAGAGCAAGTAAATAACACAAATAAAATGAGTAAATAACAAAAGGAAATAGAATACACCAATTCCTAAGCTATGCCTCATTTCTTCTTTGCAAAGTCTCATTGAAAGTCGCATTGAATTCACTTGAGAATGACGAGAAAATGATGGAGGAAGAGGTGCTAAGTTCAATGGAAGAGAGATGTGTAATGGAAGGTGGCTTCATGCGAATCCCCAATGGGGAGATGTCTCCTCTCTTGCTGCTTGTCTCTTATTTTATAGCCATTTTCGTGACTTGGAAAACAATCAGACATAATCTGGAAGTGAATCGGACAAAGATTGCATCATTAAGGCAAGAAATCATGTGAAATTGCAACTGGTGCAGTCCAATGTGCGGCCTCCATGCGATCCTAGGTGGTAGCACGAAATATGTCACTCTGAGAATTTGTAGTTTCTGCAGCCGCACAAGGTGGACTGGGGCCGCACTTAGCCTCTGTTGACTTTGTGCTTCTTTTATCTGAGTGATGCGGACATCTGTGCAACCAGAGGGGGTAGCACATAATGGGATTGAGGTTTGTGCAGGTGCCTATGCGGGCACAGGGGGTAGCACGGATTTTTCTGCTTTTCTTGTTTGGCTTGCTGGAGTTTTGTGCGACTATGGGTGGCCGCACGAAATGGGACTAAGGCCGCATTTCTTCTTTGATTGGACTGTGCTTCTACAGGATTGTGGCTGAGACTTCAAGAATGGTTGTGCGACCGCACAAAGTGCCCCAGAGGCCGCACAAACGGTGTAAATGCTCCAAAATCTACATTTTATTTAAATAAAGGTAGTAACTTGGTTCTTGGCATAATTCTAAACTAAATTATACTAAAATACAAAAAAAATGGTCAAGTATTTGAAGTTAAACCCATGCTAAAAGTATATATAATTGAGGCTCATCAGCGGCCCCCGCCAAAACTAAAAAAACTCAAAACTTTGATCATATTCCTTTGATTTTATAATAATTATTTTAATAATTTTCAGAAATAGAAAGAACACAATAATTTCTACATTTACTAGAAGTGACTTTGAACCGGGATTAATAATTCAGATACAAAGTATTTTTATTTTTTTCAAGTAACACACCAAGAATAGTTTTATTTTTTTTACAACCGAAAAAAATCATGCCTGAAAAATATTTCAGAGTCTTTCTAGTACATCTAAATTATAAGATGTTTTATCTATTTTATTTAATTTTCTTTCTAACATATTTATATTATTAATTATTCTTTTTATTTCTGAAAATTATTAAACAATTATTATAATATCAAAGGAATCTGATCAAATTTTGAGGTTTTTTTGTTTTTGTCGGGGTCCGCATGGGCATTTGGCGGCCTGGGTATTTTTGAAAATCTCCCAAAATCATGGTTTTTTTTTTTTTTTTTGGAATAAGATATAAATAAAATCTCGGCTACCATAACGAAAAAATAAATTTTAAGCTGGAAACAGTTGTTAAGGGTTCAGAATTGGGGTCCGATAGCAAAGCTCATACTCCGTGCATTGATGACGGAATTGTTATGCCATGTTTCGACTATTTTATTTAATTATTTTATAAGCAGATTTATATTTATGTAATTAAATTATTAAGATGATTTTTAGCATTATCATAAAAAATTAGTTGTGGTATAAACATAATAAATGCTAATTTCATTAATAGATTTACGATAAAAAAAAAGAGTTAAAACAACATCTTTAAAGATATATTTTTTTAGAAAACAACAACATATGTAAAGATTGGTGTTTAAAGATAATAATAGTACATCATTTTTTTTTCTATGAATCAGTTAAGATTAAATAGCTACAATAATTTTAAGAAATATATATATATATATATATATATATATATATATATATATATTAAAATTATTGTAGCATTTATATATATATAGAGAGAGAGAATGGCTAATATACAAACGTTTTTCCTGGACTCAGGAACAAACGATTCGGTTCTCCAATTTTCAAATTCCAAACAATCGATCCAAACCGTTAGATATTCAATCTATATTAAAATGTGTTTGGAGACCAAATTTTACATTTTTTGGAATTTTTTTACTATTTATTAAGCTGGTTTGAAAACCGCTATTTTTCAATGATGCAGAAATTTAATAAAAACAGCAGTTTTCAAACCATCTTAATAAATAGTAAAATATAAAATTTGGTCTCCAAGCACATTTTAATATAGATTGAATATCTAACGGTTTGGATCAACTGTTTGGACTTTGAAAATCAGATAAACGAATCGTTTGTTCATGAGTCCAGGAACAAACGTTTGTATATTAGCCATTCTATATATATATATATATATATATATATATATATATATATATATATAGAGAGAGAGAGAGAGAGAGAGAGAGCTGGCCTATGGTGAGTTGTGAAGTAAGAGTCATTTTTACTTCACGCTCATATTTTTATTTTTAAAATCCAAACAAATTGGTCCGAACCGCTCAACATGTTCTCTATATTAAAATGTGCTTGGAGACTAAATTTTACATTTTTTTGAAATTCTTTTACTATTTATCAAGCCACTTTGAAAATCGCTGATCCGGTGGTTCAGAAATTTTTACTGTTTTTTACTGTTCACAGTGGATCAGCGATTTCAAAGTGGCTTAATAAATAGTAAAAAAGAAATCCAAAAAATGTAAAATTTAGTCTCCAAGCACATTTCAATATAGAGAACATGTTGAGCAGTTTGAATCAGTTGTTTGAATTTTCATAATGAAAATATGGCGTTGTTTTACTTCACAACTCACCATAGTCTATCTCATATATATATATATATATATATATATATATATATATATATATGAGGAGGGATCCACTTACAACAAATTTGAGTTACAACAAAGTTACAACATTCATTTTTTTCATTTTCAAAGTCCAAATCGTCGATCCAACCGTTCAACATGATCATCTAAATAAAATGTACTTGTAGATCAAATTTTATATTTTTTTGAATTTTTTTACTATTTATTAAGATGGGTACAAAATTCAATGGTCTAAGTATGGCTATTTTTTGTAAAATACTTAATAAATAGTAAAAAAATTTAAAAAAATATAAAATTTGATCTGCAAGTACATTTTATTTAGATGATCATGTTGAACGGTTGGATCGACGATTTGGACTTTGAAAATGAAAAAAATGAATGTTGTAACTTTGTTGTAACTCAAATTTGTTGTAAGTGGATCCCTCCTCTATATATATATATATATTTATATATATATAATGTTTCATGAAGTAAAAAGGCGTTATGACTTTAGTTTCAAATCTTGATTTTGAAAATTTAAACAGTAAATCCGAGTCGCTCAATACGATTTACATATCAAAATCAAGATTTGAAACCGAAATAACCGAATTCCTTATTGGCAACCCTTACATCCTAGATGCATTGATTTTTTTTTCTTCTTTTTTAAGAAAATGTTTATACACCAGATGTATGATAACTTCACTTTTTTACGATTGTTTAGAAAAGAAGAGTGATGAAACACTTTGCATATTAAATATAAATATTTGTGAGAAAAGATATAAATAACTTACATGTTAAGTATAAACACTTTGAAATGAAAACAAAAATTTATTAAATTCAAGATTATTTTCAGAACGAAATAAATATATAAAAAAAAAAAAGCATGGAATCTAATATATATATTGGTCCCCTATGCAAAGTAAGGTGCTGCAGCCATAATGACAAGGATCCATGTATTAATGTATAGTTGTATACAATCAATTGGGCTTTCTTTACTCAACTAAATATTAAATATAAATATTTGTGGTTGTTCATCAAGTAACATGGAACCATCAATCAATCAATCAATCATGATTCATGGCAGAGGCCAGAGAACACAGAAATCATTTGATTCACAGATGATGTGTCTTCCTTGAGTTTTGATTATTTTGATGTAAAGAATCTCAACTACGAGATCACATTAAATTTTGAGCAATTTTATATTTGATCCACTTGTGGGGATTTTTTTTAAAAACCATAAATAAAATAATTAAATTTACCAAACCAACATGAAGATCCGAAAATTTACAAAAACCATCAATACCGAGATGCCAATTCGGTCCGAACGAATTTTTTTTCTCCAGACCGAATTGGCATTTCGGTCCCCCCTCATTTTCAACTATACCGCAGCCCACGCCACATAAAATCCAACAAAGAATCCGGACCGAATTGGCATTTCGGTCCGGAGAGAAATTTTGACCGGACCGAGATACCAATTCGGTCCGGAGATACCAATTCGGTCTTTAATTGCTGTGGACTTTTCAGTTGACGTTGAATAATTAGAAATTAGTTTAAACAGTTGACTTTTAATACCAACAAATTTGAATACCAACAAATTTGAATGTTTTACGTTGAATAATTAGAAAATTCATTTATTATTTTATTAAATGGTAATTTTTCACCGATAACTCCAAAGTTATTTTTATTACAAAGAATTATATTATAAAAACTTATCAATAATTTAATCATATTCCTCATGAAATACCATTTCCATTTATAATTGTCAATTAACAAATATATTTTGTTTAAATCGTATCAATGGTATTCGGATTTTGTACTTAATAAAAATTAGTTTAGCAACAGACATGTCTATATAAAAACATGTATAAATATTAATTAAGTATAAAATTATCATTGATACGATTTAAACAAAATATATTTGTTAATTGACAATTATAAATGGAAATGGTATTTCATGAGGAATATGATTAAATTATTGATAAGTTTTTATAATATAATTCTTTGTAATAAAAATAACTTTAGGGTTATCGGTGAATAATTACCATTTAATAAAATAATAAATAAAATTTCTAATTACGCCTGTAAGTTTAATAAACTTTTAATTATGGCTTTTGACTCATGTTTGACCACGTAATAAACTTTTAATTATGGCTTTTGACTCATGTTTGACCACGTAAGTAATATAATGCTCTGGACCGAGATGGCAACTCGGTCCGGCCAAAAATCCTTTGGACCGAATTGCCATTTCGGTCCAGAGAGACCACACGATCGGCCGCACATTAAAACCTTGATTTTTTTTGAAAATAAGGGGGACCGAAATGCCAATTCGGTCTGGAGAAAAAAAATTTGTTCGGACCGAATTGGCATCTCGGTATTGATGGTTTTTGTAAATGTTCGGGTCATCATGTTGGTTTGGTAAATTTAATTATTTTAATTATGGTTTTTAAAAAAAATCCCACTTGTGGGGGTATTGGGAGGATAGATCATTTTATTAATTTTATTCAAACAAATCACGGATGTATCTTTCCTTTATGAATTTATTTATTTTTTATTATTATTTTTTTTTCTGAAAATTCTTAAAAAAATGTTAAATTTGATTTCCAAGCAATTTTTTTTGGATCGAACATTTAAACTTTGAAAATAAAAATATGGATTGGTTAAAGCCTTTTTGTGTTTAATGTTTACCAATGTGGGTACCAATTTTAACGGCTAGTTTTTAATTCTCACATATCTGAGGTGGGAGAATTTTTTTTTTTTTTGACCAAATTGTCCATTCTCCAATAAGGAAATAATAGAGCTAAATTTTAAATCTTTTAAATTAGAAAGTTATCTGAAATCTGCCGGTATTAATTATAATAATAATTGGTTATGTAATTTTACACAAGTAAGGAGTGACATTTCTATAAAAGTTATTATTTTATTCAATGGCTACCGCTTGTACAAAAATTATTTTCTAAACAGTATTCTACAGACAAAAAATAAAATTTTAAACAGGTAAAATAATAATAATTACAGGATGTAATTCAAATAAAAAAATAAGAATCGAACTATAATATATAAAAGCATACTATCCTTTTATAACATAGAAGATTTCTTCAATTATAATACGATCAATTGATATTCATTAAGATCCATACTTATTCAAACTATAAAATTAACAAATTAACAAACAAAACATAACAAAAATTTGAAAAGCATACGATCTAAAATAAAAATTATTACTCCTATTCTAGTAAGTGTCTGATGCACAATTTATTATTATTCTAACAATATAACTAAAACTTCAAAAAGTAAGAAAATCATTTAAATTAAGCATAGTAGCAACATTATTCTCAGATGTCATATTAAGATCTTCATTTTCATTTAGCGGTTCATTGACTTGAGGGGCTTGATTGTTGGCACATGACTAGTGTTTTTTCGATGCTTCAACAAGTTCAAATTTAGAAGGATCTTGCTTGGTAGAACTTAATTCTCTTTGTTTTCTTTGTCGATGTAGCATGTACTTGTTCGGTGGGACTTTTGGTTCGAGTACCAACTCGGAATTAGAGATAAAGTTGGCAAGAAGTTCTTTAGCAACTTCTTTTTTGTGAATAGGTCATTTTTGATACTTGGATTGAAACTTATTAATTAAGTAAATTCATTATTTCATTATCAACATCATTAGTCATGTTTATTGGTGAAGTATCCAAGAGGTTCTATCAATTTTCCATTGCGGATGAATCAAAGCCAGAGGTAACATTGAATTTGTGAAGTTCATCATGTTATGAGCACATGGAAGAACCATCGTTGCCTCAAAATTTCCCGTGCAAATGGGATTGATTGCTATATTTTGTATCGTATTGCTTGTACAACTCTTGCAAAGCAAAAATTGAGACATTGGATAAATAGTTTCTTGAACAACCGAATATCACAATTATAGACATGAATTTTTTCGCCTGAGAGTTTCACCTTTATTTCATTAAATTCATGCTTGATTGTAAATTATATCTTTTACCTTTTGAAAATCACCTGTTGAAACTTGCAAATACATTTTTAGTTTTGCATGCGCCCCTTCGGCTCTTGAAGATGCACGATTGCCTAGGTGCAAGCACTTATCCGTCGTGCTCCAATAAATTTTTCTCACTAATCTTTAAAAAAGCTACATGAATAATATAATTTTCATATAAATAAATTAAAACACTAAATAGTACCGTAATGTTCATAAAAAAGAGAAAATCCTAAAGGGTGTTATGTGTGTTCAGTTGAAATGGAAAAACAGAAATAAAAATGCAAGTTTGATATTTTTATATAGCTTTATTTTTAAACTAAGAATTTCTCATTCATGATTTGTGTTGCTACTTCCGTGTAGTACTCTTCCTACCAATCTTCGCATTTCGATTATCTCTTCTATCAGGTGTTGCATTATTGTGTAGCTAGAGTGCTTAAATTATTATAAATTTGTGTTTAATTAAATAACTTCACTGTTCAGATAAGCTAATAAATCATCATGCACCAGTTCCATTTATACATGGTAGCAATGACTGTACAAGGATGTCTAGCGCACGAACATATTTCATTTAAACATGGTAGAAATTGTAACGATATATAATAAGTTGTGACACCAAAATATATATCTTCGAGAGTGGCAGAGCCTGTTGTTCATTTAAATTATCAAAATTTCTCAATAATCGGTTAGTTTTAGTACAAATATATATAAATGAGTTTTAAAGGAACTAATATACTAGCTAGCTAGTTCATATTGCTTCAACATAAATTGAATTTTGAGTTATGATTATAAATAAATTGTCACAATTTATAACATCCAAAACTTCATGTACGGTCAATATATGTATAACTTGTAATCAGAGCTAAAGTCTGACTTTTAAACTATGAGAGTCAAACGTGAATGGAAATCAATTATATAAATTTGTACCCATCACATTTTACTTTAAATCATATAATTTTTTTAATATAAATACAAAATTAAAAGAAAAAAAAAGAGATCAATTGACTTCCATTCATTTTGCAAAATTATATAAATACAAAATTAAGAGAGATTCAATTGTCTTTATTGTGTCTCAACAATATATGTATATTCTAAAATTTAAATAATTCAAAATAAAAAAAAATATTAAAATAAAGAGAAAATTACTTGACAATTCTTTATATTGACAATATTTATAATCTTACCAAGTAAAGCCTAAATGTAAAATTAACATTATAAGCATTATTGATAGTATTTATCTATATTATGTCGATAAAATATGATGAGATTTCATTTGATACATTTTTAACCATACATCAAATAATTTGTAATTTCATGGTCTTAATTTAATGGTCCCTGACACAAAATGAAACAGTATGTCAAGTGACGTACTTTATAAAATTGTTTTTATATTTCAAAATCAACGTGAAAATTGTCAAATAACCATTGTCAAATATTTTTCTCCTCTAAAATAGAACCATTATAAATTTATAATTCTTACCACTTATTATACACACATATAAAAAATGAGAGTTCAAATACTTCCATTATGCATTCATTTTTAGAGCTACAATAACTTAAAATTTAAAGCTTAAATATCAAAATAAAACTATTAGATATGATATATATCATTTTCTCTACTCACCAAGTAAAAGATCACGATATTTTGATTTTGTTTTGATTGGTATAAAAAACTTGCAAAAATACACTGAAGTGAATAAATTCTGGATGTTGATTTTTCAACTTATGGATTAATATAAAATCAAAATTAAAAAATAATATTTTTTATGCAGGGGCGGAGTCCAACTTTCAAACTATAGGAGTTAAACTTGAAAGGGGCAATCATATAATCATGCTGCCCATGAGGGTAGAGTGGAAAAAACGTGCCATGCCGTGCCGTGACGTGACTAACATGTCGTGACTTTGGTCTCATGTCGTGCCGTGCTGTGCTGTGACCAAGTTAATTTTTCACGTGCCGTGCCGTGACCAAAATGTCAAGGGGTGGTCACGGCACGCGAATGGTCACACCACGTGAGTCGCGCTGTGCCTAAACGTGCCGTGACCATACGTGACTCACGTGACCAATTTAATCATAATTTAGGTTAGTTTATTCAAGATTCACCATTAAATCAATATCTAATGGTTCTAATTACATGTGACTCGCGTACGTGTCGTGCCGTGTCGTGCCAAATTTCCAAAGATGAGCACGACACGCGAATGGTCACGGCACGGGACACGCGAGTTACGGCAGGTAACTGACACTCATGCCGTGCCGTTCCGTAACGAAGCCGGCTCCGCCGTGACATTTTTCCTACTCTACATGAGGTCATTTTTACAGTTCCCATATCATTTTACTCCAAACTATATAAAAAAACATGTGTATCAATATAAAATATTGAAAATAAATAAGGCAGTGGCGGAACATAGTATTGCTTAGGGGTGGCTTAGCCACCACCATAATTTAGAAATTAATACTTTAATCCTTTATATTTTATAATTTATATAAGTACTTTACATATTAGCCTCCTTTATAAAACAAAATTACATTACAATAACTTATTTAGCCACTCTAATCTAAACTTTTTAGTTTTGCCCCTGAAATGAGGGTCAATTGGCTACCATTTGGTTGAATTCAACCCGCCCTCGTTTTTATGTGCATATAGAGAAAATAATATAGATAACATCCAACGGTTTTATTTTGTCATATAAATTTTAGAATTTTTGTTATTAAAAAATTTAAAAAGTAAAGACATGATGTGAACATAAAAAATTGAGCCATTTAAACCCTCCTCTATAAAAAAACTATGTTGTTTCAACTTTATTTTTGTTAACATTAAGAGCTTGGAAAAATTCATTAATGTTAATTTATGTACTAAATTATTTAACATCAAAGAAAAATTAAATGCAACATTTTTTATGTGTATAGAGAAAACATTATTTTATTGTTTGAATATAAAAAATTATTATTAAATGATTTAGAAAAATAAAATACAACGAAAACATAAAAGATAACAATAGTATATTTTTTTTTTTTGTGTGGGGAGATTATTATCCTATTTAAACTAAATTTTGTATACCTTTGACCAACTCCGAGCTGGATACAGTGTTAGATTAGAAATTTAGAGGTAGAGGTGGTTGAGAAAAGGATCTGACAGGGAAGAATGATTGGAGCATTTTTTTATAGGAAATATTGCAATCTTACCCGAGATTCCTGGAATTGCTTATGTGTCTTTTTCATTTAATTAAAACGTGCCAATGATGGATAGAGATACAAGCAACAAATTCAATTCCACACCTAATTTCTCAGAATTCGGATCAGCTGAAATTTCGAAACCAATAAATAGTAATTTTGAAATTCTAGCAATCTAAATGCAGCCATCAAATTTTTTCCGATAACGCATCTCGAAACAACTGATTTTTTCTTGCACGCATCTCAGAATAGTTCGACAGCTAGATTCGGATTACAGGAATTTCAGAATTACTGTTACCGGTCTCAGATTTCAGCAAATACGCTTCCAATTTCTCATCCTTCTCTTTAATTTCTTTTATCTACATTTTAATTATTTTATATTTATAAAATATTTTCATTAAATAATAATAAAGTTATTTAACTTGTCACTATTTGAAATAAAAGCTCTAAAAATTATGCTTTTGTTATGCCACAGTACTTTTATTATGCCACAATAATTAATGATGATCCATTTTTCTTTTGAATAATTATTGTGGCATAATAAAAGTATAATTTTTAGAAACTAATTGAAATGCAATTTTGCATACCTAATTGATACCGTTGGATGTTATTAAAATGCAATTTGGCGTATCAATTAGGTACCGAAATTTTTATTTATACCATTTTAAGAAAATCAATTAATAAAATAACCATCGTTTCTGGTCAATTCTAAATCTAGCACGGCCGCAGAACACCGGAGTGGACCCATATGGGGGGTACCGCAGAATGCCGGAGCGGACCCTCATATGGGTCAGCAGAATGCCGTAGAGGTCCCTGGGGCCTCAGAATGCCGTAGAGGTCCCTGGGGCCTCAGAATGCCGTAGAGGACCCTTTATTTTTTTATTTTAAAAATACGAAATTGTAATTTGTATTTATTTAATTTCAAATGTGGTTTAAATTGATTTTTGGCCGTATCGTATTCGTTTGGAATATTTCGGTAGAAAATTGGTGATGCAAGAATAGGGGTGAAAAAGGTATGGATAATATCCGATACGTATTCGATCCGTATTTGAAAAATTAGATAATTAGATGTGGATATCTGATATCTGAATATTCGTGTGAATATGGATACTGATATGGTTTTACGTTTCAATTATCCGTATCGTATCCGATAGTAGATATATATTATATATTTTAATATATATTATGAAAAAATATTGTTATTCATCATTAAAATTAGATATATATTATGCATTTGATATTTTTTTAATATTATTTTAATAAATATCTGATCCGATCCGATCCGTATCCATATCTGTATCCAGCTGATATCCAATCCGTATCCGTATCTAAAAAATGAAAAATAAATATGGATATAGTTTTACCATTATCCACTCCGAATTCGCTCTGTTTCCACCCCTATGCAAGATACAAGGAAATTTCCTCAACATAAATATATATATTGTAATATGCAAATAGACCCGTTTTCATATATTCATTTGATTAGAATTAATTAATAAATTGAATAATGACCAGCAAGGCTCAAACCACACGGATTACAGAGAATTTTTTTCTGGAGAAATTAATAGAAAGAAAGAGAGAGAAATGAAAAGAATGCATCAGGTTTTTTGATTGATAGAAAAATCGATAGGATTTCTACCGATTTTAAAAATAAAAAAGTTATAATCATTAGAAATTCTACAGATCCCAAATAATTTTTCTTTTTTTTTCTTTTAATTTTCTCTAGTAATGTAAAAAAGATTTTATGAAAATAGATAGAGTATCATAAAATTTAGATATAATAGAAACATTCCATCTAATTTTTTAAAGACTTTTTATATTTTACTAGAGATCTAATAGAAGAATTTTCTCCAACTATATATCAAATTAAAAAATAATTTCAAAGAAACCACATATCTAAAATAATAAAGGGTCCTCTACGGCATTCTGAGGCCCCAGGGATCTCTACTGCATTCTGAGGCCCCAGGGACCTCTACGGCATTCTGCGGCCCCATATGAGGGTCCGCTCCGGCATTCTGCGGCCCCCCCCCCATATGGGTCCGCTCCGGTGTTCTGCGGCCGTGCTAGATTTAGAATTGACCAGAAACGATGGTTATTTTATTAATTGATTTTTTTAAAATGGTATAAATAAAAATTTCGGAATTAGGTACGCATGGTACGGTATACTTTGAACACATTGATGGTCAAGAAAAGAGCAACAGATAATCAAAATTAAATTATGGTTTTATAAGAGGAATATAATTTGCAGAAAGTTTCTTTAACATCTCTTTTTTTTTTGTCCTTTCTGTCTCGACCTTCTCAGGTCGGAACGCGAGAAGAAGGATTCAAATGTCTTCATTTTGTGGAATCAGAATATGTTGTTATTCTTAGCAAAATAATATCACTCTGCTATCCATTTTTCTTTCTCTCTCTCTTTTCAAAGAGGAGGAGAGAGATAGAGAGGATTGCAGGGACAGCAGGGAGTTTGAATAACAGCAGATGTCGTTCGCATTTTGTATACCACTATCATACTTTTATTTTTAAAACTACAATAATTTAAAATTTGAAACTTAGATGTCCAAATAAAACGTTAGATATGATATATATCATTTTCTATATGCACACGTAAAATGTCATTGCATTTCGATTTTATTTTGATATCAAGCTTGCAAAAATACAACAATGTAGATAAATTCTAGATGTTGATTTTTCAACTTATTAATTTATATAAAATCAAATGTGAAAAGTGAAAATTTTGTATGTACATGTAGAGAAAATAATATCTCTGCATATCATATTAATGATAGAAAGTATAATGAAAGCATTTGAACATGACTGATGAGAGGTGTCATAGTAAAATTGTTAATGATAGAGAAATGGTTACTGTAAAGCATAGTTTCCTGTATTTAATTAGCAAAATGTGTAACACGCCAAGGCAGTGGCCAGTGGGATTCAAAACATGGTTTACCAGGACCAAGTCCAAGTCCAAGATGGATGTGAAAGGTTTTGCTTAATCATAGCCGGATTCTTGGAGATTTCACAACCATACTTTATTGACCACCGCCACCGGCTTACCTTATTATCTTGTGTGCCCAATTGTGTTGCTTGCTACCTTTATTGGGCTGGGCACACAAGATCATAGTGACAAATCAAAAGTTCAAGTTCGGTTCGACGAGGTCAAAAATTCGTGATTCGGGTATAATTCTGTACAACAAGGAAGCAAAAAAAATAAAAAATAAACCCAAAAAAAACGTAAAAAATTAAAAAAATAAAAATAAAACATTTGAAAAAAATTCAAAATTTTTTTTGGCGTTTTTATCGTGAATAATTCGTAACTCGCGTTTTATTCGCGAATAAAACGCATTATACATTTTTCACGTATACGGAGTTCGGTTCGGTTATGTATAAAAAACGAGTTATACGCGAATTATACGCGTATAACATACTTCTTGTGAAAGGTACTGTCACATATAATCAATCAGTGGCAAAATTAATTGTGTGTACTGTTACTATTACTATTACCAGGGAGGGAGTAATGCTAATGCATTTTGGCCAAGCATCTTTTGAAAAATTTGTCATGTGGTGTGGTATATACAATACAGCGTGCACTAATCTTGCCAAGATTTGCCAACCCAAGAACCATTAATCTTAGGAGATAAAGGATGTGGAGCATATTTTATTAAAAGTGATTTTGTATATATCTAAAAAGATAGTAAAAAAATTCTAAAAAATATAAAATTTGGTATCCAAGCATATTTTATTATGAAGATCATGCCAAGCGGTTCAAATCGACTATTTGGACTTTGAAAATGGAGATAAAGGATGTGGAGCATATTGGAGCACAAAAATAATAGTGCATTTGAACCCTCCTCATTAAACAATATAAAAAAATAATAAAAATAAAATTAAGCATATCTTCTTTATTTAGATAGGCTGTGTAACTAAATTTAATTTAATGCAATCTAAGAACTACCCAATCATCAATTAATGTTCAAATTTTATCGACACCTATGGATTTATCAAATATTTTAGACTATACCAAATTAGATATACAAACTTATCTAAATTATAGTGAACAAATTTATAGTTTTACTTTTATTTTAATAACAATTTTGTCAATTACCATAGTTATCAAATAAAACGATTGTTAACATAACTTCTTTTTCTAAATGGTAAATATGCATTCACTATAGTAGGAGTAGGACATTCACCAAATATGCTCCTTTAATCCCAAATAAATGGTTATCTATAATTAAAATTGTGAAATAAATAGTATTATAATAGGTTAAAATGCACCATTAGTTTTGTGCACCGATCATACCCCACATCTTTGTCTTCGTTCTCAAAGTTCAAACAGTCGATCCGAATCGCTCAACATGATATCCATATTTAAATATACTCATAGACCAAATTTTATATTTTTTGGAATTTGTTTACTAATTTTTTATATAGGTACAAAATCACTATTTTTGGATGGTCCCAAAAACATAATTTTGTACCTATCTAAAAATTAGTAAAAAGGTTCCAAAAAATATATAATTTGTTTTCCAAACGCATTTTAATATGAATATCATGTTGACCAGTTCGGATCAACTGTTTGAATTACGAGAACAAAAACAATAGTGCATTTTAATTAACCCCTTATGATAAATTAATAATATAATGCCACCTCTCTTGGAAAATAATTATAGTGCGTGTAATATATCATTATCTCAAAAGTCACAAATAAGATTATAAGAGCTGGTTTTAAAGATAAATTTAATGAGAGTTGCATGCCCTATTGCCATATTGCCATGTGCCTTAAAAGGCCAACAGCAAAGGTTGCACATACAGCTACCAACCTGACTACCTTTTTATTCTTTTGCTTTTTTTGTTTTAATTGTTTTAATTGTCTTAAATAATATTCTTGTAGTTCTTCTTGTGTTAATTGTTTTAAATAATATTCTTGTAGATATTCTTGTAGTTCTGTTTGTGAATATATTTTTTTTAGCAATAAATTCTTTGAATTTCTGACATATGCGGAAAAAAAAAAGTTAAATTTTTAATAAGGTAGTCATTTAATTGTTGGATCCTTCGAAAAAACAGAAATTTAATTTAAGATCTAAATTCACTTTTTTTATTAACATAACAAAGAAATTAAGAACTGGGATTTAAAATAACGGTCCTTGAAGGGGCGCCAGAATTTTGAATAGGGGCCAGAGTTTTAAATAGCGGCCCTTGATTTTATTAAGTGTCTTTAATTTTCTAACTAAAATTTGAATTTCCCTTTGATATTTTCTTAAATAAATAAATCGGCTCCGTATATAAACATTCAAGCCATCCTAAATTTTGAATTTCCTTTTAATATTTTCTTACAATTTTATTTTAAAATTAATATATATGTTCTAGATACAAAAATATATTAATTAAATCAATCAAGCTGATTTTCCGATTCTCAAATTAATGATCAAGGAAATTAGTTGTTATTAAGATTCTCAAATCAATCAAGTATCTTTTTGTTATTAATATACTGTTAATTGTTTGGGTACTTAATTTCCCATTGGGAAGTTGGGTCCATTAATTGGTTGATCAAGGAAATTATTTAAAAATGTCATCTCATCAGTTCATCACCAGCTATAAGGAAATATGAATCTAAATATTTGAAGAATTAAAAAGGAGGTCCCATTTTTTTTTCTAAAAGATGTTGGCATTATTGACCAACAATAATTTATATATATATATATATATATATATATATATATATATATATATATTCCCCAACTACACATCCACTAAAATATTTGAGCTAGGCCATCCTGTAAACTCAGATCGATAGGCTGACAGCAGCATGAACTCATAGTAACCAGCATTAAATAAAAACAATGATTTAATTATACTGCTTTAGAGCGAGAAAGTAGGAAGTAAAATGGTTCTCTAAACTTTCTTTATAAAAGCCAATTAAAGAAGCAGAGGCAGCCTCCATATCAACAGTTCGATTCTCAGCTCAATTAAAGTTCACACAAAACCTAAACACAAAGTCACCAACGCGCACAAAGAGGTTTCTTTTTATATATAGATTGAAAGTCTCCTATCTCTCCTCCTTTGTGTCAAAGAAAGAAAGAGACTTTCATCTCTTCCCATCGGTTGGTCCCCTTCTCTCCATCTCTCTCTCTCTCTCTCTCTCTAACTCAAAGACATTTTTATATAAATAAGTCTTCGTTGGTTATTTCATACACATAACACTTGTAATCAATTCGTTGGCTCATCTCTTTGATGCTCATAAAACAAAATATTCATTCAACTCTAAGTTTTTCCAACTTGGTTTCTCATATTTACAGATAAATTTCCCTAGCTCGGGTAAGAAAAAGGATCTGCTATACCTATACACCGATTTGCTCTCATGGCATCGCACTGGTTCTCTGATTTGGTAAGAACTGAACTAATGCTTAGCAAAAAATCTTTCATTTGATTGTCTCCACCTCTCTCTCCTTATATATCTCAACTAATTATTCTATGTCTAATAAAAATATGTCTAGGAATTGGAAGAACCTAGTTTCTTTCACCAATGGCAAGGTGATTGTTTCGAACAATTCATGGAGCAACAGATGGCAGTTGCTTTCGGCCAAAACCAAAACCAAGAATTGCGTCAATCAGCCTCTTCTGAGAGCAACACCGGTACCCCACCGTTCAAGCTAAGCGCACCGGTACTAAATGTAAACGAGAGACCCCAGAAGATTGCGAAGACAACCAGCAGGGACTCCAATCTCACTGAGCAAAGTTCTTCTTCACCGACAATCTTATCTTTCGGCGCACCGGCTGTTGCAACCAAAGTTCATGCAGGGTTCTATGGGGGTGTTAATGGAGGTGTGAAGAAACCCAAAGAGGAGGTGGAAATGGCATTGCCTGGTATGGTAGGAAATGTTGGTGGTAATAATAACAAGAGGGGTTATGAAGCAATGGTGAGAGGAGAAGGAATGAGAAAGGGTACTGGTAACCATACCGGGAGTAACCAGGAGCATATACTGGCAGAGAGAAAGAGGAGAGAGAAATTGAGCCAGAGGTTCATTGCCCTGTCTAAGATTGTCCCTGGCCTAAAGAAGGTAATTTTTTTTTAATTTTTCTTCATCTTTTCTATTAATTTGAACATATTTATGGTAGTTTGTAAGACTAATTCTTGGTTTTCTAAGTTTAAATCTTAAACAATGATTTGGAACAACGGAAGAGAAACTAAACGCCAGTTTATACGGACCTTCTATCTAGAAAAAGTCAATTAATCAATAACCTAGAAATTATTCTTATTGTGTAGATGGATAAGGCATCGGTACTGGGAGATGCAATTAAGTACCTACAGCAACTCCAAGACAAAGTGCAAGATCTAGAGGCACAATCCGCAAAGAGAACCGTTGAATCAGCTGTCATGGTAAAAAAATCTCAGCTTGCCTCCGATGGAGACAGTGATGTAGACAACAATTCTTCTTGTGACGAGAACTTCAACAACCAGCGGAGCATATCGAAAGGTTTGCCAGAAATCGAGGCGAAGATGGCAGAACGAACAGTCATGATTAAAATCACTGCGAGAAACGTAAAGGAGTTTTGGTGAAGGTTTTGGCTGAGATGGAGGCGCTCGGTCCTTAGTATTACCAGCACAAATGTGATGCCATTTGCCAGCTCAACTCTCGACATCACTGCTATGGCTCAGGTACAAATTTGTTAGTTAATTTCTCTTCATAATTTACAGGTACTTACCATTAATTAATAATATTGCTTACATTTATACTTTATAAAGAGTATAGCATTTTACAGAACATATATTTTGCACTTCTGCTACCAACACAAATAAAATGAAAGAACAACTACATCAGACAAATAACATAACAGATACATTTTACAAACTAACAAAGTACTTGTTCATCTGATCAGTAGCTTTTTGTCTATGATCAGTTGTACACTTGGGTACAAGTTGAAAGTGATACATAATTATAACTAAAAGGCGCTGAGTAACTAAATTTTAATTTATTTGATGTAGGTTGAGGAGGAGTTTTCAATGAGTGTGAAAGATGTTGTGAAGAAGCTGAATCAAGCTTTCAAGCAATTCATGTGATCAAGTTCAAGGAAAATATATATGGTTTAGTATTTGTCTTCCTATTTTTCATTAGCTTTAAAAGTGTGGCTAATGGTTATGGTTAAAACATAGTTTAATTAGTGCCCTAATAGTTCCTCAACCTCAAAGAGTACCATTTTCACTTGTTTTTGCTTCAGGGTTTTATATTTCCATCTCTTTGTTTGTAATTATCAATTCCTCTTTTGTTCATCCCTCTCTACCACTTTTTTTACATGATTTGAGCAATCCAATCATGTTCTGCAGAGAGATTGAAATATCATACATCCCTTTTTTGTTCTTCTTCTCTCACCACCATTTTTTGCATGATTGAGCAATTCAATCGTGTTTTGCGGAGAAATTGAACCATGCATCAACACAAATTGTTTCTTCTTCACTCCTCTTTTTCTAGGGTTCCTACTGGGGAAGTTTGACTTTTTTTTATACATAGTTTTGTTTCTTCCCCTACCAGTAACCCTTTAATTTGTTTGTCCATTTGTTGCTTGTTTTGAAGAAATCAGAGTTTACACTTTGCTTTCCTTTCAATCTTTATCAATGTTCCCAAAAAAGCTTTACTGTGAAAAGAATGGTACTCTTTTTTATGTTGAGGGACTAATTATAGGCTTGTTTCTAAAAGTAGGAGCGCTGCTTAATTCTATATTTCCTTTTTTGAGGGTTATATATGTACTATGAATAATTCCATGTTATTCCTCTGTCACACATTGTATGAAAACAAAAAAAAAATGTAGTGTTGTTGTTGTACTTGTAGTGTACAAATAAAATGTGCCCTTGCTTAATTTTGTTTGCATGTATGTGAGATTGAGCTAGTGTGAATATTATTATCTTCAAGTCTATTATGTTTTCTTGAATTGCTAGCTAGCTAGATTGGAACAGCAATAACTCTCATTTTTATTGTAATGATCTTGTTTCTTCTCACAAATTAAAATAGCATTTATTAGTTATTATTTATGTCAAACACCATTATAATTAATACCACCATTGGGTTATAAAACACTAGCTCGTACGACTTTCAGAAAAAAATAATTATTGGAGAATAATTGAGTTGGCAAGCTACCAAATGCAAAAAATTGTCCATGTTGATGTTGAAATTTTGTGCTTCTTTTCACATCTCAAGTGGTGGTTTGTATTTTTCTTAAAGCTAATTTCAAGCTGCTTTGTTGTTCATGGAAACAAGTTACATTATTGTAAGACAGGTGGCTGAGGAGTATATCTTTGAGGTGGCAACATCCCTACTTTCAAGGATCATTCATTGAAAAATAATAATATTCTGATATTTCTTGTGTAATTTAATGACAATTTGGGTATCACTATCCCTATCAATTGCTCCCAAAATAATAGAGTTTAGACAAGTCTCCTCTTTACCTAACAATAATTGCATGGAAATGTAGATAACTTAAAATAAGAAAAGTACCAGGTTCCTTTTTTCAACTGTTCAGTAACATCAAATTTATCCACCATAAAATTAAATCTTTCCTACAAAGTTTCAGACTTAAACAGGCTGGCAATACACTTGGTATAAATATTAGATAACAAACAAGCTTTGCTTAAGTTTGCTGCAGCCCAATGTAACCTTTTGGAATACTTGTTGGGTTTGTATTGTGACTGTGAGCCATTGAGCCTCGGCCCCCAGGCCCAATTAAGTGTCACCGTAAAAACTAAACAAATAAGGTCCAAAACCCAACAAAACTCCCCAGAAGCCCAAAGCCCAATAGAAATTGTAAAAGCTAACATATCCCCAGCAGCCCAAACCCAACAATATTTCTTCAATTGAATGTTTCCTTGCCAAACCTGTTTGTATTAATACAAATTTTGTTAAAAGGCCATCATGCTTAGATATATTTCCATAAATGGTTGACATTGACCGAACCCAGAATTCTTTCACACGAAAACATAATGCAAAATAAAAGACACTGGATATCCTGTCCTTGGTCATGATCAACTGCCCCTCCAATTTATTTTAGAGTAATTATTTTGTCCTCCGCTCTCCAGTCCCCTAAACGTCTCCTCTCATTCTAACTAACTATGTCAATCATTAATTAATGACTTTAACCAACAGTTAGTGGTCCCCATCTAACTGTCAATATCCACTGGCGGAACCACTATTATAAATACTTGCTTGATTAGGTATGAATATTTGTGTGACAGATAACTCAAAAGTATGTCATCATGGATCTCATTTGAAAGAGAAAATTGTGTAGAAGACGTTCGTGGTTTTAAATTTGCAAAATTCCTCATAGATCATTAGAAATATTGGTTAGATTGAACGGAGAAAAAAAATCACCTTGAAAAACGTGTAAAAGATGAGTAAGTGATGTGTCCATTTTTTTTTTTAAATACTTGATATCTTAGGTATGAATACTTGATGAATTATATATGAATATTTGATATCTTAGGTATGAATACTTTTCATTTTGTATGTGGAATTAATTTAATCAATGAATGTAGCACTGGTGATGTGATCCACGTGACTTTTTGGTTGTGGTTTCCAATTCAGGCTGGTCGTACTGGCCCCAAAAAGTAATGGTCCCCAGTTAAATAGATGTTTGACAAATTTTAGTGATGAATACTTCATTGCGTAGGTATGAATACTTTCAATTTTAGTGATGAATAGATGTTTGACAAATTACAGTTAATTACATTTAGTGATCCCCAATTGTACTTTGCGCGTTAGTTAGCGGGGGGGCGTTTAGGGGACTGTTAGTCGATCCTTTTATTTTATGCTCCAGCTCTACATTTAATTTCATGCATTATGGTAGCTGCAATTCACCTTAGCTATATATTACCAAATTTAAAAAAATTGAATTTCCGAACCTACTAGATAAGATAATGGAATATGCAACAAAGAAGGGAAGTTGGAGCTACAAGCCTCCAATTATTTATTACATATATATATATGTAATAAATACATATATCATATTTCCAAATCATCAATTCCTCATGTCAATGTTACGTTATAATTAATAACGGAAGTATTTACACAATTGCTATAGTACAAAATTCATTAGCAGACCATATGCATTTTTAGAGAAAGGTAATGTTACCTTTTTTTTTTGTTGTAGAGCATCTCTTGCGCGTTATTATCTTGTTCCTACACTTATAATCTTACATATATTAATATATTTTAATTGGAATTCATGACCTTGAAATTATGTTAAAAAAAAAATGTAGATCAATTGATTCTTATTCATTGTACATGCCTCCGTTCTTGAATAGAGGAGACTAGATTCAAGCCAAATAGAATTAAGCTAGTAAATTGCATTAGAGAAACATGAAGTGTGAATGAATCAGCAAAGTAGCTTATGGAGTACAACAAACAACAATTAATTTGGATGTTATTTCATCTATTTACATCTATTTCTTTTTTAAAAACTTGGCAGCGGGTGTTAAGAGCTAATTACATCTATTTCAATGTATCTTTTTTTTTTCTTTGTTTCAGTGAGCTATATTTTTTTTTTTTTTAAGGTTTTCAGTGAGCTATTTCAGCTTATCTCCATCCACTTGAGAGTAGGTCCGATGGGCATCGGACCTACTTTGGTTCGATGGGTTTAATCACCGTTGATTTGCTTTAAGATTCATGCAGAGCCCTTTAAACTTTGTGTGCGTATATTTCAATTTTCGTGCGCACAACTCATCATGCTTGTTGAACCTAAAAGTAGGTCCGATGGGCATCGGACCTACTCCGTTCTCATCTCCATCAATGATCTTGCTAAATTATCCCAAATGGTCAGGATAAGGGTCAATTGACCTCAATTTTTTTTTAAAAAAAAATTTTATTTTTATATATTTTTTTATATAATTTAGAGTAAAATCTCATGGATAATGTATAACTGATCCTAATTCTTAGCATGAAAATTTTATATAATTGACTCTTATTTACGTTTGATCTCTATAATTTGAAAGTCTCGCTCCGCCTAGGAGAAGAAATAAAAATGTATAGAGTGTACTCTTTTATTGGAGTACTCTCTGAGGTGTTTATTATTTTTTTTACCTCTAAATTTTATGACTTCATTTTAATGATTTTCCATTTTATTGAGGCTTTGTTTTTCATTGTTAGATTTGTTGTTGTTGTCATTCTTATTTTGAAGTTCAATGACATTGACTAGACTTTACATCTTAGCAATTCGTAAAATGAAATATCAATCTAATTTATATTTCATCGTGATCGAAAACTTGAGCTAAATAGAAAGTTATTATTTTATCCTCGCAAATAATAATTTAAAAAATATATTTTTTTTGACGCCATATGTCTTTTATATTTTCCGAAATAAATTAATTCCACCTTCCAGCTTACGCACACGGAAAAGGAATTTGTATCATTTGCATTAACTCAGAATTTGAGGTGATGCACAATAAATCTGGACCGTCTGATTCATGTTGACACGAATATTAAAGGGACTGTGCATTTTATTTCAGACTGAATTGGCCGGATTCTAATCGGACGGTCGTGATGCTTAACTCAAAATCTGAGTTAGCGCAGAGGATGCGGATTCCACGTAAAGAGGGGAATTTGGGCTTTTAATGAATTATTAATTTATTCAAGCCTCACATTTGGGCTTTTTACAACATTTGCGGACCATTTAAAATTGGGCCTAGTTGGGAGTAAGATTATTGAACTTTCTTTTCTCTTTTTGAGCTCTTCTACTCGTGTTCGTCTTTTGGAAAGGCTGATTCTTATATTCCAGAAACAAGCAATTGATATAAGCGATAGCATTTTTGTTTCGCTTTCCATTTTTGAGTTTCTAAAGTTATAAGCAGATAAATCTCAAGGTGCTCGTATGTTTACTGTGGCACTTGATGAAGGCCCCATACACGGGGAGGGTTCTTTGCCATCTCCAACTCTGTATCGCTCCATTTTCTCTCAGGTATGCAAAGTGTTTGATGAAATGTCCCTGAGAACCTTTTTTTTTTTTTTTAATCCTTTTACTACCATTCCGTTAATTTAGCGCCACTACTAAGAATATTAAGAGGGCACATATATAGAAGAAGATGATTTATCAAAAAAAGTATAGAAGAGGATATTTACTAGTATGTAAAGGAAGAAAATTTCTTCTTACCTTTGACCATCAACAGATAGAAGAGATCGGCTGGGAGCATCTGATAAAGGCTAATGAGGACCTCTCCTCTCTTACCTTCCGCATCATGTAAGATTTCCAAGTAGTATTGAGTTCATGATATTAAACCAAACAAACTTGTACTCACCAATAGCATCAATTAATAATATCGGGACTATGTTTCAACTTGAAAACGGTCTAAAATAAATATTAACATAGTAACTCAAATGTGTAAATTGCATGACATTGTTTCCCCTTCTGTTTGTTTCAGTGATGAGAAGGGGAAGTATCATGTATTGGAGATAATGTTGTCGCGGAACTATCCCGAAGCTCCTCCCTCGATCAATGCTGTTAGCCTATAATATGTTTTAGAAACAAAATACTGGCATGTTTCACTTAGTTTGCACTTCTAACCTATTCCTCATCGCTTCTGTCAATCTTAGGACTTGCTGTATATACCAAAAATGAAGTGGTCTAACGCATCACGATTGATCGATGTCGTTAATCAATTTCACGAGGTATGTTTATAGTTCAATAGAAGTACAGATGACAGTTTTCTACTTCTGATTCTATCACTTGCTTCTAAACTGATTCTTGTTTCTTATATTTTATGTTTCCATAAAAAGCATTTGAAGAAGTTGCAAGTATTGTGGTCCACACTTGAATGCATAGATAACAATCTTTCTGTTATTGGTCCAAAAGAGCAATCATTTGGTACTGCACAGCGGCATATATCTCTTTGTAAGTATTCCATCCTAACAGTTGGTAAGGAATTTTGTTGATGCCTTGATGGTAACTACTCAGGTCGAAATTATTGAAGAACACAGAAAGGCAAAAACCAGCAATGTTTATCATAATTGTAAATAATTGTTTACAGGTTCGTAAAATAATTTTGATACTAACCATATCCTTTCAGGTGAGGATTCTTCAGTTTTGCTGCACATTAACCCATGTAAACCAAACACCTTACCAGAGTAAGTTTCACTTCCATGAAATAACAATCGAAAAGACATCAGTTATGTATTTCTAATCTCTTAATTGCTTCCAGATGTCGATTTCTTGGCTCAGATCAAAAGGTAGACCTGTTGCTGAAAAATTGGAAAAAGAATAGCAGAAATTGGTACCTTGCCTTATCTGGAAATTTATTTTATTCCTCAATGCTGCAGCTCTTCAGTCAATCTTTTAATATGAAGAGTTTAATCAGTGTTTACTGAACTCCATGGTCATTGCTAATTCATGTTGTTAGGTAGTTCGGTCGAGATTTATCTAGATTGATGGGATCAACAACTTTTTGGCCATAAATAATACTATGCAACCTTCTAGCTAAGTTCACTTGCCATCTTAAGTGTTGAGGTATTAGGATACTCTCAGAAGATCAATGGTTTAAACCTGAAAACATGGCTGCAAGCCTCGTGACACTTCTCTATTACATCTGAAAAAAATGCTTTTGACTATTATTTCCTTATCCTTTTTTTTAAACTGAAGGAAAATTGACAAGGCATTCCATGAGAATCTGGCAACAATATTAGAGACTGAATTACCTCGACCTCCAATTACCACAACAACTGCTGCTCAAAAGGGAGATGAAACCATGGATTGTGGTATTTGTTATGCTCAATACCTTCCTATTGGTAAGCTTCAGTAATGTAGCACATGCAAACTATCCAGTGTTTTTTATAATTCCAATTCATTGATCCAACCCCAAAACAGAAAAAAGAAAAATAAAATGAGAGAGGGAAAGAAATAGATCTACTGGCCGCCCTTAAAAAGTTTCAAAATTTCTCCAAGCAACTACAATATATGCAACATAAAAACAATAACAACATATGAGACCGCGGATTGTATATTAAGACTATACAAGACTATATGGGTCGGAATACGGTGATCTGAGTATTTTGCAGAATATCCATTGCTTTGTATACATTCTTGATATATATTGAAATTATATTGCACTTCTATGATTAAGCGCGTATATCGGACCATGATTGTTCTATATTTCTCTTGATATTAAGATGAAGAGCTTGGATCAGACAGTGGATGTGCTTCTGATTATAAATGTGAAAACACAAGTTGTATGAGAGCTTTCCACACAGTGTGCCTTCGTGATTGGCTACGTACTATTACTACGACTAGACAGTATGGTCAATTATATCATTTTCATTTATATATTTTTTTTGTAACTGTAATCGATTAAATGTAAATGTTTAATCTTGTTATTTTTTTACAGGTCTTTTGATGTTTTATTTGGGAATTGCCCATATTGTTCAGAACCAGTTGCTGTCAAAATCACCAGTTGACAGTTGACACCCAAGTTGCTGTCATGATACTTTATAAATTTAAACTGAGTTTTAATTGATTAGGCTATAAATTAAGTGAATATGTGAGTTTCTGAAATTAAGAAGAATAAAAATGATGTTATGAATTTTAAAAGAAAGAATACATAATTTTGAGATTTCTGAGAGAACAATAAACAATTTTGATAAATTCTTTTATCTCTATCTTCTATCCATGATACACATACAAGTATACAACAGATGAAGTAATTGGAGTGAAGGAAATTGGATCCACTATGCTTCGAGACATCAACAATATTCTCCATCTTTCAAGTACTTTATCATGTACAGCTTTGTAAGCAACAAGAATACTCTGCTTGCATAAGCATTGTGCATTCATGTTTTTTGTTTCTTTTTATAGTGCATTCATGATGATACACAGCTTGCATAAGCAATTGTGCATTCAGGTTGATACACAGCTTTGATATGCGTACCCAGAGCTTTCAAGTCCTTAGGTATCATGTACTAATCTATTTTAGGGTTTTGGACCTGGCCTTAAAAAAAAAAAACCTATTTGACTTAAATAAAAATCAAAGTAGTGAACACTATTTTTTATGGTTTTTCATTTTCAAAATCCCGTTCTGCATATGATACTGCAGTGTGCATGATACGAAGTAATTGAAAAGAGGAAGAACATTGTTGGTAGCAGGTTCAGCTTTGATACCCATACATTTCAAGTACTTGGTATTGGTATCATGTAAAGCTTTGATACGCATACCCAGAGCACTATTTCTGAGAAATACAATAGAATCACTTTTAGCATAAAGGGAATATTATTTAGGGAAAAGATTAAATAAGTAAAGAAATACCTCGATGCCTCCGCTGTAAACAGGACATCTAACAGGTTTTTTGTTGGGCATATTTCTCCCTTTTTTCCTCCCTGTATTGCTGTGCTGTTTTATAATCAACACAGCACTGTGCTTCTTCTCTTATTTAATAGTTCCATCTTTAACTCCATAAGATAGAATACAATAAAATTATCATATTAAAAAATATGTAACATAGAAGGATCTTGATGGATTTGAACCATCATCCCCCATGAAAATTCAAAAAATTCAGGGACTCTGCCAACATTTGAGCTAAAGATCCATTTCAAACGGCAAAAACTAACAGTTGTCACCAGGGTTCTAAATAGCTGCGCTATAGCTTTTTCGGATCTCAAAAGCTATAACGCTATTAATCATTTTTTTTTATAATGATTCTAAATAGCTAGCAATGGTTGCACTATAGCTTTTTTAGACCTTACAAGCTATAGCGCTGTAATCGCTGTTTAGAATTTTGGTTGTCTGACTAATTTTCATTTTCGAAGACATTCTCTTCACATCACATGAAACAACAAAAGTGAATTATACTTCCATTCATCGAGTATCAACACACCTTTTGACCACATCGAATCTAGAATTCACACAAAAAAAAAAAGCTTTCAAATCGACTTCATGACAAGTTATCACCAAATAAAAATGTTTCCTAAAATATGTAAGACCATTCTAACAAAAAGAAAATCACCATATAATCAAAAGATATGGCTGGACCAACAGCTGACATATTCTGTTCACAAATTTCTTATCCTGCCTGATAAAATTGACTGATCTTTGTCAAAATGCAAATGACTAAGCCAAGTTGACAATCAAAACAATATCTAGCTTCTTAAAACTACCGAGTTGAAGAAATATTTGTTTTTATTTTTAAGCAACTAGCTGTAAACTTTCAACTTTGCCTTGTCATTTTCACCACTGCAGAATCTAGGTCAGCAAAAAAAGACAAACATAGAAACTTCTACAGAAAAATAACAAAATTAAACCCAATATCAATACAGCAGAACAACCTGATAAAAACATGAGCATGTACCCTTCTATATAGTCTCCATATACAAAATATAACTTGGAGATCTAGAAAACCCCTCCCATATTACATGTACCCAACAAACGACCAAACTTTCAGTGCCAGCATCAGGACTATATATATGCAGTTTAGTGTTGCCCGTCACTGCTTAAAAAGTACTAAAAGTACAAAATCACCAATATTCAACTATTTTTCCAAACATTCACTTAGGGGCGGATCCAGGATTTTCGTCAAGCGGGGGCAAAAAAATATCTAATCAGATTTAAATCCATTAACTAATTAGGTACTCGATAAAAAAATAATGCTTTAACTTATACTTTCCAATGCTGAATTGTAATTTCGGATACTCTAACTTATAATTCTAATTATCAATCAAAATTCAACAAATTTATTTCAATTTTAACTCTAAATTTAATCCGAATTACAAATCAAACATCCAAGAGAGGGGCAACAAAAATTTCAGAGGGGGCAAAGTTGGTCAGGACGTAGATTTCCACTAAACTCAAAATCTAAGGGAGGCAACTGCCCCCCAACCCCCACCCCACCGCCCCCCCCTACCTGGGTCTGTCCCTGCATTCACTTATAGTAAATAACAAACTTAAGATACAACTTGTCATTTAAATAAAAGTGGAATACATAGCTGCAAACTTGGCAAGTTTTACTATGACGTCCAAAAATCAAACAACCCCAAGCTTTGAAAAAAAAAAAGCCCAATAAATAATTTAGATAATTTCTTGTTTTGAACAAATTGACAAGGACTAATCAAAAACTCCAGCAAGAGCACAGCTACTTAAATTTGCCAGATGTTCAAAAGGAGTACACATAAAATGAAACGTTTGTGGAAGCTTATATAGTTTAGAAATTAAAACTAACAATTTCCAGACTTATTTACTGCATGCAAGGAGCTCTGCATAAATTGACAAATCCATGTCTCAACTGTTCATGTAATCATTTTATCAGTCACCGGTATAACAGAACTTCGCTCAAATCAATTTTAATTTGAACTGGATTCATATTTTAAATAATTGTTTTGATTGGTACATTCCCATTTCTTGTGACTTTTTGGTACTAAAGAGCAATTTCAGTAACTTGTGGAATATAAATTAATTCTATTGTAATGAAACAGAGTCAGCTTGAAGGTATGCCTAAGAATAGTAGATCAGTAGGCGTCAATAGCAAGCTTGCATTATCAACTCAAGTACAGAACGGGTTGTGTAGGTGTCCGATCCTCTGTAGAAAAAATAAATCCAAGGAGAGAGGCGAAATAGAGAGAGAGACTGAACAATCCTCGCATAACTGAGGGACTCAGCTCAATGTTTGAGCTAAAGATCCATTTCAAATTTCACACCATATTTGTGTCACACATGAATTTCTGCAAGGAATCTGAAAATGACTTTTTTCAGACAAAGATAAGACCAAGGAAATAGAAAAACACAAAGCACAATTCTTACCAGAGCTTTATTTAAACCTGGTTCTTACACATACCAGTTCAAAACTCTTTTTTTATTTTAAACAACCATAGATAAAACATTCAAGCATTGTTCGTAATTGCTTTGTTAGAATGGAATTAAACTGTATAGAGTATGAGTGGCACCACTGTTGAATACCAACAAAGCAAGAAGATAAATATATAAAAAGAAATTGATGAGAAGTTGAGAACAGCAATATTGTCATTTTTTTGCGGGTCGTTTGATGTTTTATTTGGGAATTGCTCATAATGTTCAGAACCAGTTGCCGTCAAAATCATTGGTTGACACGCAAGTTGCTGGCATGATACTTTCTGAATTTAAACTGAGTTTTAATGGATTAAGTAATAAATTGAGTAAATATGTGAGTTTCTGAATTGAGAAGAAAAAATATGATGTTATATATTTTAAAAGAAAAGGTACATAATTTCAATATTTTTGAGAGAATAATAAACAATTTTGATAAACAAATTTAGCTCTCCTCTATTGATGATACACATACACCAGTGAAGGAAATTAGATCCACTATGCTTTGAGACATCAACAATGTTCTCCATCTTTCAAGCACTTTGTATCATGTACAGCTTTGTAAGCAACAAGAATGCACAGCATTTGCATAAGCATTGCGCATTCACGTTGATAGACAGCTTTGATGCGCATACGAGCTTTCAAAGTACTTGGGTATCATGTATAATAATGCAGTGTGCTTGATACGAAGTAATTGAAAAGAGGAAGAAGAACATCTCTTGGTCAAGTTCATCTTTGATACGCATACCCAGAGCACTATTTCTAAGAAATATAATAGAATCACTTCTAGCATAAAGGGAATACTATTTAGGGAAAAGATTAAATAATTAAAGAAAATACCTCGAGGCCTCCGCTGTAAACAGGGCATCCAGCAGAGCGGCAGGTCTTTTGTATGCCATATTTCTCCCTGTTTTTTTCCTCTCCGTATTGCTGTACGGTTATACAATCAACACAGAATTGTGCTTCTCTTATTTAATAGTTCCATCTTCATAAGATAGAATACAATAAAATTATCATGATTTAAAAAGTAGGTAATATAGAAGGATCTTGATGGATTCGAACCATCATCCCCCTCAAAATTCAGGAACTCTGCCAACATTTGAGCTAAAGATCCATTTCAAAAACAAACTAACCGTTGTCAGACATACTTTTCACATCAAATGAAAAAAAACAAAAATGAAATATATTTTTGTTCATTGAATTCTAGAATTTCACACAAAAATAAGCTTTCAAATCGCCTTCATGACCAGTTATCACCGAATAAAGAATGTTTCTTAAAATATGTAAGACCATTCTTAACAAAAAAAAAACAAATCACCATATAATCATACATATCGCTGGACCAACAACTAAAATAAATCTGTTCACAAGTTTCTTATCCTGCCTGATAAAATTGACTGATCTTTTGTCAAAGTGCAAAATGACTAGGCCAAGTAGACAATCACATGCAAGCAATAAATGTGCAAAGATCACAGCAGGACCTCTTGTTCCTAAAAAGTACTTACAAGTACCAAAACCGCCAATATTTAAGTATATTTCCAAACATTCACCTATAGTAAATAACAAATTTGAGATACAACTTGACAACTTGTCATTTTAAGGAAAATGGAATACATAACTGCAACTTGGCAAGTTTTACTATCACGTCCAAAAATCAAACCGCCCCAAGCTTTGAATAAAATAAACCCAATAGATTTAGATAATTTCTTGTTTGGAACAAATTGATGAGGACTAATCAATAGCACCAGTAAGAGCACAGCTATTCAAATTTGCCAGATGTTCAAAAGGAGTACACATAAAAAGGAAACATGTGTGGAAGCCTGTATAGTTTAGAAATTAAAAATAACAATTTCCAGACTTATTACTGCATGCAACGAGCTCCGCATAAATTGACTAATTCATGCCTCAACTGTTCATGTAATCATTTTATCAGTCAATGGTATAACAGAACTTTGCTCAAATCAATTTAATATGAACTGGATTTAGATTTTAAACAATCGTCATGATTTGGTACCACTCCCATTCTGTGATTTTTTGGTACTAAAGAGCAATTTCAGCAACTTGTGGGAAATAAGTTAATTCTATTGTAATGAAACAGAGTCAGCTTGAAGGTATACCTCGAAATAGTAGATCACTAGGTGTCAATGGCAAGGCCTCCATCATCAACTCAAATACAGCTGTACAGAGCAGGTTGTGTAAGTGTCAGATCCTCTGTTGATAAAATCCAACGAGAAAGGCGAATAGAGAGAGAGACACTGAACAATCCTCGCATAACTGAGGGACTCTGCTCTTGAGCTAAAGATCCATTTCAAATTTCACACCATATTTGTATCACACTTTCCGCAAGGAATCTGAGAAATTTTTTTTTCAGACAAAAAGCTAGACCAAGGAAACAGAAAAACACAAAGCACAATCTTATCAGAGCATTCAGCCAAACCATCATGACAACCAATTTAAACTTGGTTCTTACACACATATCAATTCAAAACTCCTCTTTTATTTTTAATCAACAATAGATAAAACATTCAAGCATTATTCGTAATTGCTTTTGTTTAATGGAAGTAAACTGTATAGAATATGACTGGCACCACTGTAGAAAACCAACATAGCACAAAGAAAAATATATAAAAAATTAATGAGAACAGCATATTAATGACAAATTAAGGATGATGTAAACATGAGCTTGTACCTTCAACAAAGTTCCAACATATAAAATAGAACCTTGATCTAGAAATACCTCCCTTGTACATTCCCAACAACAAACCAAGCTTTCAGATCCCACCAGTACCAGGATTAAAATAAGCAGTTGCATGTTTCCACCACGACCTAAAAAGGTAGTAAAATACAAATTTGCCAAAATTGAAGTATTTCTCCATGTATTCATTGATACTAAAGTTGCCATGCAGTTTTTAATCAAAGCAAAAAATGAATGATACAACCTAGTAGTACTTCTCATCATCCAATGATATAACGAGAGTATTTCACATAGAAATAACCAAATAAGAAAGAAAAAACAAAACAAAAAAAAAACTGCCACAATCAGAACAAAAGACCACAAGAAAGATCCTGATCTTAATGACATATAAGATAATTTTACTGATTTGACCAAATTATAGTTTTGATAATTCTCGTTTCCACAAGGGCACAATTCAAAGAGAACGTGACAATTAATCAACAACATCAGTGCAAGCAGGGCTATTTAAATTTTACAGATTTTAGGAAGGTGCCTACATAAAAAGTGGAAGCCATTTGAACTGCTCATGTAACAAAGTTACTAAAATAAATTTGCCAGCATCAATTTAAAGTTAAATTGACGTTTTCTATAAATCATTTGTTTGGATTGCGCTTTTATTTGTGTAACATCATCGTACCAAGGTACATTACCATCAACTTATTGAGCATAAATCATTTCATATTAATTAAGCGGAGTCGGCTTTTGAGTTGTACCTCGAAATAGTAGTTCAGTAGGCTTCAATTGCAAGGCTTTCATCATCAACGCAAGTTATAAAGCAAGTTGTGTAGTAGTCAGGTACTCCGTAGAGAAAATCTAAGTAGAAAAGAGGTAGAGAGAGAGAGAGAGAGAGACACGGACACAAGGAGGGAGAACCTGGGGCTAAAAAATTTCCCCATGCGATCTCCTCCAAAACCAAAAACACTTTTTTATTGCTATAGTTGACCTGCCATGCGAGCGCACCCAACATGGCAAAGGTCTCTAAGTACAAAATACATTCAAGATATCAGATCAGAAAGCTTACGCCTGTAACAATACACTTACCCAAACCTTCCAGTTGATAGAACCAAAAATACGACACAGCACCTCAACCGCAAATCGTAATTTTCTTCCTATGGAATGTGACGCGGTAGATCGGAATCCAACGGCTTCGTTTCTTCAAGTAAGTCATCCGCCAATTAAAATAAACGCCACATACGATATCAAACCAGATAACAGGAATAGATTTATTCGATCAGACCGATCTGACTTCAAAAACCAGACCTGAACCTGATTTCGAAATTTACGCCGTAATGTTTCGATCGGCGCCAGATCTACCATCAAGCAATCACCCACCACCACTGAATATATAAATAGAATTGAACAATAAGGGGGAGATACCTTATACTCATCGCTACAAAATCATAGGAGAGGTAAAAATAAATTTGAGATAGATGTTAGGGAACTAGAGCCTCAATGAAGAACCCGAAGATCCATCGTCTAACCTTTCTAATAGAAACCACGCTACCGCAACAACCACCATGAAAAATAAAATTTATAGGCAGGGTCGCGGGAAGAAGAGGAAGGATGCAAGCGCCAAAATATGCGAGTAGGGTAATAGAATAGGTTCATGTATTTATAGTGGGAGTCCGGAAACATTGGCGGGTGGATGTTAGTTGGTTTGGTCTTTTGACGGACAAGATCTATCCACGCGTACAGTTTTTATTGGAAAAGACATGTTATGTTATCCTCTTGAGGTCCGCATGATTCGTATCCTCTGCATTAACTCAAAAGGGAATCTTTTGAGTTAATGCATCTGGACCATCCGATTCACTTTAAGATCCGTGCAAATTAGATCCGCACTAATATTAAATGGCCCTCTGTTAAAATCTGACAGCCGGATTGGCTCCGTTTAATATCAGACGGTCAAGATGAATTAATTCAAAATATTCTCTCTTGAGTTAATGCAGAGGATACGTGTTCAGGTCCGCATAAAGGTTCCGTTTGCGACTTTCCGTGACAGGCTGTCTTGGTTAATCCTGAAAAAAATAAAAAAAATAAACATAGGCTGTTTTGGAAAAAAAAAATTAACTAAAATTAAGTATTCTGAAAAAAATGAATGATTTTATTTTCCAAAAATAGAGTTTTCTTATTTATACTATTAATAATTTAAATATTATTTTGTTAAAATTGTTTTTATTGTTGCATATATTAAGAGTTTCATTAATAATTAATACTAACAAATGTTATATTTTTGTTATAATTGTTTTTACTGCTATTTTTATGATTTACGTAACGTATTATATAATTATTATTTTTAGGTTTATGATTTTTTATTTGTACTATTAATATTTAAAATATTAATTATTCTTAAATTATCGTTAAATATTAAAATAGACATTTTATTAGAAAATAATTTATTTTGATAAAAACTATAAATGAAAATTCAATCTTTAAACAGGCACAGGTTTTAATAGAAAAAATCTACAACTTCTGAGAATGGTGCGATTCCAATAGTTTTCGAATTTTATATGGTCATGACGCGTTACAACGCTACAACTATGATCTTTCGTAGTAGTGCATGACATTATTTTTCCTTCTGTTTGTTTCAGGATGAGAAGGGGAAGTGCCATGCATGTAATTGAGATTATTCGTTTGCAGGTCGTTTGATATTTTATTTGGGAATTGCCAATACTGTAAACAACCAAATTCCTGTTGTCTTTGCTTCCATAAATGAAAATAATATATCCAATCAAAGTCTTTTTTTTTTAATTCCTTGCAGAGGCTGCCGACATTTTTATTAATATCCAAAGTTTAATAGAAATTAATATTTATGTCCAGATTCTCAGGTGTTCGCTAAAAATGCTCAAGCCGGTCATTTTGTGGCCTGCTTAGGCCTTCTCCTAAGCCAGTCATTTTGTAGCCGGTTTATTTTTTTTTTTTAGAGACACTATGAAGTGCAAAATAATAAAAATTTAACACTGAAAATTTAAATTTTTTATTTAAGTTATTTGTAAAATTACTTCTTTTGATTTATAATTAACATATTTATACTAAAATACGCTATTACTTGAAATTATGTTGAATTACACTATATTAATTTAAATTACAATCAATTACATTACATTGCTAAAATACGGTAAATTACGCTAAATTACATATGAATAGGGACGATATCTTCACTGAAAAGACGAAAAACGATGACGAAACTTCAAACGGTCATTAAACGGCGCTCGAGTGTCCAATTTCAGCAAATGATCACTTTTCGGAAAGCTTGCGAAAATACGCATGCGTCCGTGATGACTATGTCGTTTTTTGAAATTCAGAATTGCCATAAAATCAAGGGAAGAGCCTCAAAACTTCAAGTAGCTCAGAAAATTAGTTACATAAGAAACTTGTAGAATACCAATTTTCACTATTTTTCAAATTTTTTTACTATTTTTTATGATTAATAAAAGATAAGACAAAATCGATCTACTTTAGCGTAATTTTGCGTAGTTTAACGTAATTTACCGTATTTCAGCATAATTAGCGAAGTTATTGTAATTTAACGTAATTTAGTGTAATTCAACATAATTTCAACTAATATTTTAATATAAATATGCTAATTATAAATAAAAAAAAAAGTAATCTAATATTTAAACACAAAATTCGAATTTTCAGTGTTAGATTTCATTATTTTGCTCTTCATAGTGTCTCTAAAAAAAACAAATAAATAAGTCGGCCACAAAATGACCGACTTAGACCCCTACGCCGGTCATTTTGTGGCCAGCTTGAGCATTTTTGGCAAGAAGCCGAAAATCTCAGCATAAATATTAATTTCTATTAAACTTTGGATATTAATAAAAATGTCGGCAGAGGCTGCCACAGGCCCACAGCCGTGATTTTTATTTTTATCCCAAAAAAATATATTTTAATATAAATAACCAGGTTTTTAAAATATTTATATTTCTACCCAAAACGCTAGGAAATATAGCGTTCCGAATTAAAAATTCGGACCGCTAGGATTCCTAGCGTTCCGAATTCTTAATTCGGAACGCTATATTTCCTAGCGTTCCGAATTTTCAATTCAAACCGCCTAACCCGTTCAACATGAATAGACTATTAAACTATTAAACTTTCAAAATTTATCAACTGAATAGACTGAATAGACTATTAAACTTTCAAAATTTATTTAGACTATTAAACAATAATTAATTTTGAAAATCCAAACCGTTCAACATGTTCGAAATATTGAAATGTGCTTGGAGACCAAATTTTACATTTTTTGGAATTTTTTTACTATTTATTAAGCCACTTTTTCAATCGCTGATCCGGTGGTCCAGAAAATTTTACTGTTTTTTACTGTTTACCGTTGGATCAGTAATTGAAAAAGTGGCTTAATAAATAGTAAAAAAATTCCAAAAAATGTAAAATTTGGTCTCCAAGCACATTTCAATATTTAGAACATATTGAACGGTTCGGATCGGTTGGTTGGATTTTCAAAATGCAAAAAGTAACCCGAAGTAAAGAGAGGGTTTTACTTTGCAAAGCACCGTAGCCTTACTCTTATTATATTATAATTATTATTAAGTAAGGATCGTCTTGTGCTTTAAATCGATGATAAGTTTTTATAATATAATTCTTTGTAATAAAAATAACTTTAGGGTTATCGGTGAATAAATTTCTAGGGTTATCGGTGAAAAATTACCATTTAATAAAATAATAAATGAAATTTTATATTATTTATAAGTTTTTATAATATAATTCTTTGTAATAAAAATAACTTTAGGGTTATCGGTGAATAAACTTCTAGGGTTATCGGTGAAAAATTACAATTTAATAAAATAATAAATGAAATTTTATATTATTTATAAGTTTTTATAATATAATTCTTTGTAATAAAAATAACTTTAGGGTTATCGGTGAATAAATTTCTAGGGTTATCGGTGAAAAATTACCATTTAATAAAATAAGAAATGAAATTAAAGTTATCAGTGAATAAATTTCTACGGTGCTTTGCAAAGTAAAACCCCCTCTTTACTTCGAGTTACTTTTTGCATTTTGAAAATCCAACCAACCGATCCGAACCGTTCAACATGTTCTAAATATTGAAATGTGCTTGGAGACCAAATTTTACATTTTTTGGAATTTTTTTACTATTTATTAAGCCACTTTTTCAATTACTGATCCAACGGTAAACAGTAAAAAACAGTAAAATTTTCTGGACCACCGGATCAGCGATTGAAAAAGTGGCTTAATAAATAGTAAAAAATTTCCAAAAAATGTAAAATTTGGTCTCCAAGCACATTTCAATATTTCGAACATGTTGAACGGTTTGGATTTTCAAAATTAATTATTGTTTAATAGTCTAAATAAATTTTGAAAGTTTAATAGTCTATTCAGTTGATAAATTTTGAAAGTTTAATAGTTTAATAGTCTATTCATGTTGAACGGGTTAGGCGGTTTGAATTGAAAATTCGGAACGCTAGGAAATATAGCGTTCCGAATTAAGAATTCGGAACGCTAGGAATCCTAGCGGTCCGAATTTTTAATTCGGAACGCTATATTTCCTAGCGTTTTGGGTAGAAATATATATATTTTAAAAACCTGGTTATTTATATTAAAATATATTTTTTTGAGATAAAAATAAAAATCACGGGGCCCACAGCCCAGGTGATATAATTCAAAAACTTGCAGTATTACATCGTCTGTTCTGTACAACAGTACAAGTCAGTACTTGTAATATTCTTTTAATTTCTACGGAGTAGAACGAAAGAGATACTTGCCCCAGAAAGTTTTAATTTCTACGGAGTAGAACGAAAGAGATACTTGCACCAGTAAAATGTTGAAAGTATGTTACTCGGATACTTCATATTGGGCTCCGTACCCGTATCGGGTGCGTATCGGATACCGATACGCGTCCGATACGGTACCGATACGCCAGCTGGCGTATCGGCTTACGTGACGTATCCTAAATCATCCGATACGTCTCTGACACTTCTGGATACGGCTCTGACACTGTTGGATACTTTGGATACGGCTCTGACGCACTGAACCCAAACATGCACCGCGTATGCACCATCAGCTGAGCTGAAGTCTGTACACCGCGCATGCACCATCAGCCAAAATTCAGCCAAAATTCACTTTTTTCAACGGCAAGCAAGAATCGAACCCTCGTACTCTTATCCAAAGTATACACCCCTTTACCACTACACCACTACATATTTACTGTTAAAAGTTAGAATCTTTTATATTTAATAGATAATTCAAGACAGTTTGGCTAATAAGGCTAACGGACAAGGCTAATAAGTAGTCGCAGCAAGGTCAAGCCCAGTATATATAGCTGGCCATTGTATCTTAAAATATTCAGAATTTTTGATATTTAATTTATATAACTGTTGAATAAAAAATATAATTAAAATAATATATATAATTGCCGTATCGTATCTTTGATTTTTTAAAATTGCCGTATCGCCGTATCCGTATCGTATCCGATACGATACCCGGGTACCCGTATCCATGCAACATAGGTTGAAACGAAAGTATGTAATTAGGGATATACTTGGAATAATGCGATGTAAAATATTACTGCCAATATTACCATAGAAACAACTGAAGTTCATAGAAAAAATACAAGGTACACCAAAAAAGTTCATTGGAAAAAAAAAAAAATCAGACAACAATGAAGTTACAAATTATAAATGAACACCGCATTTTAATTTGGCACGGTCGCGCCTACATGTTCCAAATGAGAATCAGCACCTATTCCTCTTCTCACCAATACAAAAAAAAAAAAAAAATAATCGCACCTGGTTAGCTGGGTCCGTACAACTCGGCTGTCAGACGCAAAAATTGATACACAGTTCATGACATGTACGATGTACCGCGGGGGCTTGGGCCTTGGTTGGTTCCAGTCATGAATGAGGGCCAGCTTAGGAAACAAATAACTCCAAAAACTATCGACCTGTGTAATAACAGGAAAACATTGAAAAAGACCCAAAAGAATGGCAAATGATGTGCACCAGCGTTTATATAAACCATTAAGCAGGAATTTCACTTAAAACTACTGTCATATGTAAAAAGAAAATTGTTTTATGGAAATCAATATATAACATAATAACGTTTAAGTATAAAAACAATACAGTAAGAAGCAATGTGTTTTAAACTAAAAATTTGTTACTTACTTTTTTATTAGTTCTATATTTAAATATAAGTTAAAGAAAATATTGTATAGAAGGAAATTGTATAAAAGGATCTTGATGGATTCGAACCATCATCCCCCTGAAAAATTCAGGGACTCGGCCATATATTTGAGCTAAAGACCCGCTTAAGGAAAACTAAATCCTTTTACCACTTAAAAATTGTTTTTTTTTAATATTATAGCAAAAATAATAATTTAACATGATTATTATCGCATTGATATTTTCTACAAATTTCGCACAAAAATAAGCTCTGTACTACTTCATTAAGTTAACCCTGCTAAAAAAGATGTTTTCATGGTTTATAACTTTATATGACCATTCTACACCTGAAACATAAATCACCACATAATATCAACAAAAATAAGCTCGGTACTACATTTTAAGTTTTAACCTGATAAAAAAATGTTTTCGTGGTTTATAACCATTCTACAACTGAAACAAAAATCACCGCATATCAACAAATAACGGGAAAAAATTAACGTGCACACACGTTTCATCACCCGTACCTGCCGCACAAAAAACTTTCAAGTGCAAAGAAGCCGCAGACCTTTAGATGATACTCGCATAAAAGCAACACGCTCAACCAACATCTGTTCACAAGTTCCACAACGGATGCCTTTGTTTCTAAACAAATTTACCGGCGGTAGAACTTCCTATTTTTACATATATTCATAGTGTTTTTGGACATTCCTAGCTGCATAAACATCTCAGCAAAATCAGATATCTGTACACAACATTAAAGACTTCATGAATAAAATATCAATAACACAAACTGATTTAAACACAAAGCTTGTACCTTCAATAAAAAGCTTCAGCAAACAAACTTGGAACTTAGAGAGAACAAGAAATCACTTCCCCTATACATCCCATCTACAGGAGGTAGAATAATAAAGACTTCCACGTTGCCAATAACTTACCTAGAAAGTATCTATAGTACAGAATCGCCATAATTCCATTAATGTCACCAATTGTTCAACAATAGCAGAATAACAAACATCATTCAATGAATAATGGAAGACATAACTGCGACATAGCAGGTTTTACAATGCTCCCCATAAAAAATTTCATTAAAGAAAAAATATGGAAGACAAAACTGCGACCAGCAGATTTTACAATGCTTCACATATTACACAAAAATATAACGAAACCGCAAAAATTACATACGGCCGCTACTAACAGATCCAAAATTAAAAAGAAATCAAAGCTTTAATGAAATAACCGAACATACTTCCTCACTCCAAACAAATTATATTCTCAATATATATGGATATAACATCAAACAAATTATATTCTCAATATATTTGGATATAACATCACTTCTCACTATCAATTCAGACATGACAAATGTAATAACGAATAATCAATAGCATCAAGATAAACAGGCCTATCATGTAGAAGCCATAAACTATAAATCATTAAGCCAGTTTTCATTGTGGAAGACAATATATTTCAGAGAGTCGTTATTTCCAGATTTATTATTTCAAGCAGCAAAGTGCAAGGAAATCTATCATGTTTCAATTGTTCATGTAAATATTTTACCGGGTATGACAAAACCTCTGTAAAATTAATTTTAATTTCTGTCGACGTTAGCTTTTAATCATTCACTTGGTATTGGTACTTGCATTTTCCTAGCATTTTGGTTCTATTATGCATTTCCATAAACTTCACGAAAATAAATTTATTTATTTAATTAAACAGAGTCAGCTTAAAGTTATACCTCAAAATAGTAGATCAGTAGGCTTCAATTGCAAGGCTTCCATCATCAACTCAAAAGTATAGAGCACGTTGTGTAGCTATCAGGTATTCTGTGGATAGAAAATTCAAGTAGAAAAGGGTGTACAGAAAGGGTGTAGAGAGAGACACAGACAAGGAGGGAGAACCTGGGGCTAAAAAATTTCCCCATGCGATCTCCCTCCAAACAACAAAAGAAATTTTTCATTACTATGGGTGACCTGCCATGCGAGCGCACCCAACATGGCAAAGGTCTCTACGTACAAAATAGATACATGATATCAGATCAGAAAGCTTACACCTGTAACAATCCACACTTACCAACACCTTCAAGTTGATAGAATCAAACAACGACACAGCACCTCAACCGCTACACTTGCTAGCTTCATTCCTGCGAGATGCGTAGTAGATCGGGATCCACGGATTCGTTTCTTCAAGCAACTCACCGGACAGAGGAAGAAACGCCACGGACGAGATCGGACCAGATAATAAGGGGTAGATGTATTAGATCCGATAGATCTGAGAGTGATTTCGATAGTCCCGCCATAATATCACAGATCGGCACCAGATCTAGTGACTTCCCGCCATAATATTTCAGATCGGCATCAGATCTACCATCAAGCAGTCACCCGCCACTGCTGATAAAATAGAATTGAACAATAAAGGATATGACATCTCGGGTTCATCTTTACAAAATCGTCGTCAATTTAAAAAATAAATTTGAGAGAGATCTAGGTGATTAGAAACTCCATGAAATGAACAGAAGATCCATCACCGCCCCCCTTCTAACAGCCACCCACGCTACCGCAACCACCCTCATCAAATACAAAATTGCTGGAATAAAAGAAGGCGTCTAAGCCTTAATATGTGACTATGTGAGATTGTGAGGAGATAAGAGAATAGGTTTTGTGGATTTATAGTGCGAGTTTGGAAATATTGACGGTGGATGGAAGTCGGTTTGGTCTTCGACGGACCAGATCTATCCACGCGTAAAATATTTATTGGATGGGCCACGTGATACTCTTTCCTTTGTGTCGGCATAAAGGTTGCGTTGCGTGACAGGCTGTCTAAGCTTATTAAAACAGAAAAGAAAATTGGAAAAAGCAAAGAAGAAAATGACAGGCTGTGTTGGCGTGAAACGGGGGTGGAACTTTGGTCTATTCGCTAAAACGTCATGGCTTACGTCATTTAAAATGGAGATTTCTTGTGATCACAGTCTCTGTACTCATCTGTGCAACATTGACTATGACAACTCTTTGGGTCCCATCTAGGTATGAACTTCTGGAACCAAATCTGCTGAAATGGAATAACACGGCTCTGTTGTTCTCGAATCCGTTTCACTCCAATTATCTGAGGTAAAAGTAATAAATTCGAATCATTTTTTTAACTTGGGCATAAATCTCAAAATAGTATCCCTATAAATTTAAGCACCAGAATCAATTTACTCAGACTGGGACTAATATGAGCCGTTCGTTCTTTAAATTAATTATAAATTAGTTATAAATTAGTATATATAGGTATAAAAAAAAAAACACAAACCGCACAGAAATCTGACGGTCCACTTTCTTTCTGGACTGCCCAAAAATGTGGCAATTCTGAAAAAAGCAGATCGCCCAAAAATCTAGCCGTTTAGGCATTTTTAAAATTTCGAGAAAAACGTGGGCATTTGTGTTAATTTTTATTTAATGATGGATATTAAAAAAATAGCGGCTATTTAAAGATACCTCTTAACTAAACTTTTTGTAAATAAGTCAATGATCGAATAATATTGATATAAATATATACAGTTTAAATAAATAAATGAGGATTGTGCCCCATTATAATTTTATTTTTAAAATTTTTAATTTGAATGTCAAAAATAAATTATTAAATTCTATCTGTATCATTTTATTTATTTTATTTATGTATATGCCGATATTTTTATTAATACCCAAAAAAAAAACAAATTATCAAATCTGCTCCCACCTCAAACTTATTATTATTTCTACCCCAACCGCCCGTACACTGGGCGGTCCGATTTCCTTAGCGGACCTCCCAGCAGCTGGGCGGTCCACTCTTCACAGCTGACCGCCCAGCTGCTGGGCGGTCCGATATATTTTTTTTTTTTATAAGCGGTCCGACCCTCACTGGCCGCCATCTCTCTTTCTCTCTTTTCTTCTCTGCCTCCCCGCGTCGCCGCCGCCCCGCAGCCCGAAAGCTCCAGCACTCTCTCTCTCCTCTCTTCCTCTCTCTTCCTCTCTCTCTTGAACTCTCTCTCTCCCTCTCTCTTCCTCTCTCTCTCTCCCTCTTCAAATCTGCCCTCTCTCTCTCTCCTCTCTTCCTCTCTCCCTCTCTTCCTCTCTCTCTCTTCCTCCTCTCTCTTTCTCTCTCACCCGAACTCTAATTTTCGGCCATCTCAGCGACAATCCGATTATTTTCGAGTAAGTCTCTAAATAATTTTTTTAATTTATATTTTGTATCTTGTATTGGCATTGAAACGATTGGTAGAAATTGAATTGTTAATTATCTTGTGCGGGTTGTTGATTTTCCCGACACGATTGAATTGTTCAAAATTAGGGTTTCCAAAATTAGAATTTGTAGTTTAAGATTTAGGGTTGACAAAACTGAAGTTTATAAATTAGGGTTGAATTGTTAATTATCGTGTGCGGGTTGTTGATTTTCCCGTCGTGATTTAATTGTTAAAAATTAGGGTTTCCAAGTTTAGGGTTGAATTGTTAAATTAGGGTTTAGGGTTGAATTGTTGAATTATGATTGAATTGTTAAATTAGAGTTTATGGTTGAATTGTTCAATTAGGGTTTAGGGTTGAATTGTTAAATTAGGGTTGAATTGTTAAATTAGGGTTGAATTGTTAATTTAGGGTTGAATTGTTAAATTAGTGTTTAAGGTTGATTAGAGTTGAATTGTTAAATTAGGGTTTATGGTTGAATTGTTAAATTAGGGTTTAGGGGTTAAATTAGGGTTTAGGGTTGACAAAATTGGAGTTTATAAGTTAGGATTTATAAGATAGAATCTTCTGTTTATTGAAATGTAGCATGGTCAGAACTAGACGGGGACGTGCATGGGATGCCCCTCTGGAGACGGGGGAGAGTTCGCATGATCACGATGTAGAGGCATCCGGTGCAGCGGCATCCAGTGCAGAGGCATCCGGTGCAGAGACGTCCGGTGCAGATGCTCCCTTTGGAGATTATCCCCCGCACCATCCTGACACATTTAGTCATCTTCTTTGGACCCCACATGTCCGTCACCGTGTCTCACTTGCATCTATGGAGGTACGTTGGATTTGTATTCCTAATTTAAATAGCATTATTTAATATTACAGATAATTAGACGTTTATATTGAAATCATTATAAAATGCAGGACACGACGATGATGACAGTGAGACATCGCACCCCCGAGATACCATACGTCCGTCACCCGTTGATGGAGCAGTGCATCATGCATCTCGGGTTGTATCAGTTGGCCACCATGCCTCACTGTGATATTGACCAGGCTCTCGTTTGCGGTCTGGTGGAGAGATGGCGACCGGAGACGCATACATTTCACCTTCCGGTTGGAGAGATGACAGTCACACTAGGTGACGTCAGCGCCTTATGGGGTTTACGGATAGATGGCGACCCCATCGGCGGTGTCTCAGACCATCTGGACCTGTTGGACATGATACCGGACCTGCTGGGGGCCGTTCCGACGGACTTGCAGAAGAAGAAGAAGAAGAAGAAGAAGAAGAAAGGAGAGGAGGAGGAGGAGTACAGGTATTCCAAATACTGCATTAGTCTTGCGGCGCTCCGCAGTTACTTCCACCAGCGTAGGATCACCCCCGATACACGTGACGAGCGGACCGTTCTGAGGTACTCACAAACTGTTGCAAATTAAAATATGTTATGGATTCAACAAAAAATGTAGTTATTTATGTCTCTAATTTATATTGCAGGTACGTGAGGGTGTTTGTCATGGATTTATATGGCAGCGTCATGTTTGTCGATTCCAGCGGTGACGCAGTTCTGATTATGTTCCTTTCTCTGCTGAGGCACATTGATCGGCCGTCGAGGTGGAACTGGGGTGGAGCCGTGCTCGCCCACTTATACCGGGGCTTGTGTCATGCTTGTCTGGTAAGTTTGTACAAATATTTTAATTTTTTTATTACAAATATTAGGGTTCCATATTTACCAAAAGTACACCGCATGTCCAAAATTTAGGCGACGAATAAGCAGATTGCCGGACCGCTTCTTCTACTACAAAAGTGGTCCTGGTCGCATATACCGGTATGTCGGCCTGTTCCTCCAGCTCAGGCGGGGTTATGGACGGGAGATGACCCCGAGAGACGTCCGGGGTACAGTGCCATATGGAGTACTCCCCACACATAAGAGGACACGGGCAGGGGGAAGACCGTGGGGATTTCGTATGTCCGGGGTCAGCTCCAGATGCTTCACGAGGCGAGCATCACCTGGTACCCCTATCGTCTGTTCTACGATCGGGGCCTTCTGTGCCAGCTGACATTAGAGCAGAGATATCTCTCGTTTTATCGGGGGCCGTGCGTATGCTTCTGGATAGTTGAGTATCACTATCCTGATCGAGTGCCCCGTCAGTTTGGCTTGGATGCCTATGTCCCTGATTTTCCAGAGTTGGGCGAGCAGCAGACCACCCAGCTGCACAGGTAACTACCCACTGCCTTATTGTTTGTCTATTTTATTATTTGTTCAGCCATACAAGTTACTAATTAATTTATATTGCAGCACTAAACACAACAAGCCCAAAGTCAACTGGAGCACGCGTTTCTGGGAGCATTACCAGCATGCTGCATCACCCCAGTTTCACTTATGGACCCCGCCTCTAGCTCCAGATGCCCCTATGCCGGTCGGGCCTTGGAGATTGCGATATTTAGTCTGGTACCAGAGATGGGGCATGCCGACGGTTTATCTACAGGGGGGCTATGGTGATGCTCTTCGACGGAGACTCACGGGTGACGGATCTAGGATTTACTTGCCTTTCGGCCCGATCCATGCTCGTTCGGTATGTTTAAATGAAACTGACATGCTTAAAAAATTGTAGTTATTTTCATCTTCTAATAATAATAATGAAAATACATTGTGTGCAGATTTTGACCGCTATTAGAGGAGTGGCACACAGCTTGGGGTGCATGCCGAGAAAAAGTTTGAGAGCGATAGGATGTCAAATGCTCCAACACAGTGCACTGATCGTTGAGGACTCTGGCTGGGACGGGCACCTCGTTGGTATGTTGCACGATGCCGGGGAGGACATCAATTGGAGCGAGATAAAGACCCCACCACCAGATCCGGAGCAGCCTAGAGCCCCTATCTACGCTGATGAGATGCTGCCACCTCCTACAGGTAATAATATGTCATACAGATGATCATTATTAAGCGTCTCTTTAAAACATCATTCTTATTAATTTATCTTCATTTCTGCAGATGATGACTCGGGTTGGGCGATCCACCAATGGGTGTTGAACAATAACGCGTGGAACACGTACTACAACGAGCATGGAGTTCCAGTGCAGCATACCGAGGTAGCAAAAGTTCATTATTTAATTAATTTACTCGTTACTTCTATGTCTCTAATTTAACATTGTTTACATGCAGGATGAAGCTGCTGCCGCCGCCGCCGCCGCCGCCGTTTTCTCATTGGATGACCTCACTGGAGATGAGGGCGGATGGGAGCCAGCTAGCTCCCACCGACCGCAGTATATGGAGCCCAGACAGCACGACGGCGAGGCCAGTGGGAGTGGGGCACAGACTGCAGATGGCTTTGCCGCTGCTATATTTGGCACACCGCCTCTGGCCATGTATCCTCCTACTTGGGAGGCTGATCCGTGGGTGTTGCGTACACATGCGGGGATCCATTGGGAGCATGCATTACACCTGGGGGCAGACCCATGGGCGCCCGAGGCCGTACACGATGACATGCAGGTGGATGAGGTTCACCAGAGGCGTCCGCCTTCGCAGAGGGACCACCATGCACCTACTAGGTTGGAGCTCTCCGGACCTCGCCCTCGTCGTCGCCGTTAGGGTTTTTATATTTTTTTTAGTTTGATAGGTTCTAGTATTTTAGTTTGGATTATTATATTTCATGTTTGGACTGTTATGTTTCATGTTTAAACTTACCATTTAGATTACCTACTTTTGTTGTTTAGACTTACTATTTAGATTACTATTTAGAAACATTTAAACATTAACACACTTAATATAAAACTAATCAATTATATTAAAACTACACAATTACATAACATATAAAAATAATCGTCAACAAAATAATAAATATATATCATACAATTTAATATAAAACATTCAAACAAATCATTACAACAATTTAATGTAAAACATTCAAACAAATCATTACAACAATTTAATATAAAACATTCAAACAAATCATTACAACAATTTAATAAAACATTCAAACAAATTAAAACATAAAACCTTAAAAAAAAAAAGAGCGGACCGCCCAGCAGCTGGGCAGTCAGCTATGAAGAGTGGACCGCCCAGCTGCTGGGCGTTCAGGTTGGGAAATTGGACCGCCCAGTGGACGGGCGGTTGGGGTAGAAATAAAAATAAGTTTGGGGTGGGGACAGATTTGATAATTTGTTTTTTTTTTGGGTATTAATAAAAATATCGGATGTATATGTAAAGCACTAGACTACAAAAATATATTGATTCGAGTGATTTCTGACAATTAATTTTTTAACCTATTAGTTTATATAAAAAAATATAAAAACGATAATCTTTGTTACACGTAAAAATAATATAAATTACATCTAACATTTTATTTTGATACAAAATTTACAAATTCCATCATAAAAAATAGTAAAAAAATTATGTACCATTCAGATCAAGTGTTTTTCTACCTATCTAAAAAAATAGTAAAAAAATTCTAAAAAATGTAAAATTTAGTTTGCAAGTACATATTCATATGGAGATCATGTTGAACAGTTCGGATCGACCGTTAGAATTTTGAAAACTCAAATATTGAGCCGTAGCACGGAGGCCCTCTATACTACGCGTAGCACCGTAGCCAACTCCTAACTAAAAAAATATAAAAAAAAAATAAACAAACCAAATAAATAATTATGTTAAGAAAAATAGGGCCGCAACGACAAATAGCAGTCCCAAAAAATAGAGCCATCATTTGTCATTGCGGCCCAAATAAGTATGGAATCACTACAGCAAACAACACTTTCAGCGACCGGTTTTCCGGTCGCAGAAAGTAATAGCACCGGTAGCTGAAAGTTGATTCCGGTCGCTGAAAGGCCGGTCGCTGTAAGCCTTGTCGCAGATACTCTTCCGATGACGTCACCGGTCGCTGAATGACGTCACCCCGGTCGCTGATACTTTTTTTGCGACCACTTTTTTTCGGTCGCTGTTATTTTTTTCTGACGTAAGAAAGAAGATATCTGCGACCAAAAAAACGGTCGCTGATACTTAAAACCGGTCGCAGAAAGTTTTCTATTTGGTTTTTGAATTTTTTTTTATTATTTAAATTTGCACATTTAAGCCCAATCAAGTTTCAAAATTTCAATTTACCCAACATTATACAGCTAACAACAAACATGCTAATTTCATTCTTTATAAACATTTTTACATTTTCAATAAAAGTTCAATACATAAACAATTACAAAGCCAGAGCCTTCAAGAATTCAATACAGAAACATTTTTCAGCTAATTCTAAAATCTCGTTGTGATCGAACAAGCTTTTTTCGTCCAATTGCAATAACTTCAAAACCACTACCTAGAACCTGAATGTTCATATCAAGTACTTTGTGGCAGACCATTTTGCCCCTTCAAGCACCTTGCAACTCTGATGCAGACTGCTATTATCTGGTGTTGAGTCTAAATTTAGATTGAAGAAAAAGACAGCACTGCCCTTAACGGGTTTTATTGCATAACCGGCTGAAGCGCATTCTGAGAAACTCTCATCTTTCAGTTTGGTTCTGTAAAATTACAAGATAAAAGGTATATCGGTCAGATTAAGTCAACAGTTGAGATAAATGTCAAGTACTTGCATTCATTAATTGTTGTTGTTTTAACATAAAGATCACAAAAACTGTTTTGACCTGAGACTTGGGGAAAATTGTTTCACCCAGTGTTGTAAAAAACGATCTAGTCGGCCGATTAAACGGCCTATTAATCGGAAACGGCAGCCTAACCGTCACGAACACTCTTAACGGAGACATGTTAGCGGATGAAAACGATTAATCGGCTGTTTTTCCGATTAATCGGCCAGTTTTTCCGATTAATCGGCCGTTTATTCCCGGTTATTCTCGGTTATTCCCGTTTATTCCCATTTATTCCCGTTTTATTCCCGTTTATTCCCGTTTATTCCAGTGAATATTTATTTTCACATTTTTTTTTCTGTGATAGTGTGTATAATAAGGTTTATAAATCTTATATTGTAGTTTTATTTATACTTGGATATACATTCAATATTTTTTATATATATTTTTTCTTCTTACTTACTTTGAAATTGATTAATTCTTCTATTATTTATATACCATATATTTTTCTTACTTACTGATGTAATTTTTTCGATTAGTACGACGTGTTCATTTATGTAATTAAGTTGTTATCATAAACTAATTTTAATGATTTTATGTTGGAATGTTTAATTTCTTTCAAATAATATGTTATTAGTATTTGAAAATGCTTAATTATCAATTTTATTTTTTCATTAAATAAATGTGTTACTTAACATGTAAAATGTTTATGTGTTAAGAATAAATAAGCGTAGTGTCATGTTATAATAATAAAACTAAGTTAAATTAAGTTTATTTGATAAGTTTAATGAGTTAAATAAATTATTTTTAATAAATTATGATATATATACATAAATTTAATAAAAACGTTAAATTGTCCGCATAATTCTGATTAGTCGGCCGCATACCGATTAATCACTTATCGGTACCCTATCCGTCCGACGACCGAATACCGTTATTTACAACACTGGTTTCACCACCATGAGTGACATTTGATATAGTAGCAACTCTATTCCCACCAGGTTTGTCTTCATTGTTCTCGTAGAAGTCATATGTGGGCCATAGCTGTCATTGACTCCATAGTGCCAAACTTATATGAAATTCATAGTGCCAAACTTATATGAAATTCATAGGTCATGATAATTGCATGAAATTCACAAGCAGCTTATTAAGAAATGAGCAACCAAAGCACTTTTACAATTTTACTTTTAGCAAAAAGAAACATAACATGGTCCTCCAAAATTACAAAAAATACCTTGTCATATTTAAATTGACATTCAAGTCCCAAGAATAGACTTTAATTACAAATAAAGGATATGTCACTTGTTGCTTATTTAAAATATTATTGAAATATTCTGCTAAGTGCTCATTCGGCTTAACGAATATACTGATACTAGTGAAGTAACAGAAACAAACAGCTCTTTTGGCTATACGCAGTTGAGATCTGTTTTTATGGGTCTATAAGTCTATTTGAGAATTTTCATAGTAATTTCGTTGCAAGGGTCCTTCGACTCTAAAAATTGAAACAAAAAAGAAGAAGACATGGGAAGTTACAGTAAGAATACCTTTGGGAAGCAGTGTCCATAATGATATTCTTTCTTCAATCTTTGACAAGATTTCATCCTATTCAAAGGTGGAAAAGGCTAAAAACAATCAATTTTAAATTTCTTGTAGTGATCAAGTAAAGAGAGAACGCATAAAAAGAAGGACAAATACACAAACCTGCTCAGAATTTACCAAAAATTTCTTTCCTGTCGAAATGGTTCTTTGCATACCAGTGCTGGCATTCCTATCAACAACCAAAGGTTTCTCTATTCCACCATGTGCCTAAAATAAGAATGTCATATTTACCAAACACGTAAAGCCCAGGAATCAGAAACACAATTCTGAAATTTCAAATCCAAAACACACTTTTGAAGTGGAGGAGGGATCCACTTACAACAAATTTGAGTTACAACAAAGTTACAACATTCATTTTTTTCATTTTCAAAGTCCAAATCGTCGATCCAACCGTTCAACATGATCATCTAAATAAAATGTACTTGCAGATCAAATTTTATATTTTTTTGAATTTTTTTACTATTTATTAAGTATTTTACAAAAAATAGCCATACTTAGACCATTGAATTTTGTACCCATCTTAATAAATAGTAAAAAAATTCAAAAAAATATAAAATTTGATCTGCAAGTACATTTTATTTAGATGATCATGTTGAACGGTTGGATCGACGATTTGGACTTTGAAAATGAAAAAAATGAATGTTGTAATTTTGTTGTAACTCAAATTTGTTGTAAGTGGATCCCTCCTCTTTGAAGTGTTAAATATTTTTTTATAACTTGTAACCAGTAATCAATACTAACTGTAACTGAAGATGTCACACCAAGGTACGGTAAATCTAATCAGACAAACCCATGTAATACAACTGTCCCTAAGCAAATATTTACACCAGAACTTAACAAAGAGAAAATTCAATTACAAACTAATATTATTTTTTCCTTGACAAAAAAAAGTAAACACTTCATTGCTTACAAAGCATTATCAAATGCATAAGAACAGTATATAAATATTTGAGCACTGTAACATGTTGACCAATCAAATTCAACTTTTAATGAAAAACTTAAATTTGATCTAAAAAGGAGAATATTGCAATTTATGCATTTCAACTAGTTTTGACAAACAAATCAACAAATTAAAGTCTTTTTAATCATTTTTGTTGCAGACTTTTGACTTGGGAGATGCTAAGCATGCTTCAACACTGTAAATTACATTTATTTCGCTTATTTATGTGCATACATTTGGTTATATAGTGTGTGCATCCATACCATTTTAGTAGCATGTTCTATATGCATGTATTTCTTTAAGCTCTTGTTCAAAAATAAATGTGAAAATTCATCTATAAAAATTTGGTCCAGTGAAATTTTTCATTACGTATGTATTTGCACTTAGAGCAAGTTTTTCGGGTATTTAGGGCTAAGCACAAAAAAATTAAATCAAGAGCAAAAAAATGTGAAATGACTCAAAACATATATATTAACTATTCCAAAATAGCAAAGTTCTTCATTATCAGCAAGTGAAATTAAATCAAAAGAAGTCAATTTAGAATTATAAACTAAGAAATTCGGAAAAAGTTCACAGGTGGATAGGGAAGTACCTTGTCTTGGGATTCCGGTTCCATTGTGTAGAATCAGTAAAGGAAGAAATGAAGAAGCAAGTTGAAGTGGAGGCAAGTGCCTTCCAGCACTGAAGCAGGTCGGGCGGAAGCGGTCGGGCGGCAGGGTCGGGCGAGAGAGAGAGAGAGGAGAGGTCGCTAACGGTGGCCGGGGATCGGACGGAAGCGGGATCGGGCGGCAGCGGGTTTGGAAATTTTGTTTTTCACTAAACCTAAAACGAGGCTAAAACGCAGGAGAGAGAGAGAATAGAGACTCTGGCGGGGATTTAGGGATATCCTTCAGCGACCGGACAAAATTGGTCGCTGAAGGCTATATGCGCCTGTTGCAGAAGGTTTGGTCTCCGAAACTTTTAACTTTTTTATTTTTAATTTTGTTTTCAGGGTCTTCAGCGACCGGCGATCCTACCGGTCGCTGAAGACCGGTTTTGTTGTAGTGAATTCTGAATAATTAGTGGTTTTTTTATTTATTTATTTTTAGCCGAGGGTATTAATAAAAATTTCGGTCTCGCAACTATCAGCCGCGTATTTTTGTTTCAAGTAAAATGTTTATATTTGTTGCTGAAGTGTTCCTGTAAAATAAGAAGAGGTGTTTACATCATTTATTGAATCGAAACAAAATTAAAAAAATATGAATCTGAAGCACCTCTTTCTCGAGAACGACCAACGCATTTGTATTTGAGTGAGCCTATGGTGCTATGCATAGCACGGATGACTAGTGTACTACGGCTCAATATGGTACTTTTTAAAATCCTAACTGTCGATCCAATCGTTCAATGTGATAATCATATGAATATGTACTTGCAAACTAAATTTTATATTTTTTCGAATTTTTTTACTATTTTTTTAGATAGGTAGAAAAATTAGTGTTTTTTGAAAATTCTGGACCATCAAAATTCTACCTATAAAAAAAAAATAGTAAAAAAATTCAAAAAAATATAAAATTTAGTTTGCAAGTACATATTCATATGGTTATCACATTGAACGGTTGGATCGACCGTTAGGATTTTAAAAAGTACCATATTGAGCCGTAGTACACTAGCCATCCTTGCTATGCATAGCACCATAGGCTCACTCTTAGTATTTTCTCACAAAATATTTTTATACCAAATACTTCCAGACTTTAAATGCTTCGTATGAATTACAAACACATAATGGTTATATTTGATTGTGGTATAAGTCAAGGAATAAGTATTATATTATGCACTTATGTTGTCAAATATAGATAAAATATAATAAAATAGTATAACATAATAAATCACTTATGCCGTTATAAATTAACTCACTGATTTAGATTGCATAATTTATATCACGTCTCTACTCTTAAATTAACCCACATATTCAAGGTCAACTCATGATTTAACTTTAACCCATAACCAAATAAAAATATCTTATAAATAAAAAAAATCTTATACCGTCATAACTTGAAATAAGCAACTTATGTCATCATAACTTGAATCCACAACCAAACATAGCCAATAAATATTAATACAATTCCTACATATATTTCTTAGGAAAACAAACCTATTGTCCTAGCACAAAATATTTATATGTTTTTAGAATGTACTTATAACAAACACAGATATTGTTAATACAATTTTATATATGCAGATTTATATAAATCTTAAAATTGTTACGAATAAATTGGGAAATTAAATGAACAGTGATGAGGGGGACCGGTATGTTAATTATGACACAAATATTAAAGTGGTTCGTATATTTTATTTTGTATCAAATTAATTCGAATTCTGTTTTGAACAATTTGAATCTAAACTTAAAATTTGAGTTACTTGCGGGATCCGGACCCGATAAATATCTCGTCACATATTATATAGCTCTACTGGTGCGATTAGGGGTGTTCAGACGGTTCGGTTTGTTCGGTTTTCAACTGAACTGAAATTTTTTTATTTAAATGGTTCGGTTCTTCTGTTTAAATGGATCGGTTCGATTTAATTTATAAATTATTTCGGATTAAATGGTTCGGTTCGGTTTAGACTTTTCAAAACAGAATAAACCGAACTGACTGAATTATAATGGTTCAAGTATGATTTATATTTTGTTTGGTTCAATCATCGCGTCATTTCTTTCATTTTGATTTAAATATTTTAGAACATCTACGTATTTTGAATAGAATTGAACAACTTGTACGTATATGAAAATGTATAATTTTCGTTAATAATGATATCGATAGGATTACTTTGGTTTGAACCGAACAAACTGAAATTTTATTTTTGTTTGTTCAGTTCGGTTCTTAATCGGTTGATAGTTTAATTTGTTCTGTTCGGTTTTTATTTTTGAAAACCGAAAAAAAATTTAATTTGACTACTTTACTTCAGTTCCAACATAACCGACCATTTGAACATCCCTAGATGCAATGATCTAGATGTTCACGATGGAGGGACGAAAAAAGAAAGTGGCGTAAATGAAAGAGGAGTGTTATGAAAACAGAAACGACCTGTAACGATTGATGCGAGAAGGGACAAAAATATGGACTGGGTGAATGGTGGAGTACACGAACAAATATGGGTCCGGATCCTCTAAAGTAACTCAACTTTTGGGTTTTCGATCGGAACCATCCGATTTGATTATGTCACTCGAGATCGTCTCGGAATTCGAATTCATCGTCGTAATGTGTGCGCTCCACTTGAGATAAATGATTTCAGATCCGAATTAGACGGTCCCGATTTAAAACACAAAAATTGAGTTACTTCAGTGGATCCGAATTCAACAAATATGTGGTTGAAGTTGTGGTTGAAGTGGGGTCCTGATAGAGAAGGAAAAAATGGGCACGTATTAATTGCGGAGGAGATGGAACAGTAATAATATTCTCTGTACTACTTACAATCTTTTTTTTTTTAAATAAAAATAAAAAGTTAGACATATAAATCAACGATACATTAGACATCACAACAAATAAAATACCCCTAAAAGGGGAGAATTTCATGTATACCCCTCAAAAACTTTGAAATTACGTATTTCTCTCTCAAAACTTCATAATATCATATTTACTCTTCTAAACTTCAAAAACTCACAAATTTACTCATTTTATTGTATTTTCTGTTAAAACTCATTCTAAATTTATAAAATACCCCTTCATTCATAATATGTCATTTTTCAGAACCAATTCTTGATTATTAATTTATTATTGTATATTACCCTTTTATTGAGGAGAGTATTATCAAGCATGGATATTGGAAGTTTTGTTGGTCCCTCTTTTGTGAAGCAATTTCTCTGGGATTCGTTGTGTTTCTTTTGCCTCTGGTACCTTCTGTTTTATCTCTTTTTCAGCGACTCATTTGTGTACTTGCTGGTACGACATCTTTTGTGGTACCGGTTAAAGCTCCTAGTACTATTCCTTCGCTGGTTGGGCCTGTACCTCTTGTCAGACCATGCCCCTGTAACTCGAGTCTTCTTGGCTCAGTCCGGGGTGTCTTGGTGAAGTCTCATCGAGGAGATCTTTCGGTGTTTTGGTTACGCCTCAACAGCTTTTATTTTGGCTGTCAACCTAAATCATGAAAATCACTTGTTGGTTTTGGGCATATTTCTCAATGTGGTCGTTACTTTATTATGGGTTGGGTGCTGCTCCAAAATCAGGGAATTCAAATGCGTTACTAGGCAGCAGAAAGAAGCACCACAAAGAAATGGCACATTACACAAGAATGTTATTTAATATGAAAATAAACACAATACACAATGAGTGCATATGTAAATCAACTTCCAACTAGTCCTAATAAGAATGATTTATCAATTTCAAATTATTTATGTTCCATACAACTTCCTTTTTAATATAAAAAAATCTGATATTTTTTTTAGAATTCAGATTTTAGAAAATAGAAAGGATAAAATCTCATTATTTTGTAATATATGAGATTATACCTTCTTTTTGTGCCATTACACAACATCAGAAATTTTTTTTGGCAATCTAAACCTACAAATGAACAATAAGAAACTTCCAAGGAAAAATAACTATAAGAAAACCAAATTGAGCAGTTCGTACATGCTTTGAGGCATGATTTTCTCTTGCAGATCCCATCTCCTTTGCAAATGATAAGAATCTGAGTTGGTAGATGTGCATTTTGATAATTTTGAGTTTCAGTGCAACAGGAAAATATAACTATTAGGGCCTGTTCGGTGGCTCAATTACCATGATTTTTTATTGGGAAAAGTAGATATATAGGTATTCTTCCTTTTAGCTGTTCGGTGTTGAAGTTTTATTTTCCATTTCACAATTCCTATGGGTTTATATCCCTTGTCTGCATCAAATTTTATAGGGGAAAAAACAATTGACTGAGAGCTCTGTTTTTTTTCCCAAATGGCGCAGCTCTTGCAATAAGAGGAATATGTTACAGCTTTCAGCTGAACCTATCAATGTTTATCATAAATCAATGCTTAATAATTAAACTACATGATTTATGATTTTATAAGAGATATAGTTAACTTGCTTATTAATTAATTAAAAGAGGGATTATACTTATCAGTGCTTATTAAATTAATTAAACTAAACTTAACTTGCACATGAGATTATCAACGACATGACCCAATTATATCATTAAATTGTAATTAAGCTAAAATAGTTTAAAATATATAGATACAAAATTGAAACACAAGGTTAATAATAACTTCAAATTGCATTTCAACATTACAATAATAATTGATTAATTATGAAATTAAAATAATTAAACAAAATAGAATTTAAAATGTACAAGAAATTTTAATTGAACAAAACACAAGACTAATTTTTAAGTTAAGTTCCTATTCTGATATCACTTTGCAGCGTATATATAGTCAATTCACTCATTTAATTTTTTTAGAATTTGATATATACAATTATATTGATCATAATCAGTGATTAGTATCAATATACTTAATATAGTTTAATTGTAGTATTACATCTTCTATAAAAAGAAAAAGAAACTAACATCCTAACAAATTTTTCATGTATTTGCCGAACATCTATATTCTAAAATTTTCCATGAGTTAAATAACTTTGATTTTGACAAATTGAAATTCCCATTACCATATTAAAAATTCCCATTGCCACAAAATTTTCATGTTACCGAACAGGCCCTCGGTGTTTTTATGAATTTGCAAATATGATAACGTGTAACTTTGAAAAGTAAAAGGAGGCCAACAATTTAAGGGTTTCAGCACCAAACTTTTACAGCTAGAACTGGTATGGTCAATTCATTACCAAACTGGTACCTTCTTTCTTTTTCTTACTGGCATCCACTATAGTAATGCTAATTTCATTCCAAAACAAACTCTTGGGCTGTAATTTTTTTATTAGAAGGAATCAATTTCAACGACTTCTATATTCATTTGTTCTAGTTGCTTTCCACTATATATAAAATAAATTGTCTAGTTGCAATTAGTTTTTATATGAAGAAGTAAGCGATTGCCCCCTGTAAAAGATAAATATTACATAAGTTCATATGTATAAGACAAGACACATCTCAAAGGTGGAAACACCAGAGGACCAAGAGAAAATTCAGAGAACAAGGGTACAATGGGTATTTTATAAATTTAAAATGAGTTTTAATAGAAAAGACAATAAAATGGATAAATTTGTGAGGTTTTGAAGTTTAGAAGGGTAAATATGATATTATGAAGTTTTGAGGGGGAAATATGTAATTTTGAAGTTTTTGAAGGATATACATGAAATTTCCCCTATTCACCAACCACTCCTGAAAAGCGTTCCAATTTCAATAGTTGAATGTTTAATTACAATCTTCTGGAGAACACTACACAAATTAAAGCGCATGGTGGCTATCAAATATTATTTTTATAAAGAATTTTCCACTTAAGGGAGGATTTCTAACGCAATAAAATAATCATTTTTTTCATAAAAATATCATAATATTCAGTATTTTTTATTTTAAAAATTTATATCGACCGACTAAAAATTCTCTTTTTATTTAAATGGATCAAATCTTATGCAAGGTTATCTCGGCTGAGACGGGTTCTGAATTCAGTAACTTCATTCTCAGGAGAACAGCTTGGGTCCGATGGATTTAGAGACCGTCCGATCCACTTTAAAATTTGTACGCATGAATTGTAAAGCATACGCGAAAGTTGCAGGCACGAATCTTAAAATAAATCGAACGGTCATCGAACTCACTTTGAGTCCGATAGACATCGGACCAAAATTGATCTTTTAGATTGGTGGTTTTAGAAGCTAAAGAGTAATACATAAGTTTTTTATTTAAGTCGGTATTTCTACTTTACAATTTTTCAGCAAAGAATTTCCATGCAGTGCTTCTCTTCAGCCGATTTTTTTAACTAGCATTAAAAAAAAACAATTCAGAGTTAGCCTTTAAAAATATCAAAACACAGCATACGCGTAAACTCGGTTTTTTTTTTTAAATAGAATTACTGTAAACTAAATTAACGGAACAAGCCTCTGGCTTTGGGATTTTCGAAATCTAGCCTCCACCGATCCTAGGGACCGGTGTAGCAAAAAAAACCCAACCTACACCGATCCTGGGGATCGGTGGAGCCTGTTTTGCACCAGACGAAATCCTTGCCACAGAAAATCCCTCATCCTTGCCCCAGGATCGGTGGAGGCTTGATCTCCAATTTTGCAGCCCGAGAGCTCATCTGAGCAAGTGTGAAGGGTAAAATTTTAACATATATCCATTTTTTTTTCCACGGTTGAAAATTTGAATTTATTACCCTTTGACTTTGACTTCACCCTTTGCCATATATCCATTTGTTTTCAATATCCATTTGATGTTAAACCTGCCTACACCGATTCACAGGACCGGTGGAGGCAGAGGTTTTTCGTGTGGCCTTTCGTGTAGGACGCTGTGGCCAGTGCAAAACATGCTCCACCGGTTCTAGGAACCGGTGTAGGTTGTGTTTTTTTTGCTCCACCGATTCTAGGGATCGGTGGAGGCTAGATTTCGAAAATCCTTAACCCAGAGGCTTGTTCCGTTGATTTAGTTTACAGAAATTCTATTTAAAAAAAAAAATCCGTAAACTCTTTGAACAGATACACATACTAAATCTGCATATGTTCAACAGAGATGCGCACATCCAATATGCATTCTAATTATTTATTTTTGTATGCGCCCTGGTGGGTGAATAACAGATGTATTGCGCTTCTTAGGCTGTGCTCTTAAAAAAAGAGAAGAAGGAAGAGGGAAGAATAAACGGTTAATCTCTTCATTATTTCCTCTTCCTTCCCTTCCCCTCATCTCTTCCTCGCAATTTAACATTGCGGAGCAAGTAAACAGAGTATGTTCAACCCTCATGCCCCCTCCCCTTCCCTCCTTTCTCCTCCTATAGAGTACACCCTTCAGGAAAAAAAAAAGTAGACGTCTTGAATCTTGACAAAACAACAGATACTTTGCAAGAACAACTTGCGAGTAAATTGAAATCCAATACACCATTTTCCAACTTACGAGATAGTTAAGATGAATTTAAATTATCTCATAAAAAAAAACCAACACTACACCACCACCACCACAAGAAGCACATGATATTCCATGGATTAGATTTTTGATGTCCATAATCACCGAATTAACAATCTCAACATTTATCAACCAGCCAGAGTGTCGCTAGATTTCCAACACGAAAGTAAAAACGATAAATTATGGCCACATCATTATTCGAGAAGCTATCGATTGCTTCTCTCTAAGCAGATTTTACAAAAGAAAGAAAATAGTACACAGATCTTATTTGCGCATCTTTGCAGATCTGGTCTGTGTAGGGCTGTAAAAAATGTTATGAACTTGCTCGCTTTAATTCGATTATTTACACCTCGAGTCAGTTCCAACTTGAGTTGGTTGGACTCGTTTAATTAATAAGCTGAGTTTGAGCATATCTCAACTCGCTCATTTATAACTCGAGTTACACAAAAATTCGCCACAATAGATCCCAGACCCTCTAACCTCTATTCTAAATGACTATTTCAAAAATATTTGCGTATGGATATACAAAAGTTATGATCTAATTTTTAACAAATACTTTATCAATACTGCATATTTTTTTTGAAAAAAAAAAGACATATCTTTTTCATAAAAAAAGACAGTCAATATAACGAAAAACAGCTCTGAAAACAGCAGGTTGTTGGCCCTCAACAACAATAACTCCTCGAGTTACACAAAAATTCGCCATAAAAAATGTTATGAGTTTGTGTTTATGTGCTAATGTACACTCTTCCTAGGCCATTTGTTGCCACTTGCTTGATTGGTAATTCAAATTTGTAGTGCATAGAATGACAAAACAGTAAAAGTGTACATAAAAAAAATTGATTGGATCAAACGAGTTTTGAACCAACTCGAATTAGTAATGAGCTGAACTCGAGTAACGTTTACAGTCCGTTATTGTCATTCCTACTCGAATTGACTCGCTCATTAACTAAACGAGTTGAGCACGATAACTCACTCAAACTGAGCTCATCTAGAGCTGCGTGCCTCTTTTTCTGATATGCATAGACCAAATTTTACATACCTACTATGTTTTGAATTTTTTTTAAAAGATTGGGTAACTTTGAATTTTTTTTCTTTAATGCTGATAAAGAAATATTTTAACTTTTCAGTAGCGGTAGACATGTTGTTTTCATAGATGTGAGAACAAGAATAAAAAGCTTCGTTGTTAAGTCTAGATATTCGTGAATTTTATAATTTCTACAATTCATCTCTAGTTACAGTGAACTACGAATAATAAAATAATTGCTATTCCTAATTTGCAAAAAATAATAGAAACTTCTAAAAATAATAGATATTTCTTTGAATTCCACAAAAGAAAAATAGTTAACAAAAAATGATATATTGTGAAATGCAACTTTTTTGTTTGGGATTATCAAAACAGAATTTGAATGGAAAAAAGATTTGCGGCGAGCTAATCTTGTTTTTTTTTTTTTTTTGAGAAAAACTCGTAGGCAATTTAATTAAAATTCAAAGTCTGTTACAAGGCCAATCTGAGACCCTTTTTTGCATTCTACAACTATTACACAATCATCCTAACAACTATTACATAGATGTTCTTAAATTGGTTCCATGTGTTTGAAGTACAAAGAACTGAGGGTCTGTTCGGCTGCACTTCCATTTTCATCGTTCACGTGGGAAAGAAAAAAAATTTACTCAGACTGAATTTTTTTTTCTCACGTAAACAGTAAAAATCAGTTCAAAATTTTTATGTTCCTGTGCCCATTTCCCTGCCTATGTGTCCGCCAAACAGGCCCTGAGTGTCTATGCCTCCCTGTAGTTGTATCTCTCTAGTTTTTTTTTTATGATAAATATCTCTCTAGTTGGTTCACTGTTTGGAAGTAGTAGCAAATTCCTCTGAGCTAATATTTTCTTTTGGTCTTGTATTTCATTCATACCCTAAAATAGAAATAGCTCTCGGGAAGGTTTTTGGATACTTGGTGAGATGTTAGGGCCTGAGAGTCCAATAGCCTATTTAAAAACGGGCCAGTTTCAATAATTGGTACAAAGATGCAATAAATGGGCTTTCAAAATTACCAGGACAATAGAGATAGAGATGGCCAATTGGACCATTAGAAAAACCCACCCAGGCCTTTCTTTCATTTTACCCGGCTTCTTTGAAGAAATCTGTTCTCATGGAAACAAGAAGAAAAGTCAACATAAGTTGACAATTAGAAAAAGAAAATATGCTTAGTATCAATATCCTTCACATAGTTTGCTTTTAGTATCACATCATAAAAAGGTTAATTGTTAAAAAGAAAAAGAAAACCCCAACTTCCTAATAAATTTTCAATTTAATTGTCGAACACCTTTACAGTAAGTTTTCTCATGGATTAAAAGATCTTGAAATTTCACAAATTGAAAAAATTCTATTGCCGAACATTTCATAAATGTAAAAAAAAAAAAAAAAAAGAGGTTGAGTGAGAAGAAAATAAAGGAACCATATTTGTAGGAATTCGTATCACGTAAGGTAGCATAATATTTCTATTTGGATTTGGACCGTCCAATCAGAATCTGCACGACTATTAAAGCGGTCCCGTGCGTTTCACCACGAGCCGGATTGGTCCAGATTCCGATCGGACGGCAATATTATGTTACCTCAGAGGATATGGACAAGATGTGATCAGATAATGAGAAGTAGCACCACTGAAGAAAAGCCAGGATGGACTGCTTCAGTGATATTCAAAATAGATTTGTTTGTTTGCAGCTATTTTTATGCAGGTGTTCTGTTAGCACTTTGGTTGCTTTAATTAATTCCTGTAATAAGAGACTTATGTGAAAGCCTCACATTTGTACTTTGTGTTGTTGTTTTTCTGTTTCTGGTACATGTGGTACTAGAGGATTTCTGAGTAAGTAGTTAGAACTGGTTTGTGTTTGAATGGCTCAGTCTATGATGCTAAAGTGGTGGGGACAGAGATTTTACTAGTTCGTTTTGCTCCTGTACCAGTTACTGGTACAGTTCTGTTGAGGTGAAACAACATTGTTCAAATCAATGATGTCTATGTGTGCTGCTGAGACCAACATAGCCAGGGTTTTTCTTAGGCAAGGGGTTTATATTGATTGTTGAGATAAATCTTACGATCCTGTAATATAATTGTCTAGTTTTAATACATGGGCTTTCAAGCCTTTTTTTCAAAAAAAAAAAATATATATATATATATATAATATATTATTATAATGAAGAAATTATTCTTCTACCCATATATATTTCAGAAAAGTATTTATATTTAGTGTAAAAGTTATTTATATTTGAATCCTAAATTATATATACTTAACATAATAAATATTTCTATTTTTTAGCATAGAAAAGATCTCCTAAATTTTTGTTTAAAAATGATTCTTTTCCAATTTAAAGTGTATCAAAATTTACCTTCTCCCTATTCTCTGTTTTTCCTCTTTTTTTCCTATCAAATTAGGTATCATATCTCAGAGAAATAGCTCACATCATATACATCTTAGAAGCCTCCAGGATTAGGAACTTGCCAAAAGTGTGGCTTGTGTGCTTGCACTAGCATTTTGCCATTAAACGAAAAATCTGGTGGATTTTATCAGAAAACAATTCTGTGCAAATTAAAACGCACCAAAATTCAATACCATAAACAGACAATTTACCTCAATCAAGGGTAACTATTTCAGTCAAAACAACTAACATGCAATACCCATCAGAAAGTAACTTTTTGTCCGCATTCATTCCCTCTTTACAATTAGTGCTAATCTCTTCTACCCAATCCCTACCCCATCAGACAAACTACACATCTCCTAATCAACTAATTAATTAACCCGCTTCCTACCCCCAAACCCCCCACCTAATCACAACCAATATTCAAAATTTATCTCAAAAAAAAAAATACAAAAATCTAAACTGAAACATCACTGCCATGATGATACTGTAAGCAATTTCTTCCCATCCCAAGCTAGAGAAAGAAAACCAGGCGGTGAATCCACAAGGGAATACTTTGAACTGTAATCATAGTTCCAAAGTAGCAACTTAGCTTGACTGACAGCATAATTGCTGAATTGAACTGGCTTGAAACCAGATCCCTTCATCTGAGCCATCCATTCCCTGCTCTCTTCCATCCTATCCGTTCGTTCAATCCCCTCAGCAAGGCCAACTGCCCTTAATATTCTATTACCAAATATCACCCGCTCGACCTCGACCCTGTCTGGCGAGTCCCGTGCCATGGCTGGTTCAATTGACTCGAAGACAGAACAGTAGTAACTCAATGCATTTGCAAAGCGATTCACATAGCCAACACGGTTCAAATTAGCCTCATACTCACCCAAAGTGACCACTTCTGGGTTGAGGGATTTTGCAAGCTGCAACACAGATTGGACTTGCTCCATGGAGTCACCTAGCAAGTGGTACAGATGAAGCATGAAGTTGACTGCAACAGACTCATCCGGGTCAACCCACAAATCTGACCCGGTCAATTGATCAACTGGGGTCAGAATGGGAATAAATTCGAAATTTAACTCTAATATCTCAGCAAATTCACGGAGCCGATTACCAGTTGCAGTGAGCGATTTGATTGGAGATGAACCAAGTAAAGGGGATGGTATGCCGGATATACGGACTCGGGTTGGTTTGCCACCGGGCCGGGTGGCAAGTGCTTGTAAGAATGCAGCCCATTGGATTCCTTGAATAACCCCAAAATCAACAATATGAATCTTGGTTGCTGACTCGGTAGCCTCCAATATCGCTTGGTTGGCCGTGAGATGCGCAAACTTGGAGTAGGGGCAAGCATCGTTTAGGTTTTTGTAACATAGTGTAAACTCTTCACTGGATGAAGAAGGGGGAGGAGGGGAAGCTGTTGAGATGAGACGAATTGATAAGGCCTCACTGAAATAGAATGCAACTCGTTGGATTGGATCACCAAGCTTTGAAAGCAATGGTCTAATCTTGGCAAGGGTTTTGATTGCAAGATCTGGATTTGAACCAACAAGCTGGGCACAGTCTAACAGGGATTTCAAAACTGGGTGAGAGGAGGTTGATGAAGAGAGGGACTGTGAAGAGCAAGAAACTGCAGCCTTTGAATTAGGTTCGGGATCGGGTTCGGGTTCTTTATCAGGCCTACCTGGTTGTGGCAGCGGATCGACAGTCAGGATATCACCCTGAGGCATGATGAGGCGGTCGAGATCAGTGGATGAAGGCGGATCAACAAATAGTGGGGGGAGGTCGCCTGATCCGATAAGGCTGTCCATCCACTCATCCGAGTCGAAATCATCAGAGAGCTTGAAAGGCTGAGGCGGAGGAAAGGAGAAGGGGTCAGAGAAGGCGGAGGAGAAGGAGGTCTGGTGGTCAGGTGGAAGAACCCAAGAGATAGAGGCGGTTGAAGACTGGATCTGGTGTAGCTGCTCCTGCTGTTGCCTCTGGTGTTGTTGCTGCTGCTGCGCGATCACTTGCTGTGCGATCGCCATTAGATTGCCACTGTCCGTGCACATGAATGCCATTGGTACGGCCCTTCCTACCTTCCCGCTTCAGTTCCTTTCACGTTCTCAGGTGTTTGTTCGAGAGAGGATCAAGGTTGAGGGGGTAAGTGAGAGATTGCGGGAAAAAGACAAACGAAGCACTAGTAATTGCTAGAGAGGGAAAGGGAAAAAGGGGGAAGGCTGAAGAGAGCGGTAGGGGATTTAAAACCCCAAAGATGAAGAGAGGGGGGGAAGGGAGAGTAGAGAGTGGAGACGGGGAGACTGGTTCTTTTGAGTAAAAGGTCGGAAATGCCCCTGTGTACTCTACTCTACTTACTCACTGTTCTCGTACTCCGGATTCTCTGTTCCAGTAAATCATGTAGGGAATCCGTTACAGGTCGCTAAATAAATGATTTCACCATTATTTTATTGGTGGGTCCCAAAATTCAGTGGAAGGAAACAGAACTATTCTGAAGTACGTGTAATAGAAGATTTGGGTCCTTCCGGGCTTCCTGCGCGCAGCTAATGTGTGCACAACGGTAAAATATATCTGCGAATGGATGTACGGTATAGTCGTCGTATATAGTGATAAATAATACTATGAACCGACAGCTGGAATACGGCGATGACTGTAAAGAAGTCGATGTACACTGTACATCCCAGTGACTGATCGTTTTGGCCTTCAGTACGATAAAAAATTGTGATGGTGCGAATTTCAGCACAATCCCCTGTAGACTGTAGACTGTAGCAGTGGAAAAGTGGTTTTATTCAATCTCAGGAGCTTTATGTAAGCTTTTGATAGTTCCATTCATTATAAAAGCTGTTTTTCCACTCCACGTTTGTGCAGCATGCCATCCAAAATTTTGTTACTTGTATATTGTAAAGAGGAGGGTTCAAATGCCTCCATCTTTTGTGCCTCCACTATGCCTTCATTTTTAAAAACTTGAATAACTCAAAATTTAAAACTTAAAAGTCAAAATAAAACCGTTGGATATGATCTACATCATTTTATCTATGTGCTCATAAAAAATTATCACATTTTGATTTTGTTTTTATGTGAATCAATAAGTTGAAAAATCAACGTCTAGAAATTATCCACATTAGTACGTTTTTTGCAAGCTCTTGATGACAACCAAAATAAAATTGAAATGTCATAATTTTTTACACGTGCATAGATAAAATGATGTAGATCATATCCAACGGTTTTATTTTGACTTTTAAGTTTTAAATTTTGAGTTATTAAAGTATTTAAAAATGGAGACATGGTGGAGGCATGAAAAATGAAGGCATTTGAACCCTCCTCTATTGTAAAATATACATAAATTTTATTAATACAAAAATTACAGTAAATAATGTGCATGTTAACTTTTTAGAAGACGTGAGGTCTCGAAAAGTGTACCCATATCTAAAAATTTAACCGCTATAAGACGTGAATAAAACCAATTGAACCCAAAACAAAAAAATTTATATACCAAAATAAAAAAATCATATAAATTTTTTATATATGTTTAACAGCACAATTGACCTCATTAATTTTCAAAATTTTTGTTTTTACATATGATTTTTTATATACTAAAAATAAAATGCTATGAATAATGTTAATTGATCTCATTTGCAGCATAAAAATTTTATATGATTGACTTTCATTTATATTTGACGTCTATAATTTAAAAGTTTGATTTCGAACATATAAAAAAAACAACACAGTACAGCCGTAATATCCTAATTGCACGTTTTATATCGGCTCGTTAAGTTTGTATAAAAATTTGATACTTCGAAACAATAAAATATTTTGGTTTCTTGAATAACTAAACTCTCAACGCCCACTACATTAAAATCACTTGAAATTATTGACAGTTACTGTCCGCCAGAGTTAAAAGTGACTATTGTTGAGAATACATCGACAAAAATTATTATTTTTAAACATATTGGTAATACTGATAGGAGATTCTGCAAAGATGTCGTTGAAAAAAAAATATATTTTTACTCTCGCAGATAACGACAGACTTTTATGATAAATTTTGGAAACAAAAATAATCAATATAACTCCACTTTACAATATGCATGCAGTTGGGCCATTGTATATTAAGGAAACGGTATGCTGACGACCGACGTAGCTTTTGTTTCTTATTATTAAGGATGTAGATGTCTAGATCCACCAACAACAATGTCAAAAGATGAAATTTCAAATTGAAGCCCTCCGATAGTCTGTCTTTTTTTTAATTTTATTCGCTTTTTTGATGTTTTTTATGTGTAGAAGTCTAAATTTACCTGAGCCCATACTGACCGCACATATTTGATTGTCAGATACTCAATTTTCAAATTGATCATGATTTATCTTTATGTTTTTAATGTTATTTTTATTTTTTTAATCTCTTTCTCATTTAAGTAAACATAACTTTATTTTGTATTCCAAATTAATGTACAAGATTTAAGGGTAAAACTAGGGTGTTCTTAAGTTCACCGACTCCATTTGTGCACTTAACTCTAAAATCTATTGAATTGGCTTTAAACCAAATCCGAACAGTTAAAACTCATCTATCTTATGAGTGATGCGTCTACATGTAAAAAAATTTAAATTTCCATATTAATTTTGTATAGAATCAAGAGGTAAAAAAAATAAATGTATTAAAATTAATTTATAAAACTTATAAATTTGACCGCTTGACTTTAAACAAAATTAATTCGAAAGTTATTTTTTTTATGTAGAAACATCACTTGTAAAATAGATAAGTTTCAACGGTTCAGATTCATCATCTGAAGTTAATTCAATAGATCTTAGAGTTGAGTTCACCCTGAGACTTGGTGAACTCAAGAACATCCTAGTTTTTACTCACAATTTAATTTTCCTTTTCGCACTTTGATTGGAATAAAATTGCTCCAGAAAAAAGAAAAATACATGGAAAAAGTATCTTCTCTCTTTCCACTATACCTTGGTCTCCCTCAGAAGGAATGAGATCAGCTGCTCTTCAAATCCCTATTATTCTCTGTTCTTCTCTCTATCTCTCTCCTATGTCTCTCTCTCCTCCTCTTTGAAATGAGAGATAGAGAGAAAAAAGGATAGCAGGGTTCTGCTTTCCTCTTGAGAAAAGCAGCGGATGCTGATCCCCCTCAGAAAGCATACACTCTCTCACACTTATGATTCATTTCTAGTTGCGACAAAAAATTATAAGCTTAAATTAGCATGTTTATTGCCACCAAATAATTCCATTTGAATCTCACAGAGAATGAAAAGAATAATCACTCTAACCGTCCACAATTACAATATTCCGAATTCTTTTCAGATTTAGAAAAATCATTGTTGCTTATGCACACAATTTCAATATTCATACTCCAATCTTAAGCATACTCAACCATAATCAATATCTTGTAAGAAGTAAATTGATCCTTGAGTGATCATCTTGTTTGATTCATACACTTGAGCCTTTAGTGCTCGTGAGCCATTTTCGGCTCGAGCCGTGTGACTTCTCAAGATTTGTAAGCGCTCACCGGTTCCACCTTGTACTCATTTCTCATTGGATAAAGAAAAATGCGCCATCTCGAAGGTCACGAAGCTCCGGAGACGTAGGCGTTAGTGCCGAAATTCGTAAACAACTCTCGTGTCAAGTCTCTCAACTCTTCTATTTACTTTACGTACACTTGCTTAGTTTAAAGTTTTCGAATTTTCGCCAAAAATAACTTATACACATGGTAGTTAAAAGTACTTAGATTAAATTTTAAAATACCCTGTTTCACCCCCCTCTAGGTGCCTTTGGGACCAACAATGCGAGCATTGCGTGCGGTTTCACTTTCTCATTTTTGGAGTTCGGATTTGGGTGCCATGGTAAGATCTACGGTTTATTAGGCAATTTATATTAATCCTAAACATTTTCTAAAAAAAAAAAAAACCTGAAAACCGCCTCTGCAATCGCCGTTTTTGCCTCTGAAATCGCCTTCTCTTTCTCTCTCTCTGCTTGGGAGTTTGAGTCAGTTGTGAGAGGGAGGAGAGAAAAAACATGATATTTATAGATTTTGAAACAAAAAAAAAAGTTTCAACCAGCCAAAAAATAGCCGGTGCTAATTTTAATCCCGACCGGCCATTTTTTGGCCGGTGTGAACATTTTAAAAAATACATACCAGCTAAGCTAGATATAATTAATAATTTGTATTTAATTATGGATATTAATAAAAATGTCGGCTCTAAAACACGTAATAATTATTATTTTTTAAAAAAACTACTTGCTTATTTCACGACGAAGAGATTCATTCCCAATGCAGATGGGTGGGTCCCAAGTCCTCGTAAGCCGTATGAAGAAATCGGCCCGTTGGGTTAAGTCGATGACAAGTGTGGCCCACAAAGGGATTGGACTGCGGTGTGGGCCAAGGAGAGACAAGAGAAGAAAGGTGGCCGTGCCTCATTCTCCACGCCAAACAAGCGTTCGGATGACGTGTCATCTCCGTGTTAAACCCCTACGGCCCCACCTGCAGACAGCAACTCTGGGCTCACCTTCCCAGATTGGAAGTCATCTCAATCTCAAGTTATTGAATGGAATGGAATCACCTTCTTCTTGTTTTTTTCTATATTTACATGCAGTAATTCACCGTTTCACCTTGCAAGTTGTAACGCTTCTCCTCGACACGCGACACGCGGCATTGGCTTAAAGGTCCCCAGACCCCAGTACGGCAGTACTCTGTCCACACGCGACACGCGGGATTGACTATTTTTACTTTTCAAAAGGGTGATAATTACATCTCGGATTACCAATTTACGGTTTAATAAGATAATATATATCCAACTGTAAATTAACATAATATTGCTAAAGATTGAATATTTAGAATATTTAGAATAGATGAATAAGAGATTTCATCGCAAGATCAACAATTACATCCTATATTTCCTTTTTTTTTTTTTTCATCCATCATGCGATCACCATTTTTTTGTTTTCAGTCTAATGATTATGATGGTCTCGTGATACCACAGCGAGAGATTAAGCACAAGAAAAATAAGGAACTCAGCTTGCAATAAATAGAGAAAATTATCTGATATTTTAGACCCATGCTTTCTAAAATATTAAATTCTGCAATAATCTCATTTGAGCTAATCTTATTAGTTATTCTTTTTTTCGATATAACAAGCATGTAATCTGTAAGAAACTCATCACCTATCTTGTTTCAAAGTCTAGTTTTAACAAGCTTCATGGCTGAAAAAGCTCGTTATGTAGTAGCAATTGAGACATAAAGAGTAGCAGTTAGTCGAATCAACCTATCTACCAGGAATATACATTGGGTTTGCCACTTTCCACTAGTCCGTGACATAAGTCGGCCAATAACGAGGAGTCTTTAAAAATTGAATGATTTCTCATGTTAATCTCATAATGTCGCAATTGATATTGTAATTGAGCTTTATCTTGATTGGTAAAATCTACTGGGTAAAATTTCTCTGCCAATTTACATGCATTTTCAATACTAAAAGAGTTCACTTGTTGGACAAATTCTTGAGATTGACTCTTCTGGCTATGAGAAGAATTTAATTAATTAAATTATGATGAAGAAGCATAGAGACGTTGAAATATATAGAAAAATCGTCGATGGAAGCGCTAATTTTATCTTTCTTATTTTGAATTTTTCTAACTTCAGAAATTAATTTGCTGCTTTGAAAATACATAGAAAACCGTCAATGGGAGCGCTAATTTTATCTTGCTTATTTTGAATTTTTCTAACTTCATAAACTAATTTAGTGTTTTTTAATATGCCACTGCTCTTTTTTTTTTGCTTTCTATTCTTATAACTTGTTTTTTCGCTCTTCTAAATTACAATAACTTTGTCTTTTTTCAATAACCGTGATGTGCACGTTGTCCTTTTCCTATTTTATTTGGTACCTTTCTATATTAAACAACTTTTCAAGTGAGATGTTTTTATTTACTCGGTCATGTGATCTGATAAGATGGAAAACCAAACTAACAAAATAAAACAAATCAAGTTAATGTTACTCTTATATATACACCCTCTAAATTTTTTCTATTATCACAAGGGAAGCTGAGACATATAAAATAAAAAATTTAATAAATTTTTTAGGTACCTGTTAAAAAAAATTGAAAAAATTGGAATTTATGTGGTAAGTCGGTAACTTCAAGGATAGTGTAAATTGTAAATGAATAAAAAGCTGAAAACGGTAAATATGTAAAAATTCCGTTGTAAAGTAAAATATTTCTGATGCGTGGGACCCTCCAACATCTAGCCTCGCTCAGTGTGCATGAAACAGTGGTCTAGGCAGCTGTCGACGTCATCTCTATGAAAGCCGTCGGTTGGGGGCCCCGCTGCTCCAAATCTTTTTGTTATTCTGATTCATTCGCACTAATCTCAAGTCTCCTGTACCTTTTGCGTTTTGCCTAATGAATGCATTTTCACCTTTTTACATTTCCTTTTGTTTGCCATAGAAAAATTCAATCTTCCGATTTACTAATATACTCAGCAAAATGATTTTCCTTTCCTTAAAGTTATATGAATTCACATCACCTCAGGTTATCTGACTCAAACAAATTATGATCGAACAGTTTTTTTAACATGACACGAATCTCAAAAGTGACCCCCTACAGTCTCCATAGGCACCGGATTGAGTTTGACCCAGATAGGATTAATCTGGGCCGTCCGTTTCAGTTTGCTTGAGTCAGGTACCTGGGAGGATACGGATCCAAAGTTATATTCGATGGAAAGCGAAGCGTCCTTCGTTTGTGCTAAGGGTGAAAACAGAGCAAATAATATATGATTCGTATTTGATTCGTACTAAAAAATTAAATATAAATATTTAATATTGAAATATCCGTATAAATATAGATACGAATATAGTTTTAATTTTAATTATCTATATTCGAATAGTAGATATATAACATATAGTTTAATATATATTAAGAAAAAAATATGTTATTCACTATTATAATTAGATAAATATTATGAACACGATTTTTCAAGAGGAGGGATCCACTTACACCATTTTTTGTGACACCCGATTCCACCTTACATTTTCAAAGTTTTCAAAGTTCAAATAGTCGATCCAAACCGTTCAAAATGATGGATATATTAAAATGTGCTTGCAAGATCAAATTTTACTATTTATTAAATATTTTACAAAATCGTTGTTTTCAGACCATTGAATTGAATTTTTGTACCATCTTAATCAATAGTAAAAAAATTCAAAAATATATAAAATTTGATCTGCAAACACATTTTAATATATCCATCATGTTGAACGGTTTGGATCGACTATTTGGACTTTGAAAATATAAGATGTAATCCGGTGTCATCAAAAAACAATGTAGGTGGATCCCTCCTCTTTTTTTTATATTTATATATATATATTTAAAAAAATATCCAATCCAATCCGATTCATATCCGTATCTGTATTAAAAAATAAAAATAGATTTGGATATAATTTTACCACTATCCGCTCTGTATCCAATCCTATTTCACTCCTATTTGTGCAGCTAATAGAAAACAAACGATAACTACAAATATTTATCGAAAAATGACTTTTGCTAAAGAGGAAAGAAAATTAATCCTCATCTTTTTCTCCTCCATTTAAATTTATTTTCTCATATAAAATAAAAGTTTTAAATTACAATTATCGTATTATCACAAAAATACTAAAAAAAAGCTATCACGAATGGTTTAGTTATAACAGAACCTATAATACATAGCGTTTCTTTTCCAAATATTATATAAAATATTTCTATTAATGATCAACATTATGTAAATATCACAGAGCAATAAATAACACAAAATTAATTAAGAATTATAATATTCATATTGAATCAGTACAAAGTCAAAATAGCTATTCAATATATCTCTAGTAATATCATAAAATATCTTCTTCTATTAAAAATAATATAAGTATCATGACATAAATTATCAGTCATTTTCTTTTCAAATGAACATAAACATCCTGTCATAAATTATATATTATTGACTATTCAAAATATTTCAACTACCAATTTCCAGAGAAACACAAGAGATAGGTAACTGGGCCTTTAAAAAAATTAGTAAAAGAAATTTTCAGTTTAGGTTTTAAATAATAATTTATCTAGCATAGCGTGTGCTACACCATATACGTTATTGTGGACCGCTATTAATACTATACTGGTTGTAACTGAATTAGCGTATTTTTATCTCATGACTTAGTTTTAAAGATCCAAAAACACTATAACAACTCTATAAAATTAAGAACTATTCATTAAGCAATTCCAGTAATATTATTATTATTGCTAGCTGTACTTAGCTGACAAGATTTTAAAACCATAAAGTAAGTTATATGAACATTAAGGATCCTCCTGTGCTGCACATAGCACAACAGACGACAGGAATAACAGGAACCACAACGATTTCGGGCTTCCGCGAGAAAGGAAAAAAAGGTCAATGACGAGGTATTTGCGTCATACGTAGATAACTACGAGGTTATCACTTGATAATTACTAACCTCCGTATTGCTCCCGTAGCGGATAATATTATCGCTGAGGATTCCACGTGGATACGTATAGCCGAGGCTAAACTAAATTTTCTACCGAGTAATTGATCCCGGCGATAGTGGATGTCGTCCGCCCACTCTAATCCGCGAGAGTGTAGACAACGATCTGCGATACATAATCGTCGTCAATGAAAAACAGCGGTTTTCAAACCAGCTTAATAAATAGTAAAAAAATTCTAAAAAATGTAAAATTTAATCTCCAAGCACATTTTAATATAGATTGAATATCTAACGGTTTGGATCGACTGTATGGACTTTGAAAATCGGATAACTGAACTGTTTGTTCCTCAGTCCATGAACAAACGTTTGTATATTAGCCATTCTCTCTCTCTCTCTCTCTCTCTCTCTCTATATATATATATATATATATATATATAGTAGAACTAGGGTGCTCCTAAGCTCACCAAGCCCTTCCGTGAGCGCGACTCTAAAACCTATCGAATTGACTTCAAACGACATTTCCAAACCGTTAGATGTTCAATCTATATTAAAATGTGCTTGGAGACCAAATTTTACATTTTTTGGAATTTTTTTACTATTTATTAAGATGGTTTGAAAATCGCTGTTTTTATTAAAATTCTGCACCATTGGAAAACAGCGATTTTCAAACCATCTTAATAAATAGTAAAAAAATTCCAAAAAATGTAAAATTTGGTCTCCAAGCACATTTTAATATAGATTGAACATCTAACGGTTTAGAAATGTCGTTTGAAGTCAATTCGATAGGTTTTAGAGTCGCGCTCACGAAGGGCTTGGTGAGCTTAGGAGCACCCTAGTTCTACTCATATATATATATATATATATATATATATATATATATATATATATATTATATGGAAATGATGAATGATATGATAAAGTTTTACTCATTACGTAGTATATATCTATTCAATGACTCTCGTTTATCTGTTTATCCGTCCTGTACCGTATTCTGTAAGATGGATCGTTACGGGTAAGAATAAATTTTTTCTTTTTAACATAACGGCTAAAGGTATGAAAAATTCTTCTACATAATGTCACACCCTTTATCTTTGATAAGATTAGTGTCATAATGTTAACATATCTCTCAAAGCTCATCTTAAAATATTAGAGGATCATGACGTGTGGATTTGCCATTCCACCAATTGGTAGTTTTATATATGCTGCTGCAATAATTAAGCAGGAGACAAGGACAAACAAAAGCCAATTAAGCAGCATGCATCTACCTACCTACTTGTGTTTAGCAAATCACACTGAACCATAATTAACACTAATCACATGAAGTCATGAACAGAATAATAACAATGTATCCAACCAGGAGTCGCTGTTCTAAAATCAACAGAAAAGAAATCAAAGGTCGCTATTCTCAAGTGGGAAATGGTGGGAAGGCAGAACAGAAGGGACAAAAGAGGATTGCTATTTTCTAATAATGCTGTATGTTAAAACTTAAAAGCATGCACTAGCAGCCAAGCAGGCTGGCGCTGAAACAGAGAAAGTGGACCCCAGTGGCAGTGGGCCCAGTTATTTGGCCCACGTCAAGTGACATTTTGGACCGGGACCACCGGTTTTTAGCCCAAGTCACTGCAAGTTGACTGGCCCCACCTGAAAGTTGAACAGATCAGTAGGCTTCAAGCTTGACAAGAGACTATAACAGTGAGCCAGCATGGTTATTACAGGGGTAGTGGGGTAATTTTTCAACATTAATTACTGGAACAAGTCGTATATGTACGATCAATGTAACAAGTATTAAACTAGGCTATATTTAAATATAATTAATTTGTATATGCAAGGTTGGTAAATTTTTTAATTTTTTTGTTTGACTAACTACTACTAACCATTGAATTTGAACTTTTGCTAGTGACACACATTAATTAAAAAATAAAAAACAATTAAGAATTGGTACTTCGTCTGATTCACATTAATTACACCGGTTTTTTTTTTTTTTTTTTAAAGGATGCTCTCATATGCTAATGTATGTATTTGATCTTAGGTTGCAATATAATTTTCAGGACAATACAAACTTTTATAATTTGCATATTGTTTCGGAAAAATATTTAATTTTGTCCAAATTTTTGTGAATGCAAAATACCTTTTCGTAGAATTTGTTTTATTTAAAAAAAGTTCCTTCAGTAGATAATTTTTTTTTTTAGGGCGAGGCGAAGAAACAATTCTAATGTCAGTAAATTTCAGAAAGTGTTCGAAACATTAATTAACATTATTGGGTCTTTTGATTACCATATTATTTGAAAATTGCAAAAAATACTTATGAGATTTGCACGATAAATTACGTCTTACTACTAATGTAAGGTCAAAATCATACAAATAAAACAGGTATATCATGTTTAGGTTTTTAAAATTTAATTTAAAATAAAACAATTTAGATTTGCACGATAAATTACGTCTTACTAATTTGATTTAAAATTTGCATCAACAATTTAGATTTACGGGATCATTTAAATTTATTAAGTTTTCAAAATGTTTGTACAAATCTTAAGGGTGCAACTTTTATTAGATGAGATTTTAGTCCAAAGCTATTTGGACAAAATTCAATTCCTTTGTTTTAATTAGTAAGGGTGCAACTTTTATTGAATTTTTATTGTTAGAAAATCTTGAAGTAAAAAAGGTAAATCTTGGATCCAATAAGTACGGGGATGCCAGGTTGGCTTTCCATCAAGTAGATTGATTTTTCACTTTTTTTTTTTCTTTCTATTTTTCCCATTTATTTCCATTAGGCGGTAAAAGTGGAGACTTGTAACAAAACAATCACCAGCTCAGCTCCTATGTTTTGTGAGAAGTGAGAAGCGTCCAATGATAGTGTCATCTCTTTCCCTAGTTTCTACTTTCTACTGAGAAGTGGATCTAAAGTGAAGTTGACTCAACTAGATAATTTATAGAATGGACATGGTTTCATAGCAAGAGATATCTTAGTAGGGCTGTAAATGAGTCGAATTTGAGCGAGTTGCTTTCAATTCGAACTCAGTTCATTAAATAAATGAGCGAGTCAACTCGAGTTGGGATAGTAATAGCGAGTTGTAGAGCCAACTCGAACTCAGCTCGTTATCAACTCGAGTTGGCTCACAACTCGTTTAACCAGTTAATTATATACTACTAGTAAAAGAATTTATCGGTATTCATCAATTTTTCATAAATCAATAGTTCGTAGACACCAGTAATTTTTCATACAACAACTTATTACATAAGCACTAGCAATATTTCATACAGCAGCTTAACAAAAATAATTTCTGAGATTTATTGTGATCAATTCTATGTAACTCGAGTTATAAATGAGCGAGTTTGGGTAAGGTCAAACTCAGCTCATTTATTAAATGAGTCAGCCAACTCGAGTTGGATCTGACTCTAGTTGTAAATGAGCGAATTAAATCGAGCTGTAAATGAGCGAGTTACGAGTTTGAGCAATTTTGTCCATCTCTGTATCTGGCCATTTACATTTCCCTAGTTTCATGTTCCTTGACTAACCGGTGTACCGTGAACCAGGTACATCCAGGTTGACCCCGCAGTAGAGCGGCCCATATCCAATCCCTTTCGAGGCTTTCCATCTTCTCCACTTGCTTCCTTTCTCAGTTTTCCCCCTTTGGATTGGCTGGTCACTGCCACAAGTCTAAGTTCACACCAGATGTGCTGAGCCCTATCAGGTAAAGCTCGCCATAGCCTCAACAGGTCCCTTTCTAATCCCCAAACCGAAAGCAAAACATATCTCCCATTTCAATTGATTCTCCTTTTCCGATTGAATAACTCGAAAAGGCAATAAAAAAAAACGGTCAAATCTCATTACCGCAGCTTTGCTTCAAGATGTATTTACACTATCGACCTTTTGACAGTGGCAGCCTGGCAGGGGATTCGCCAAAACAGTACATTGAATTGATGTTTCTGTACTCCAATTGATTGATTTATTTCCCCATTAATTGAAGTTTGTAATTGCGGTCAGTTAACGTACCGACATCATCACACGACATGAAAGTATATTATGGTACGTGTATCCCGTATCTAGTTTTTGAGATGTAGAAAAGTTTCTTATTTAAAAATTATAGAAGAAAATTTCTTATTAAAAAAATATTTAGAAACTTCAAACTGGTTAAATGATTGGCTCAAATTTTTTTTTTTTAATTTATTATTAACATGGCTTATCTAAAATTAATTTTATGAATGTGAGAGTTAGAAACTTTAGAGACTTTAATTTTTAAAAAATAGTTAACATGTTTAAAAACTCATTTGAGTTGCTAGGATGTAGATGCTTTAAGGTTGCTTGTACGATTTTCATATTTATATTGTAACACATGTATAAGAATATCCTAAGACAATTTTTTTTTTTAATGAATGTTTGTTGTTGAACTCAACCAGAGGCGGAACATAGTACAAGCTGGAGGATGCTAAGCCACCCTATCATTTCAAAAAATTGTTATCAAGTATATAAAAGTTCAATTGAATTTTACTTTTCATATGTGGTAGCCCCCTATCTCCATTCCATTATTAAACACGTTGATGTCCTGATCCGCCAATGGCTACGATTGAAAGATGAAATTTCAGATTTAATATCAGCCCTCCAATCACATAATTTGTCATTTTTTGATTAAATGCATCTATTTTATATGTAGAAGTCTAAATTTAGTTAAAAATATACTCACAACACGAACTACCACACGATACGTTACAATTAGAATTGAGCAAACTCCAAAATTTAGCAATATATTTCTCCATTTTCTTATTTCTTTGTTTTCTTATTCCTCCCTCTTCAATTAAGCATACTCCACCTTCTGTTTCCTTATTTCTTTGTTTCCTTATTCTCCGTTTCTATATGGGGTTAGCGCAAATCTGAGGTGAGTGGAAATTTTTTTTTGTACCAAACTATCCTTTCATTGAAAAGGAAACAAGATATAGGATTACAATTTTCCAAATCATACTATCTGCTCCATCCAAAGAAAATTATCGGATACGTACTATCAACATTAATTAGAAAGTTAGATTCCAAATTTTTTAAATTAGAAAGTTATAGGATTCCAAATTTTTTAAATTAGAAAGTTATCTTGAACCCATCGATATTTATGTCTGAGAGTAAATTTATGCAATTTATTTGCTTTTATGGTTGAGCAAAAAAAAAAATTAACCGTAAAAAAAAGTTGAAATTTTGAAGTTCTTAAGTCTGCTGCAAGCTAGACGATCAAATTATTTAAAAATTAAAATTTTCAAGTTCCAACTCAACAACGATAATTCAAAATGTTTAATTAGTTTTATTTTTCAAACACTTTCAAGTTGTTTCTCTTTTATTTTGCAAATATAGAATTTACATGGTAAAAAATAATAGCAATAATAAAATTACATATTAGCTTTTGTTCAAATACAAAAAAGTTATTTTTTTATATATTCTATTGTTTACCAGATGAATATCGATGAGTCGGCAATTTCATTCGAACATGAAGACCAAAAATTTGGATTACTCAACTTCAAGTACGAAAATCATGAAGATTTAGAGCATTTTACTCATGTAAAGGATACACATTATCTGTTTGTAGTTCAATCCAAGTATCAACAACGACTTTTTCACAAAAAGGAAGCTCCTAAAGAACTTATTGCTAACTTTATCTCAAATTCTGAGTTGATACTCGAACCAAAAGTTCCACACAACAAGTCAACAAGTGCAGGCTTCGGCGACCAAAAAAAAAATAAACATTAAGTTCTACCAAGTGAGATCTTTCTAAATTTGAACTTGTGAAAGTATTGAAAAAACACAAGACATGTGCCAACAATCAAGCCCCTCGAGTCAATGAACCGACATATATTTTTTTAATTTTTTTAAATTCTTAGTTATATGGTAAAACTGATAATAAACTGTGTCAAGACATTCTATTCAAATTTATGTTGTTAAGAAAAAAATTAGTAGTAATTTTTATTTCAGGTTGTAAGTTATTCAATTTATTTTTTATATTCTACCTTTTATGTTTTGTTTATTAATTTTATAGTTTGAATTTATATGAATCTAAATGAATGTCTATTGATCATATCTCCATTCTTATATTATGCACGTAGTTGTTCTGATCCGCTAACGGCTGAAATTGAAAAATGAATTTTCAAATTGAATATCAGCCCTCCAATCACATAATCTATCTTTTTTTGATTAAATACATCTATTTTATCTGTAGAAGTCTAAATATAGTTAAAAATATATTTGCCACACAGACAGCTACATGGTTTTTCACAATTAAAATTGAATGAATCCCTAGCGATCCGTTTCCTTATTTCTCCTTACAGCTATCTCTGATTCCTGCAATTAAATTATTTCCTTATTTTCCCGTTCCTCCGTTTCATTTCTCCTCTTCCTCTATATTTTCGACATTGAAAATGGAAACAATCATATATTTTCGAATTTTATTTAGGGCTACTGTATCTTTGTGAATAGATGAAGAGCAGATCTTGTGCTGATGGAAACAATCATATCTTTTTGATCTGGAGAGAAAATGAAGAATATCAAGAATTTTCGTGTAGAGAAATGATCTGTTGAGAAATTTTCATTATTAAAATAATTTATATCAAAAATATATTTGTAGAGAAAAAATTCTTATTTGAATCATTTAACTATATTTTTCCTAATTTTATTTCTTTACAAATCATTTTTTCTCAAAATCGTTTAATGACCTATCTTGTTTTTGGAGAAAATTAGATATTAAATCGTACAATAATACTTCAAGAATTTTTTTCGTGTTATATTTGATCCGTCTTTTTTTCATTTGTTGTTATTTCTTTTATTGTTATTTATTATTTTGATCTTCGTTTTTTTTTCATTTGTGTCTTTTATTTTCATTTAAATATATTTTTTCTTAATTTTGTGTGAATGTAAAAAAACATGATCTCTTCATATTCTATTCAATTTAATAATATGTCCCTGTTGCATCGCACGGGCACGATACTAGTAAAACATTACAAACTTATAAGATCTTGAATGAAAGTTTGAAAAGCAAACTTGTGATAGCTTTCTCATTTTCATATAGACTTCGGTTTCCGCACCATTTACATTAAAAAAATGAACATTTTTGTTTTTGAAAAACTATCAAACGATATAGACGAAACTAAAAGGAACTGTCCAATCAGCCAATGAAATTTTCAATTCACAGCATTCTACGATTCAACCATCTTTAAAAAATAAGAGTTACGCAAAATAAAAAAACAAAGAAAAATAAAGTGTGCGCAAGTACAACACAATTTTTTAGCAAATTTATTTTAATTGAGGTTTGTGTTTGTTTATAATTTTTTAATTATTATTCATTATAACTTTGAGATAAAAGTTAATTTCACTTTCATGTTAAAATATTAATTTTTTTCTTTATGTATAATTTGTACATACATAAAATTATGTCTAAGAGAAAAACACATTAGACTCTTATTTCAAGGTGAAAAATTTTATTATCTTGTGTTATATAAATTTATTTTTAATTAATTCTCTTAAAATGATGCTTAGCACGAATTCACATCCTCTGAGATATCTCATATTTTGCATGTTTTTTTGGAAAATCTTAACCGTTCAAATATGTTATGCACGAATCTCAAAGCACAAATAATATTGGCCTCCTGCGCTATCCCCGAATAGGCACCGGACACATTGGTCACACAAAATATAAAATATCTCAGAGGATACGCATTCGTTTAGCACCCCTCATAGTCAAATTCTAGTTCCGCCCCTGAACTCAACACGGTTTAATTACATAGACCCTCAAATAATAATTTTTTATTCGCAATCAAGCTTCTGAACTATTGTATTTAATTTAAAATGACAATGTGGCTTTACATCACTTGTAATCTGAGCAGCACATCAGTGCCATATAATCAAAATATTATCAAATTGGTGCCAGATTGGTACCGACTCGCAACTAATTAATACTATGACTTGAAGACTATTAGTTTGTAATGGAAGAAATGACTCTATTGAACATAGTAAAAAAGTTAAAGGGAACAACTAGTACGAGACCTAAACACAGCAGTTAGTATTGGACCGTGCACATGCACAAGCCATCCACATAATTAATTCAGGGACTAGATTGCTGGTGGCAAAGCCTTAGGGGTGACATGTTTTTTGCTTACGTAGGTAGAGCAAAGGATGGGGCCTACAAAAGCTGCCCAATTAAGTGGTCCCTTTGACGGTACCAAAGTTAAGCAACCCTCGTTATGGAAGGAACTGATACTGATTGCTTTTTCTTTTGTTCTCTCTTTGTCGTACCAACAGTGGTGAGAAAGTTGAATCAGAGACTCGAGAGTACAGTACACGGTTCACAGGACAAATTCCAATCAACACTCAGATTCTGTCAATGGTGTAAATTGGGCTTGGTCAACAAGCCTCAATTACCTATTTAGAACGGTATGATTTAGGCCGCTGTACAAGTTTCCAGTTGGGCCATGATGTATGATGGATTATGAACTGAAAGAGATCATTTTGGGTTGTGATCCTGACAAATTGAATTGACTTGGAGTTAAGATTTTTCTTCGGGTTAAGTTAGAAAGTTTGTTGGGTCATGACGGGTTTGTTCAAATCGGGTCCGGTCAGGTTCCTGATCTTGGTTGTTTTGGCTATTCCATAAATTTGGAAGTTGTTGCAATTGAGAATTTTTTCTTTCCTCGGTGCGGATTGGTAACTATTGTATTTAATTTTTTTCTTATATCATACACAATGTTCTAAATAGCGCGCTATAGCACCGCTATAGCATTTTCGGACCAAAAAAGCTATGACGCAATAGCCATATAACGACGGTATATGGCCATAGCGCCGTTTTTTCAGCCGTTCCGTTATGACGCGATAAACGCTATTTAAACCTTTGATCATACATGATCTACCTGTGTGAATTATGTATGTTTAAATTTAGGCATATATCCGAAACCTATGCTGTGTGGATTACATCTATTCTTCTCTTCGAGACAATTTTTTTCTGCATTGAGATATGTTGTAGCTCAATGCTAGATTTTGTGTGATACTTAGAAATTCATTCTGTGAGCTAAGTAACTCACTGGTATGAACCTGCTACTGGTACAAATACAACAAGCTAATACGAACTATTAAGATACTGTACAAATACAACTCAGTGGCATCAACGTTTCTTGTATTGGAGGTCTGGATCAATTGTCTGGAGCGCTAGGCAAAGTTGTTTTCCCTTTATTTAGTTTAGGTTTCTTATTATTTTATTCTCTGATGGATATTTTTTTTCTATTTTTTTAGTTGATGTTTTTTTTTTTTTCTTCCTTAGTTTTTTTTCTTCTATGCTAAAATGTTTATAGTACTTAATTAGTGGTGCTTTGCATTTGATAGATTATCATTTAGCTATAAATACTTGAAATTAGTACTATTTAATATTGTATGATGAAGTACGAATACTTGTAAGCGTCGATATTAATATTGGCAGGTGTTAATAAGTGTCATATGTAAACAATTCATACTTCAGTTATAAGTATGAATATTTTCTTTAGTACCTATCAATACATTCAAGCACCAAACAAATTAACTGATTTAAGTTAATTTACACCATAACAGTTCACAATTCAATGCATAAGTGGTGGTGATTCTGCAGTGGTTACGCATGCGCTTTTGCACTTGTGGTCCCTGTAGCTGTCGCTTTCAAGTGACGTCTGCGGTCCTCCCATGTAAGTAGTCGTCCCCCCAGGTAGTTAATGCACGGAGCACATTTAGGGATTTTTCAGGAATATTTTACAACATAAAAATTCATACTTCAATGCGTAAGTATGAATACTTTATATTTTAGAAATGAATGTTTACAACAATCACATGCTGACACTTGCGATGGTCGTTAGGTATCCGCTTGTCCTTTATTTTCTGCGTGTGGTCCCTATTGTGGTTGCTTTCAAGCGACGTTTGCGGGCCCCACAGGTCGGTAGTGGTCCCCCAGGTAGTTAATGCCCCAGACACGTCTGTGGGTTTCTCATAAATAGTTTACAACATAAATATTTATACTTTATTATAGTAAGTAGTAAGTACGAATACTCAACATTTTAGAGAAGAATACTTGACATTTTAGAGATGAATACTTGCTTGACGAAGTATGAATATTTGCACTCCGAGGTATGAATACTTGAACGACAAAGAACTCGAAAGTATTATCATGGATCTCATTTGAAAGAGAAAATTACGTATAAGACATTCGTGGTTTTAGATTCACAAAATGCCTCACAGATCGTCAGAAATATTGACGAGATTAAACAGTAAATACTTCTAAAAACGCGTAAAAGATGGGTGTGTGATTAGCAATGTAATAAAATGCAGTTTTATGCGACGCATATGCGGCCGCATGGCTGATATGCGGATTCAGTCTCGGAGTTAACCAAAACCAAATGCAACCCACTTAAATTTTTTTATTTATTAACAAAAAGTTCGGATTCGAATCCAAACAAATTTAAATTAAAACTCATGTTGAATCCAAACCCATTATCTGAGTCCAGATCCAAAAATATTCAAACCCATGCTGAGTCCGAACCCATTAACTGAGTCCGGACCCGTTCATGTAACTTCTACAACGTCTCACAGCTTCTTTTATAGGCTGGAGAGCGGTTTGATTGTTCTCTGTTGGAATTGTGGGACTAAGGTTTATCAAGTTCCGAAGCAATGCATTAAACAGTAAGGATTTAAATTGGGCCATCCGGGTAAATTTGGGCTGATGCGTCATAATTTAATTCTTTTAAGGCATACAGCCGTAATATATGCTTTCATGCTTTGACTGATTTGAGAAATAACCTGCAACCATTCATGCTTTTATGCTTTCATCCTTTTAAATATTAATATATCCATGATTATGGATCCTGGCTGCTACGTGTCTCCGGATTTATCCACAGAAATACTGAAAGCATATTAAATATTTAATTGAATTGAGGGTGTCATATTAATATTTTACGAAAGAATCCGCATATATAAGTCCGAATGAAAATCTGCATATGCGGTCGCATACCGTAGATGCGGTATGCGGTGGGCTTCCGCATACCTTATGAAAATCACATTTTAAAACACTGGTGATTAGAGAGAAAAGAAAATTGATGTCTATTTTTTTTTTTTTGTAAATACTTGATGTCTTAGATATGAATACTTAATATATTATATAGTAATACTTGCGAGCATAAGTATTCATACATGGGCGCGCTAATTGTCACGATCCCCCAAGTAGTTAGTGGTCTCATTGTACTTTACGCATCAGTTAGTCAGGGGGAAATAATGGAGGAGACTGTTAGTCGCTCTCAAAAATTAATTTTTTTTTAGTAAAGGTTGGAGATCAAGCCACTCAACTATTTAATAATCACAAAGAATTGTTCTTTTCGGATTTCAAACCTGCGACGACCAAAAATTGGTTTTAAAATTTAAAATAATTTTAAACCTGGCTGGCAATTACTCTCTGCCTGGTACTCGTTTTCTTAATTTTAATTGGAGTACCCTTGATCTGATCTCATTATAATTTTTGCTATGATTTCTTCTGTTCTATTCTCACGTTTTGCCAAAATTGGACTTTGTTTGGCATCCCTAATCGAAAGGATGCTAAATTTGTGTTGGTATTGTGCTTATCATCCATTCATCTTATCCCTAATCGAAAGGTTTTGTTTGGTTTCGGACGCTTGATTAATTCTGATTAAACACCGTTGAGACTTTAAGGTGCATAAAAATTTGATACCCAACTGCACTGCTTGGATGAAAAATTTGAAGCAATCCGATTGCAAAATCTACTCAAATTAAGTTCTCATTTTCAACTCTTGTACTTGATCCAATCCCTGTATGCAAGATTGTTAAAAAATAAATTAATTTCTATACAGCGTATATGAAAAAAAATTAATTAAAAGATGCCGAAGTAATAACTTTTTGTTTTTTTAAAGCATCAATTGAGTTATTTTAACTTTATAACATAAATACTTTAAATTATCTTAAAAGTACTTTCTTTTGACATATTAAAATACCGAGTAGAATTAGAGTTTTCTTAAGCTTATTATCAATCTATTACTTTGATGAGCTCAATTCCATAACCTATCACAATAATATTAAATAACAAATTTAAATGGTTGAAAATATTTTACTTTAATTTATGAGTGATGCATTTACATATTAAATTTATAAAATTTTGAATTAATTTATTATAATGTTAAGCAGTTAAAAATATAAGATTTATAAGTTAATTCTAATATATTTATTTTTTTATCGTTTTTTGACAGCTTGACATTTTACTAAATTAATTTGCATTGTTTAAATTTAACATGTAAATACATCACTGATTCATCAGTACGATTGACTTTAACAGTTTGAATTCGTAATTTGAAATTAAGCTCATCAAGAGATTTGATAAATTTAAGAACACTCTAGCACTACATTTAAAATACTTTGAAAGAAAAGAAAGCACTTGTCTAAGTTGCCATAACACACACTGGACATATTTGTTGAGCTCTTCAAACTCAGTAATCAGCGGAAGTGCAGAGACTGGTATCCGAGCTACAAGGCAGCAAGGGTTGGCCACTAAGAACATTTACATCCCAGCAACTCAAATTAGTTTTTAAATAACTGTTAACTACTTTTTAAAAATTAAGGTCTCTAAGTTTCTAACTCTCACATTTTTTAAATTAATTTTAGAGTTTCTATTAAATCACGTCAGCAACAAACTAAAAAAGAGAAATAATTTGAGTTAATTATTTAATCAGCATAGAGTTTATAAATAATTTTTTTAATAAAAAATTTTATTATATAGTTTCTAAATAAAAAATTCTTTCACATTGTTGAAACTGAATTAAAAACTGTCACATTAAATTAAATTTTTATACTAGATCTAATAATACTAGAATGGAATGGAGATGCTCTTGGCCTATTTCTCCGGTCCACTACGCTTCAAAAGCAACAACCTCACGGATAATCGCCTCATCGGAAACCTGAGACTACCATGATCCAGGAACATCTAAACTTAGTAACTTTTTGAGAAGGTATCAACCGTCGAGATTCCTCGAGATTCGTTTCACATCATATCACAAGTTGATCTGATGAACAAGGAATGCACAGATCAACTGATCGGGTGCTTTGTTTGAGAGGACGTGGAGGCGTGGAGCCCTCAGCCCTGCCCCCACCGGCCTCGGAGAGAAACAATCTACGCACCATTATCCTTTGAAAAAGAAACCTGTCCCAAAAGTAGCGCGAGAGACGCGAAATACAGGGGAATATAAAATTAAAACAGAAACCCAGAGAGAGAGAGATCTGTTATTGGGAGCGACACATTTATAGATGGAGAAAGCTCTAGTGGAGAGGCTTGAGGCGGCGGTGGTGCGCCTAGAGGCAGCGATCGCCAGTGGATCTATCTCCGCCTCAGCGCGGGAACTCGACGGAGATTTATCGGCGGCGACTGATCCGGCGATCTTGGCGTTTGACGAGCTCGTGGATGGGCCCCTGCGTCGTGTGGTCACTGCAGCAGAGAAAATCGGTGGAAAGGTTCTTGAAGCTACGAAGATTCTGGAAGAGGCCTTCGGGGTGGAGAAGGGGCTCTTGATTAAGGCGAAGCAGAGCCAGGTTTGGATTTGTCTGATCTGTTGCAATTTCATTTGGGACCTGTATCGTTTCCGTATTGTTCGGAGATTACTTGATCATTATTTTTGGTTAGGGGCAAATGCGCAATGATGTTAGGCTGAGCAAAATCTCCCTCTTCTTATTTTTTTAGCTTCATATTTAGAGTAGCATTGCCTTTGAACATGAAGGGTATTCTAGTAATTTAATCGGAGTTTTAAGTGACATCTTCTCAGGCGTACAAAATTTTTCGTTAATAAGACTTGATTTCTTTACTTTGAAAAGTTGAGCACTGCTTGCTGATTATTTGCAGAAATTTGTTTTTGCATTTATGTATTGGGGAAGATGTATATTAACATGATTGGTACATTTGTGTTTTATCATAGTCAGGAAAATTCTGATTCAATTATTACTCATTGAGGTGCCGAATTAATGAAAGTGTGACCTATATTACAGAAACCAGACATTGCCAGTTTGCAAGAATTTGTGAAGCCACTAAATGAAGTGTTCACTAAAGCACAAAAACTAACAGAGGGAAGGAAGCCTGAGTATTTTAATCACCTGAAGACAATTGCTGACAGTATGACAGCTCTCGCCTGGATTGCTTTCTTAGGAAAAGATTGTGGTTAGTGCGATATTATTTCCTTTTATAATTTTCTTCAGGTTTTAAGTCCTAAATTGTGTTATGGTATAAACCTGTTATGGAAAAGGAATTTGAATCCAATATGATGTTGTTTTGTTCAGTTCATTTTGGACCTTAATTTTAAATAGGGGCTCAGCTCACCCCTTGAAAGCATGTACTGCCAAATCTTTTGTTAGAAGCCCCTTATAGGTGCTCACACATGGTTGTTTTGTGGATTATTAGTGCTGTAGACTTATCTGTTTCCTTTTCTACTATGAAAGGAATGAGTTTCCCAACTGCACATGTTGAAGAATCCTGGCAGATGGCTGAATTCTACAACAACAAGGTACTGTATCTTTTTGGATAGTAACATTTGTTGTGCTTGTAGCACATTTTGACCCTACTTTTGACCCTTAAGTAGGATAGTTGAAACTAATGCCATCAACCGGTATGTTTTCCAATTGAAGCACTGAATAAATTCTGGCCTTTAATTTTCTTTCTGGTTGCAAGCAATTGTTGAACAAGGAAAGCTCAAACAGTAATCAAAAGGAAAGGACTAAATAGACTCATAATGAAACAGCTTTTCTTTTGATTGTAAAATGTATATCATTATGTTTCTCATTGGGACGGTATACGTGAAAGACTTTACTATTTTTGACTGCAGCAATTTCTCTTAAGTTCTTCTTGCGTAGTACAAATTACTAAAAAGACCTTGCGCTCTCTATTCAGGTACTTGTGGAATATAGGAACTCAAACCCAGATCATGTAGAGTGGTCAAAGGCACTGAAGGAACTATATGTCCCCAGCTTGAGGGACTACGTCAAGAAGAATTACCCTCTTGGTCCTGTGTGGGGACCCGCTGGCAGTGCGGCTGCACCTAAAGCACCAGCTCCAACCCCTGCAACCCCTCCTACTACAACTGCATCCGCAACTAAGTCACCAGCTATAAAGGCACCGGCCCCACCACCACCACCTTCAAAGTCTCTATTTGAGGGGGAAACTTCTACCCCTTCCACCAAACCCAAAGTAGGAATGTCTGCAGTGTTTCAAGAGATAAATTCTGGAAAACCTGTAACTACTGGTCAGTATTTACTCTGTTGTTAGTCAATGAATAATATATTTTTTTTTTTTTGAAGAAACAATGAATAAATTTATAAAAAAAAAAATTTTAAGTAAATTGATGCATCATTAAATGTTTATTCTTTTCTTGGCAGGCTTAAGGAAGGTGACAGATGACATGAAGGCGAAAAACCGCACAGACAGAACAGGAGTTGTTACTGCACCAGAAAAGCCTGCTCCTCGTGCTGGGTCATTTTCATTCAAAACTGGTCCCCCCAAAATGGAGCTTCAAATGGGCCGCAAGTGAGCCTCTCTCTCTCTCTCTCTCTCCATATCTTCAAACTTGAATTTGATTTTCTACTAAGCAGTGAACCTGTACTATTCAGCTACTAGCCAGATCTCAGTTGCATTATAATTTTGCATTCTTTGCGGTGCTTAATTGAGATTTAGAAATGGATAAAGTCTACTCAAATGTACCTTTTTGAAAGCATGGTATTGTGAGTGGCTGTTAAGTTTTTTGACAGATCATTTGTTTTATATTTTTTCCTAGATGGGTTGTTGAAAATCAAGTTGGCAAGAAGGACTTAGTAATTGATGACTGTGATTCAAAGCAGTCAGTTTACGTATATGGGTGCAAGGATTCTGTTTTACAAGTCAAAGGTATGTCATCACTATTAATTTTTGAAACATTCATTCAGTTATTTGGTTTACAGTTGAGATTGAAAGGTTTCGTTTCTCAGGTAAAGTGAACAACATAACCCTTGACAAGTGCACAAAGACAGGAGTTCTGTTCACGGTTGGTACAAAATTCTAACAGAGCATCATGTATCACATTCTAGCTTCCTATAGACTAGGATACTAATGCTAACCCTATCTTTTCTATCTTTTGATAAATTCAGGAAGTCGTCGCAGCCTTTGAGGTTGTCAACTGCAATGGCGTTGAGGTGCAATGCCAGGTAGCCAGCAATTCATTGCAAAATTGTTCCTTTACTAGAATTGCTGTACCAGCCTATTTTTTTATGCGTATGCTCCTTTCAACATTGGTTGTATGTACTGGTACTGAGCCTGGCCTATTGAACACCAAACAAGGGTGTTACAGATAATCCCTCTCAACGGAACTGGTTTATATTACCACTTTTTCCATGCTAGCCAGCACTCCCAAATTAGCTTACCTCTTAGTTTGAGTTTTGATGTTATTAAATGTATGATTTATTTTGGAGTCTAACTAATTAAATTTGCTTCAAGAATTTTCTGGATTCTAATATAATATACTTTTTTCAAAACATGCAGGGATCGGCACCGACAATTTCAGTAGATAACACATCAGGATGCCAGCTGTACCTAGGGAAGGATGCCCTCGGTGCTTCTGTTACCACTGCCAAATCAAGTGAAGTTAATATCCTTGTCCTTGGATCTGAACCTGATGGAGATTGGGTATGATTTCTCACTTGGTCTAATCTCATATATTTTATTATAGTTGATTTTTACTATCAGAACAAGGAAAAAGAACATTAAAAAAAAAAACTATGATAAGAAAGAAGACACGATGACATTGCAAGGTACTGGTAGAATTTGCTGATGGGTAAAAGGTAGAATTGGCCTTATCTGAGCATGTTGTGTTATTTTTATATTTTGCAACTATACCTGTTTTCTTGGCCCTGAACTTCTGATTATAGTTCCTAATAATTTAATGGATGGGATCTATTGATGATGGAATTACATGACATGTCAATTTAAACAAGTTTGGAACTCTAAAAATAAGTTTGTAGATGTATTCGTGGTTGCAATTGTCAAATCACGTAACTTTGAATCTAAATTTCCTTTATGAAGGTTGTCACAATTGTCAAATCTCTCAGTGGATCCTAACACAAATTAATAATTAGTGATTATGATGCGGCACATATGATGGGTCAAATAGTTAACTAAGTGTACTATTATAGATAATTTTATAATAGTATGCTTTAAATGACAAGAAGATCTAATCAAACAAAATGATGAAAGCTCATTTTTGACTGATTGAAGAATAGTTCAGACTCTAGTCATATCTTATCTACAGTACCTAATTTTACCAAAAATGTTAAATTAATACTAAAAGATAGACTAAACACTCCCCTTTTTGGCCCAAGTAATAATTTTATTTTATTGGATATACCAGAGAAGAGGGAGTTTGGGGTAAAAGATAAATTTGCCCGGTAATTGATGCTTGTTATTTCCAAACATAACAGAGTTTGTAAATGTACAACCCACAGAAGCATTTTTCACAATTGCATATTTGCTAATATCAGATTATATTATTTATTTTTTTGTTTCATTATGTGTCAAAATAGGTGCAACACTCACTGCCAGAACAGTTTATGCATACATTCAAGGCTGGGCAGTTCGTTACCACACCTGTTACCCATTCTGCTGGGTGAAGTTTTCTTCATTTTTTTTTTTTTTTGGGTATTTTGTGCCCTCTCTTTTTTGGTTACAGATCGTGAGACCAAGCTTCTCACTTCAACTGAGAGAAATATTAATATTCAGTACAAGTTACTCCGAGTGCTCTGAAGCAGGAGTTTGTGTGAGTGGTGTGTTTGTTTTACTTTTCGGCTTGTTTCCTTTTAGTTTGTGGCAAGCTTGTAATTGTTTTCTGATTGGTTGATTTGGTTGATTCTTGACCTGTCTTTTAGATCTGAAGCCACTCCTGTTTGTTTGCTTGTTTTCGCTTACTCCTTTTTCTTTTATTGTTTCCAATCCTGGTTTGTTGTAGCCAATCTTCCTTGTGGCTTGCTGGCTACTACACATGTAAATTTTGTTTGGTAAAGGTTTGTTTTTAGAAGCTTTTATTTATTTTGTGGATAGCCCCCGTGGTTAATTTCTCGGCGCAAGTTGCTTCTGTGGTCCTTATATGGACGGCCGAAAACAGGGGGCCATCTACGAAGGACAAGTATCTACTCTAATATTGTAAAAGATTCCTTTAACTCCCAGCTGCTTTGAGATTTGGTCTAGGCAGGGGCAGTATTATTGGTCTTTGAGATTCGTGCCAAGTTAAAAAGAACGGTCCAGATCCAGTTATTCTAAAGATTATCTATTACAGTACCGGGAAGGATCTGAATTGATCTACGAACAAGTAGCATTATTCAATTAGTACTAGCATTGCACAGTGCATTGTAGAGTCCGGCTACTATAACACTAGTGTTATTTCAAATTAAATAACACCACATCTTAAACCATTGGATCTGTTTTAATATTCGTGCACAAGATATTTATATTCGTGCACTAGTGTCTTGCACGAATATTAAAGCAGATCCAATGGTTTAAGATGTGGTGTTATTTAATTTGAAATAACACTAGTGTTATAGTAGCCGGACTCTGCATTGTAACAGTGACATATTATAAAAAAATAAAGAAAAAATCTCATACAAAATAATAATTGTTCAATAATAAAAAAATAAATTAACATATTCTCAATTTCTCAGATGTAAAATATATTCTTTAATCCCCTAATTCTCATACAAATGTAAAATATATTATTCAATGATATATTTATAAGTTTTCTTTTGTTGTTTTATTATAATATCTTCTGTTGCTATATATGACTCTTACGATTTTTATAAGAGTTATCTAATTTATATTTATTTGTGTATCTAAAATGAAAAATAGAATTATCTACATAAATGAAATCATTAAATGACAAAAAAGTTATTCCTTATATGATATAAAAAGATGTAGAAATGAAAACATGATTAATCAATTATCAATCAATTAAAAAAAATAATATTTAAAAGAAGAAAAAGAATCCGAATCAAAAGAAAGTAAACTAAATAAACTTGTGGCGAGTGCATGTCACGAGTACGTCTCTAAATAAATTTAGACTTCTATATGTAAAAAACATAAAAAATATATATATAATAAAAAAAGACAGACTATTTGATTTTTAAACTGATATTTAATTTAAAATTTTATCTTTTAATTATAATTATTGACAGATCAAAATGCACTTATTATAAAAATAGAGATAGAGATATAGAACATGTCAACATCAATTCTTGTCTGCTTCAGCCTGACATCTTGCTGAGAAAAAACGACATGGCATTAACCCATCACTTCTGGTCCCATCAATTATTGTCCTAACACCAGTGCCAGGTGGAAAGTAAAGGAATTTCAAATATGCGCCAGTAACTTTGAAATTTGAATCCGTGTTTGGCTCATCTTGACATACAGTTGAGGCCAAATGCGAGTGTTCAAGTTTTTTGTCCACATTCCAGCTTAAAAAAAAAAAAAAAAGTATTTAATTATTTCTAGGAGTGAAAACGGTATGAAAAATATTTGATCCGTATTCGATTTGTATTCGAAAATTTAGATGTGGATATTTAATATCTGAATATCTGTATGGATATGAATGTTGTTATAAGCAATCTTTTAATGACGCTGTTTGACTAATTTGCAAAACATACAATTAATGGATTTAACGATTCCCATGTGTTGAGATATTTGCAGATTCATAAGATTTAGAGTTGCAAACATGGACAGTTGAGATTCTTTCTTTGTTGTCGCAATTATGACTGTGTAATTATCCCGATGAATGCTATAAGTTCAAAATCAATATCTTATCCTCGCAAGCTTTCAGAAAAGTGGTCATAAGCTGAAATCGGGTACTCGAGCGCCAAGATACGGCTGTTTGAAGATTGGAGGCTGATTTCTGAACATAGTTCTGAACGGAAATTAACAGTTCGAACGGATAGTACATTCTGATATGAACCAAAAGTTTCATATCAAGTCAGAGAAGTTTCAGAGGTTGAACAGTTCCAAACGAAAATCAACAGTTCGAACGGATAGTACATTTATCAACAGTTTCGAACGAAAATCTTTAATTCGGAACGGATCTGGCCACTTACCTAGATCTGCTCATCTCCCTACAAATAGAGGAGCCCCATTCATTTTAGATAAAGACCTAGCCGCCCCAACTTTTAAAAAGGCAAATTTTCTATGGTTGAGTGTCTCCATTGTTGAGTGAGCTTAAAACTTCAAGATCTATTCAACAACCTCAAATCTACTTCACTAATCTCATTATAGATTATATTAGAGTGATTAGAGTGAGTGTTCTTTATGAGAGAGCCATTTGAGTGCTCCATTTGTAATAGCCGTGTGACCTCCCGCTTGTTGTAAGGGTTCACTGACTTGAGCTTCTAGGCTCACCATTACACGAGTTGGCCGTGTGAATTTCCAATTGTTATAAGGGCTCACCGGATCACGAGGTATAATCTTTCTCGTTGGGTACTAAGAAAGGCGCACCGACGAGGTTGCGTTGCCCCGGAGGCGTAGGTATTTTAAGCTGAACTCCGTTATCATCCCGCATGTCGATTTCTCTTACTCTTCTCTATTTATATTTGATTGATTGATTGATTGCGGTTTATTTGTTTGTTTTACCTACCACCACGAAAAAAACATCTAAGGTTCTTTAAGTCACCATATTCACCCCCCCTCTAGGTACCGTTAGGGACAACAATGGATACTGATATGGTTTCACATTTCAATTATCTGTATTCGAAAAGTAGATATATGTCATATGTTTTAATGGGGAGGGTTCAAATGCCTCCATTTATTATGCCTCCACCAAACTCAGATTGCTATCGAGTCAGATAACAATCACATAATCCTATCGAGTAGTATAAACGAGTGTTGATCCGCAGGGAATAAGATTTAAGGTCTTGAGTGATTAAATCACAATATTTCGAAAGGCTAGACAAAAATTTAAAATCAAAGAGTTGTTATTTTATCAATGTATTTGGTGAAAATTAAAATAAGTAAATAAAGATAGAGATGTGAATTCCTAGAGTTTTGCCACATCGTTGTTACTTCAATCTGCTTTGATTCCTACCTTATTTGATGTTGGTTTTCAGTTATTGTATGAGGGTTTCTAATTCAATTTAGTGATTACCGCTTTCGCCTAGCAACCACCCTACCAATCAAGAGATCTTGTTAAGACTTGTCTTGATTGGTGCAAGGAGATCTGTGACTAGCCTAAAAGAATTCAGATTTCACTTATTAGGTACGTCGCCCTACTATCTTGGTTATATTGGGTGTCCCAGTGGTAAGGCACGACAATGTGACATTCGTCTGCGAATATCGAGACTCCCATGTGCACTTTTGTTGATCCAACTAGTGGTATCTCCGGTTAAGATCTCCACCACTAATCTAGTATTTTATTCTCCCTTAACCTAATTAGATTAGCCCAAAGATGACTAACTTCCATGTGTGGCAATCACATGACGGTCTAGACTAATAAACAAATTCAAGTAAGATAGAACATAAAGCGCAAAAATAATCGAACAACAAAAAACTAAACAATGATCAATTAAAGTATATATCAAAGCATCATGAGTAACAAGGTTTACTACCAACCCTAAGAATCTAAACTTAGCCGCTGAACGGCATGTTTACAGAAAGATAAGAGAAAGATACAACCATACACGAAGTACCCTCCTACTTAATCTCTACACACTCTTCTCTTTCTTACTTAAGAAAATATAAAACTAAAAGATACAAAGATGATGTTTATGTTCAGTCCAGAAGACTTATATAGGAGTGAAGGGGCGCCTGGAGATGAATGGAGTCCCAAGTTATCTGATCTGGATATAGCTGTCAAAGAATTCACCAAAAGGCTCCTTGGGTACGGTCCGTATTGGCTAATACGGATCGTACTCCCACTATTTCACTGCAGGAGTTAATGCGTATTTGACCATATTTGGTCTGTACTGGGGATCGGTCCGTATTGGCTAATACGGTCCGTACCAGAGCCTTAGTCGATGAGCTGCGCTTTTCCGATCAACCCGATTCTTGCTCCAAATGATGTAAAATAGCCTCAAACATGGTTCCTATGCTAAAACATAAAATAGGGCAACAATAACCTTTTTCACGCAATAATTAAATATAAATGTGAGAAAATAAAGCAAAACCTAAGCCAAAATTCTATATAATTCACTATCAAAATGAGCTTGATCAACCCTCCTCTATTTTAATATATATTATGAAAAAAATATTGTTATTCACCATTATAATTAGATAAATATTATGAACTTTAGTATTTTTTTAATATTTTTAATATTATTTTAATAAATATCCGATCTGATCCATATCGTATACGGCTGATATCTGATCCTGTATATGAAAAATTAAAAAGAAATATGTATATGGGTTTACCACTATCTGCTCTATATCCGCTCCTGATATCTAATATGATTCGGCTGATATCTGATCCTGTATATGAAAAATTAAAAAGAAATATGTATATGGGTTTACCACTATCCCGATATTTTTATTAATATCCAAAAAAAAAAACAAATTATCAAATCTGCTCCCACCCCAACTTTATTTTTATTTCTACCCTAACCGCCCGTGGACTGGGCGGTCCAGTTTCCCAACCTAACCGCCCAGCAGCTGGGCGGTCCACTCCTCATACCTGACCGCCCAGCAGCTGGGCGGTCCGCTATAAAACCCTATAAAAGGGGTTTTTCTCTCTCCTGAGCAGCACAGTATTCATTCCCCAATCCCACAAAAATTTCAGAACCGTATGGGAGAGCTGTGCTGGCGATTTTGAGGCGATGGTGTACAGTAATCCCAGCACAGTAATCTCAGCACAGTATTCCAGCACAGTATTTCCAGAACAGTGATTCCAGAACAGTGATTCCAGAACGGAAATATGTTGGTTGCACTGTATGTGGACGGGAAGTTTACCCGGGGTGCGGAGGGAGCACAGTACACTAAGGAAGCAGCCTACGGCTTCGAGGTAAATGCAAATACCTCATTTGTTGAACTGAAAGGAATAGTGTATGAAAAAATTGGTGTGAACCCCAACCGGTGTGATATAGATTTAGCTACCCGGATTAACACAGTAAGTGGTGGTAGACCTTACTATACCAGGTATCCAATAACAGATGAGTCGGTATGGAGGAGTGTTTACAACACTTTTCAGTCACAGGGGGTAATGGTAATGGACTTATATTCCAGGAGAGTTCAGCGTGAACCCGGGGTTGGAACATCTAGGAAAAATAGAGGTTATGATCACTCGGGTTATGAGAACCCGCGTCACTCGAGTTATGAGCACTCGGGTTATGACAACTCGGGTCATGAGCACTCGAGGTATGACAATCCCCGCCACTCTAGTTATGACAACCACCGCCACTATAGTTATGACAACCCCGGCCCCTCGAGGTATGACAACCCCCGCCACTCGAGTTATGAACCGCCCGTATCACCCGTTTATGAGAATTATGTACCTGATTTTACCACCGATCTACCACCACCACCACCACCTCCTCCTGAAACCTCAATCCAACCCAGATTTCCATCTGTACCACCATCAATACCTATAGTGTCACCCGTTGCTATCCGGAGAGACCTTGACCTTGATGCTGAGCTCGATGCCGTACCACAAGGAAATTTGGAAACAGGTGACGAATGGGAAGGGGATTGGGATTCTGATCACCTGTCAGAAGGTGATGGAGATTATTTACCTAAGGAAGACAGATTTCCGATTAGAGGTCGGACAGATAGGCATCCGTGCCCCACATTCAACGATACCACTGCTTTTGAAAAGGCAGACATCTCATTTTTTGGGCCGCATGTCAGGTACAGTCAAGAGCTTGCTCCGCAGCAGGTTTACACCAACATAGATGAACTTGTGAAGAAAATACATGAGGTCCATGTTCACGGCAACTGGGAGTGCAGAGAGGAAAAAAGGGACCGAAGAAGGTTAGTAATTGTTTGTGTCGACCAATTGCATTGCCACTTCCGTCTATATGCAACCTCTGTGGGTAAGGGCGAGGCATGGATTATTACGAAGTGTGAACCACCTCACACATGCAAGGCTGCGTCATCAAGGAAAGACCATGCAAATCTTACGGCTTCACTTATTGCCGATGTAATTGAGAATGACGTTAAGGATGACCCATCGATGAGCCTTATGGAGGTCGGTAGAGCTGTCAGACGGGTTTACAAGCATGTCGTCCCAAAATACAACAGGTTGTGGAGAGGGCATGAACTTGCGATTTGCCGAATGTTCGGTAGCTGGCATGGTTCATACAACTTGCTTGCACCATTGCTGCAGGCCATAGCAAGTACAAATCCCGGCACTGTCTTTGAATGTTGGAATATAGGCGTACAGGATGTCGACAACGCGTTGCAATTCAAGGCCATAGCATGGGCGTTCGGTCCATGTATTCAAGCTGTGTCATACATTAGACCGGTCATCAGTGTGGATGCATGCTTCTTGTCTGGCCGTTAGACGGGAGACTGCTAATCGCATGTGCATATGATGCTGAAAACCAGTTGTTGCCTTTGGCCTTTGCAATTGTTGAGAAGGAGGACGGGAAAAACTGGAGATTTTTCATAAGCTTCGTAAGAAGACAAGTGGTTGGCGACCGGTTCTTTTGTGTCATATCAGACCAGCACAAAGGAATCAAATATGTTTTTGATCGCCCAGATTTCGGGTGGTCGACAGCGAACGGCGATTGTGTGCACAGGCTGTGTATGCAACATGTTACAGACAACCTACACAAGAACTGCGGATCTGAAAAATGGATTGCAGATACATTCAGAATTGGTTGCAAGAAGAAGAAGCCGAGAAGGGTGGAAAAGATGTTCAAAGATTTTGCCAAGGTATGTATATTTTTATTTGTTAACTTATATTTTTTGAATTATTTACTTAAATTTTCTCATCTAAATTTTGTTTTTTTTTTCAGTACTGTCCAAAGGCAAATTTGTACTTACTCAAGGTGAGAAAAAATAATCCCGCCGATCTTGCTGAGCCACCCGCATATGAGAAGATATTGCAAGCCCGTGATGGAGGTTTCCGATGGGGAATTATGACCACAAATGGGTCTGAGTCCTTGAATTCAAGCAGAGCCGGCAGTTGCCCGTGGCAGCAATTGTGGAGGACACATTCTACAAGTTAAATGCATGGTTTGTTGCACGGCATGTTAAAACCCTCGAATTACTGTCCAGGTATGTATATTTTTATTCAGAGATTTTGCCAAGGTATGTATATTTTTATTTGTTGACTTATATTTTCTGAATTACTGTCCAGGAATCAAACGTTTTCAACAAGGGTGGAGGGGAAACTAAGGAAACATAGGGAGAAAGGTGCAGTTATGAGAGTTGTCCCGTACGGGGATAACCAATTGGAATTCGAAGTGCACTGTCCAGATGAGTTTGCTCCAATCGGCCGTAGACCGGATGGGACTATGGAGTTTGTGAAAAGGATGTTCAAGTATGTTGCTATTTTTGCACCTGACAATACTGTAACATGCACTTGCCAAGGAATCCAGTTGGCCCACCTACCTTGTTCTCATGTTATGGCGGTGTGCCGAGAGAGAAACTTCTCTGAGGATGATTATGTCGCAGACATGTACCGTACCGATTACCTTGCGAGTACTTGGGGTGCATCTTTCCATCCTTATCCCAACCAGTATCAGTGGCCGCCCTATGTTGGTGATAGAGTCTGTCCCGCAAGCGGGTGGATCAGAAAAGGAAGAAGACCCCACAAGCGTCAAGTAATGACCATGGACGAGATGGAAGGTAGGCAAATGGGACATCAGGCCCGCCGTTCAACAACTGACAGGCAGCGAGCAGGTACGGCTGATTTTATTTATTTATTTATATTTTATTTATTTACTTATGTTTTATTTGTTTACTTATATTTTATTTTGATTTTATTTCAACTGGAATGTAATGCAGATGCCATTAACGAAGCCAACGAAAGAGAAAATGCTAGAGTTGTTGCGGAGGCTACCGGTAGTAGCCACCGCACTCATGAAAGCTCAAGAACTGGTAGTAGCCACCGCACTCATGAAAGCCCAGAAACCGGTAGTAGCCATGGAGAGACATCCGGTAGTGCCGCACAACCACCTGCACCCAGACCCAGACGTCGTATTTTGAGTTTGTTCGGCCGTCGTTGCTGATTACTAAGTTTTGTTAAATTATGTTATAAACTATTTTAGATGTATATTGTGAACTAGTCTAATTGGTAGTATGTGAACTATACAATATTTTATTTGCCTCGATTATTTTATATGCTTCATTTTTGTTATTTTTATTACTTAATTACGCCACGATCTCGGTTGCTCGCTTTCTTACCTCGTTTGTTATTGTCCATACCTCAAAATCGCCTCTCTTTCTCTCATTCGGTTCTGGAAATTTGTTGAAAACTTGGAATGAATACTGTGCTGCTCAGGAGAGAGAAAAACCCCTTTTATAGGGTTTTATAGCGGACCGCCCAGCTGCTAGGGCGGTCAGGTATGAGGAGTGGACCGCCCGCCTGCTGGGCGGTCAGGTCCGGAAAGTGGACCGCCCAGTCCACGGACGGTTAGGGTAGAAATAAAAATAAAGTTGGAGTGGGAACAGATTTGATAATTTGTTTTTTTTTTTTGGAGTATTAATAAAAATATCGGACCACTATCCGCTCTATATCCGCTCCGTTTTCACCCCTAATATTTCCTCTTATTCGTACTACTTTTACTGTTGCGTTTGAACCGGCTACTATATTTATCAGCTGAATTTGGATCCTCCCCGGTACCGTAAAAGTGATTTTTTTAGAAAGTGAATCCAGATTATTCTTTTTAACTTTGCATGAATCTCGAAACACAAATAATACTAGCCCCTATGCTATTCCGAATAAGCACTGTATTTTTTTAGTTAATGTAGGGCCTCCACTTTACACATATCTTGAGAATTTTTTTCTATAAAAATTAATAAAAAGGAATACAGAAAAATAGATAGAGTATATCAGGTTTTTGATTGATAGAAATATCAGTAGGAATTTTACCGATTCTAATAATTTAAAAGTATGGATCAGTAGAATTCTTACCGATCCTAACTCATTTTTTTTTTGAATCTGACACATAAATGGATGGAATTCTTCTATTACATCTCTATTAAATATAAAAAACTTTTAAGAAAATAGATAAAATGTTTCTATTTCATCTAAATTTTTTAAGATACTTTATTTATTTTCTTAAATCTTTTTATATTTTACTAGAAACTATTAAAAATAAAAAATAAAAAATTGATTTTGATCGGTAGAAATTCTACCGATTTAAACTTTAAAATTATTAGAATTGGTAGAATATTTCTATCAATAAAAAAACTTGATGTATTCTTTTTAGAGCAAAGCTAGGGTGTGATGTGATAACTAAGAGGGTTTGGTAAGCACAACTCCAAAAGTATATCAAATTAACTTTAAATAACGAATCCAAACTATTGAAATTCATGTACTTCATGAGTGATGTATGTACATGCAAAATTTTGAAAGTTTCGAATTCATTTGCTTCAAGATCAAGCAGTCAAAGAAATAAACCTTTTATAAGTTATTTTATAAGTTATTTTATATATTCAATTTTTATTATTTCTTTGACTACTTGATCTTGTAGCAAATAAATTTAAAACTTTTAAAATTTTACATATACATACATCACTCATGAAGTACATAAATTTCACCGACTAGAATTCATCACTTGAAGCTGATCCAATATAATTGTACTCACCGAACTTTCCTAATAAACACATCATACACTAACACCGTAGCTTTGCTCTTCTATTTATTAATTTCTATGGAAAGATACGCGTTCCTATCAGCTGCGAAGGAAAGTCAGATTTGTCTCTGAACGGACAGTGAACTTTAGTGGAAGACACGTGACTACTTTGGGATGGCCGACATTAATATAAATAATATCTTTACCTCTTCAAAGTTGCCGAATTCCGATCTAATAAAATCCTGCTGGTTGCCCTTTTATTTCATTTTACTCATTTTGTAATATTCGATATTTTCGTGAAAGGATATATATTCATATATAGACAACCGGTATTCATTTGATTATTGTTTACATGAAGATGAAATTAAATAATTCACTTTTTAAGCTGTTCGAGAATAAACCAATCGGATCCAAAATTATATACACTTTGATACATAATCTATCATATCAAAGTAACTGTTAAGATAAGAATTAACCATTCTTTTAATTAAATATTTTTTATCAATTGTTATAACTATCAAATAAATTTATTATCAATATAATTTTACCTATTCTTATTGGAAAATAGCTCATAAAAAATATTTTGTAAATTTCACCAATTTTATGCGACAGTTGCCATGAGAAAATTTTATTCAAGATCCCTTACATGTACTGAATAACCTATTCGATACTTACGATTTATAAAAATCAAGTAATAATGTTGGTTTAATAAATTTCATTTTTTTTAATTATGGATATTAAACAAATTCTGATTATTTAGTACTTATAATTTTTATAAAAATCAAGTTTAGTAAATTTCATTTTTTTAATTATGGTTATTAAATATATTCTCGATATTTTTCCAAACTTCTTGTCAGATCAAAATAAATGAAGATATCAACGTACGGAAGTACTTTCTTTAGCTAAGTCAACTTTTTTAAACAGTCCATATCAGTGTTTTAAAATTCGGTTATATTCGATAAATATACGGCCATAAATTCCTATTCAGTGTCCGTCCGAATAGAAAATAACTATTCGAACCGAATATAAAAAAGTCATGCTTTAAAAAAATTAAAAAACATTCAAAACTCATTAAAAGAGTTCCGGACCCGAATCCATAACCCATTAAATGAGTTCTAGATCCGCCAGGTAGATGTTCTCTTCAAGCGTCCCACTCAGAAGTCTTTTATAACCTCTCTACATGGTGCATTATTGTATTTAAGTACTATGTGATTAAATATTTAATTAAAAATCTGCATATATAAATCCGAATAAGAATCTATATATTCGGCCGCATACCGTATATGCAGTATGTGATTGCCTTCCGAATACTGCATGAGAACCGAATATTAAAACACTGTTCCATATACATCTTAAAGAGAAATTAATTTGTCAGGTTCATCCCTCCCAGGCAGGAGAGAATCCCTTGTGGTGTTTACTTAGGAGCGATGCAATTCTAGTGCGGTAAGCTAAGTCCAACGCTTTTGCTTTTGGAAAACTCACTTTTGAATTGTTTTTCTCTGCTTTTTTTTTTTTTTAAGCGAATGATAATATAAGGGAGAAAGTATAAAAGGCAACCTTTGCGCTTCGCTTCTCCGCTGTTTCCTTTGGTATTTAAATAATTGCAAATTGTTTTAATTGAACCTTCTACCACCATCCATCCCGCCTCCACTATTTGTACACTTCAATAGTTCAATGCAATAAGCTTAGATAAGATAACAGTGCTAACAAGCCCCCTCCCCTTGAGAAAAATTGGGATTGATTTAGAGAAGATGAAAGGACTGCTAGTTGCGATATTAGGATTCTACATCTCTGTACTTTGTTCTGGTAAGTTCGTTTCCTCGATTTATTTAGTTGAGAGTTGAGACTAAATTTCACCAAGCGCATTCATTCTGCTTCTGTGATTTTGGAAAGGGATTGTAGCTATTAATTTACTATAGAACTTGTTCAATTGTAGCATCATATTGAATTGGGACGGTCGATTTGTGGTTATATCAGTGCTATATGGGTTTTGCTCTTACAATATAACTGTAGAAGTAGAACTGACAGTTGGTTGTTCTTGCTTAGAGAGAATCTACTATGACCTAATATTGCTAATTATATATATACTATTAAACAGCATCACAGTCAATTTTGGGAGTAAACTATGGTCAATTGGCCGATAACCTCCCTCCTCCAGCAGCCACTGCTCGCCTCCTCGCTTCAACTGCATTTCAAAAGCTTCGGCTGTATGACAGCAACCCTAAAATAATCTCTGCTGTCGAAACTGTCCCCTCCATTTCGCTCCTTGTCGGCGTTGGAAATGGAGACATCCCTGTCCTGGCCTCGTCTCCTTCCGCTGCTGCCTCTTGGCTTGCCTCCAACCTACCTTCCCTCAAATCCATCTCCTCCATTTCGGTCGGTAATGAGGTTTTCTCCTTTGGCGGGCCCTCAATCTCTGCACAACTCGTGCCCGCCATGGAAAACCTTCTTTCGGCTTTACCTCCATCATCAGATATTAAAATTTCGACTGTTCATGCCATGGATATAATGTCCCAGTCCAATCCACCTTCAGCTGGCGCCTTCAAACCAGATTTTTCGACTTACCTTGACCCATTACTTGCCTTTCTAAACCGCACAGGTTCACCACTAATGATCAATCCATACCCGTATTTTGCTTATGCATCTGACACCCGACCTGAAACGCTTGCATTTTGCCTCTTCCAACCGAATCCAGGCCGGGTCGATGCAAACTCAGGTCTGACCTATATGAACATGTTTGATGCGCAAGTTGATGCAATTCGTGCCGCTCTTGATGCAAAGGGGTTTACCAAAGTGGAAATAGTAGTGGCCGAGACGGGCTGGCCCCACAGTGGGGACGCTACCGAACCAGGAGCAACAATGGAAAATGCACGTGAATACAATGGTAACCTCGTGACGCATCTTCGGTCACTTGCTGGTACGCCACGTGTACCTGGGAAATCTGTTGAGACATACCTGTTTGCACTGTATGACGAAGATCTCAAACCAGGACCCACATCTGAGCGCTCATTTGGTTTGTTCAGCCTTAATTTGAGTGAGAATTACAATGCTGGCTTGTTAAAAACTGCTATCAGTTTTGCCCCTGCATCTGCCCCTGCCCTGCCCTGGTCCTAGCACTAGCATCCCCAAGGATACCAGTGCCTCAGCACCAACTCAGGTATAAGCTCTGATCCTCCCCTTCCTCAATTATTTAAGCACATTATGTCCATTAGATGCCATGCCAGTGCAAGTAATTCAATATTATCTTTGTTTTGATTCAGGGGATGCCAACTCAGTCAACGACAACAGTAACCAGCCCATCAATTAGCCCATCTACAAGTTGTGGTGTATCGGTACGTGGAAGCGAGGCTAATAGTACAATCCAGCCAGCCTCAGGTACTGATTGTAAGCTCCCAAGTTCAACTGCACCACGCCAGAGTGTGCATCCGAAACAATTTCATATTTTTATTTTTTTCGGCTTTTATATTCTATCTTTGTACCTGTAAAAATTGGGTTACGAATTAGAGAAGTTTGATTTTGCTTATTCTGCCATGAGTTGAAAGGAGAAATAAAGCAACTAGATTTTCCTTACCAGAAGACGCACCTCCATTGGAAGTTTTGAATCTAATGGCTATAATCGTCAGGCGCCACTGGATTTTAATCAGACAGTCTAGTTATCAGACACAGATTGTACGACCTATTCTTACTGTTTTTATTTATTTTTGCTTCAATTGTACTAGCTATGTGGGCAACTGAAGCAGTCTGCTTAATGGCTAAGAAAACTCAGATTTGAAACGAGGTTTGAAGTAATTTAATTTAAAGTGCACTCCCTCTTAGCAAGCGCATCATCAAAAAAGAAAACCGAGTAGCATCTTTTATCACAACTTAGCTTTCTCGTAGCCTAAGCGCTATTTTGGGAAAGAAAATAAAAATAAAACACCAAACACTTTATTTGCTCTACTTTCTAAGGCCCTTTTCCGTTTTCCGAAGTAGAGATCTTTTATAATATGGGTACAATTACAATCTGGCATAGTGGCATCACCTGTCAATGCCATCCCAAGTATTCCCAATCTACATGCAACTATGAGCACATGTGCGCACTGACTCGTAATGTAAATATCATTTTCCACACCCCCTAAACAGGGTCCAGATCCCCTGAAGTAACCCAATTTTTGAGTTTTGGATCGGGACCATCCGAATCGAATCCGTCACTCGAGATCGCTTCAAAATTTGAATATGTCGCTCAGGATGCGTGCACTCCACTTTAGATGGATGGTCACAGATTCGTATCGGACGGTTCCGATCCAAAACTCAATTTTTTTATTACTTCACTGGATCTGAATTCCCCTAAACATGCAATAATTCACTCAATAAATGACCTCATCCTACAATGGAGCAAAAGTAAAGTTTCATAATAAATCAAGTATTTAGCACAGATTTACAAATACCTGAAGCTTCTCAAAAATAACCGCTAAAGTTTGTACTTTGGTAATATAAACGTCAAAGTAATTTATCCCATTTCAATTAATCAATCATCATAGAGATACTACATTTCACACAAAAAAACCAGCAAGTTATATAACCATCAAGCTTATCATATAAAAAGTTGCTGCATAGAAGTTCATCAAAAAATGCAACAGCCAGCACATCCCAGATCCTCAGTACAGTTCACAAAAGGATTAAATCAAAAGAAACCTAACGAACATACCAACCTAAATCTCTTGAAAATGAGGGAGCTATTGCTATACAAAATTTGGTAAGTAAATTACCAGATTGTTCAAAGTCTTTTTAGGGCACCAACAAAAAAAGACCAAGGCCCTTGTTAACCAGAGAAGCACTTCACACCTAACTGTTAAGAGAGGAGAGAACACTTCCCCCGCTCTTAGCAGGGATCACAACCTCCCATCCAGGTCCCTTCACGGGAAGTACAGAATTACAGCTGCCAGCAGGGCCCACTAGGTCACTTCTATCCATGACTCTTGATAGATCATCATCACTGATGTCAGTCTGTATTAGTTTGTCTTCTTCACTTGGGTCATCCCTGAGCAGTGCTAACAGCTCCTCATCCTGGAATTGCACGAATAAACACACAATCTTAGGTTACATTTTTTCACGGGATTTCATTAAAATATATGCAGTAACCAGTGAGAGAATACAAACTGCACCTCCAAAGTGTTTTGTTTGACTTGGTCTTGATGGAACTGCCCTTTACCAATAACAACATGCTCTAACTTCAGCTTACCAAAAGCCCTCTTTATGATGCGACCCTGTACAAAAAAATACATGAAAATTTACAGGCTTAATCAAGTAAGCATTAGCTAGCCAGTAGACAAATATAAGGAGTGGCAACCGCATTGTCTCCACGAACGAGCCTTTCCCTTTGCTTTGACCTTGGCGGCCTTACTATTGCAGTTGGTGCGATCGAAATAGGACTTAAGCCTGTGAATTTCCAATTATTTAAATACCTTCAAGTGTGATTCAGTCAGGTACACAGAAAATAAGAGTGTGGAAGGACCGATATACAAAAAACAAATTTGGAGACTTTTATAAAAAATGCCCAATGAATACATTGACGTTTTAAGCCTTCACACATACCTCAACTGAATTTGCTGTTGCAAGGCGATACACGTGTACTGGCTTAGTCTGGCCAATCCTATGGCAGCGATCCATAGCTTGTAGATCACATTGAGGGTTCTGAAGTACTCAAATTAAAATGTAAAATTAGTTCATCAGATTAACAAAAAACAGCTAATAATGCAATAACAATAGTGAAGATCATACCCAGTCACTGTCATACAAAATACAGGTATCAGCAGCTGTCAGATTGATACCGAGCCCGCCAGCACGGGTGCTCAGGAGAAAAATATTCAAATTGCTATTCATGTCATTAAATAGATCTATCTGCCATCATAACAGGGAAAATGAATTACCATCGGAGAGAGCGAAAGCACAACCTCAATCTTATAAGGAGGGATTCAGTCTGAATGATTTAAATACCTGACGCTTCCTTTCAGCAAGCTTAACACTACCATCAATGCGGCAAACCTCAAGATTCTTCTCACCCAAATAATAGTCTAAGATATCTAGTACTTTCGTCCATTGAGAGAATATTAGCACCTACATGGGGTAAAAACACTGAGAATTTCATGATGAAAATTTGGAAAAGAAGAAAAAATGGTCTGCTTTTATTAGTTTGTCTTTTCTTTCTGATTGTTTATATTTACAGGTGGATTTTGTTGATACAAGCTTTATTCAACAACACTTGGATGGTTTGAATTCAATTTATTATTCAAAAGAAGTGGCTGTGCCTTGTGCTTTTGAGCAAGGAGTAAGCTGAGCAAACGGTCCATGAGTCGATATTTGCCACATTGCTCCAGAAGCTCATTTATGGGTGGGTATAAATACCCTGAAATAGAAGCAATAGAATGAAATTAACCCACATTAGTATAATATAAGTGAAATTCACTCCCTTACACCCCCACCCCCCCCATCTGCACAGGTGAAAGTGATTATACTATACCTTATTGTAAATTTGTTTATATCTTTTGTATAAACACTGTAAAAGACCTTTGAGACAGATATATGCAAGTAGTGATTGCCTGAAATACAGATTGCATCCATGTTCAACTATTACTTGCAAACTTTTTAAAAGATATAAACATTTTTACTATTTGGTAAACCTTTCAAAGAAATAATAGAAACTTTTAGGGTGCAGATAAAGGGGTGCACAGTGCACTGATCACTTCCCTAGGAGAAAATTAACAAAAAAAAAAATCAAGCAAATTTGGCTTTAGGTGTGCCTGTAGAGTCAAAAGCAGATTCCAGTAGATCGGGATGGGCACAATTCTTTCTTAGCTGAATAACCAGATTATTGAGCTTTCCTCTCATACCAGGTTTCATGATCACTGTTTTTATAACATAAAAAAGTAAAATAATTAACATTCATAGTTCAAGTGTAGCAACCTTCTTGCACACCCAGAAAATAACTTAACAAGAAAAATATAAATCAAGAATCAAATTTTTAACAAGGATTTATGCCACCTCTTTTGTATAGGTATCAAGCAACTTTTCTTATCAACTTCATTTATTACAGCCTTGAAAGTGTCATCATGTACAAATGTTTTTGACTACTGTTTTCCTGTCTTTTATGTTTGTATTCAAATGATCTTGCTAATTGGTATCACTGCCAACACAAGCCCTTCATTAGTATGATCTTTTGAAAAGTATTCTGCAGTATGCAATATAACACCTAAGACCCTTAAAAAAAATTAAAAAAATCTTAGGAATGCACTCACATTCTTTACTATTCTCAACATATTCATGAAAGGTTTTGTTGATCAAGTGATCTTGTATCTCTTTCTGCCTGTTTGTCATGTTGGCATACAATATTATCTCTTTCTTTTTGGGCAGATTCTGTTCCACATCCACCTTCATTCTCCTCAAAAGAAATGGTCGAAGAATTCCATGCAGTTTTGATATAACCTACATAATAACAGATAAGGAAAAGAAAACAGAAGACAAAAAAATAAACTAAAGAGAAATATAAAAGAAAATACAACCTGAAGTCTCATCTTCTCATCATTTTCTTGTTGCTCAGCATCATTTTCCCTCCCTGAGAGATTAAACCTTATATTTTTTTAAGAAAAAGAAAAAGAGAAAGAAACAAACAAAAGAAAAAGATCAGTTTAGCCAAGTAGAGAACCTTTAACTAGAAAATAAATGTTTGCAAACCATGTGAACACAGGGCTAGTACCTAAACATTCAACAATGGATTAGTGACAACACTAATTGATGAAGGGATATTTTTAGTACATACCATGACTCAAACTCTGTCTGAGATGAGAAAATATCAGGTAGAATGAAGTTCAAAAGGGACCACAGCTCTGCCAAGTTATTCTGAAGGGGTGTTCCTGTCAGAAGAAGCTTATTCTCCATTGGAATTCGCCTCAACTCCCGCATTAGTTTGCATTTTGTGTTCTTCAACCGGTGCCCCTACATGAAGAATATGAGCAAGACAAAAGTCAGACACAGTAACAAGCCAGCCATCACACAGTGATACATACATAGGTATGGCTCAAATAAACAAGTACCTCATCAACAATCACATATTTCCACCGGTAGAGAGCAAGGAATCTGGCATCAGACAATGCCATCTCATATGAAGTGACAACAAGTGGGAATTCCGGGCCTATTTGCTTGGGCATATGCTTCCTCCTTATATCAGCTCTTTCATATTTATTTCCGTGATATATTATGGTACTCATGGAAGGGGCAAACCTGCAGTTTTATCAATGATATAATACCTGATGTTGAAATGAACATACCAACTTTACGCAAACACAAGAAACCTGGTTGAAGGAATACAGAGTATGGCAAAATTATGGGTACACCAATAATTGCGTAGTTGTATTATTGTTGTCAACTAGTCATGATGCAAACTGGTATGCACTACTACTGGATTAGATGACTACTATAGCAGTAATAGTTCAAGAGTTTTTGAAAGGGAAGTATGCCTGCTCCTTTACTGTTTGAATTATTTATGTCCACCTTCCTCTAAAGTAATTTGTCTCTACAATTCATGAGGAATTTCCTACCAACTCGGTGTACCCGCAACGAGTTTAAAGATGCTTAAAAAGAGGAGCACAGTACCTTGCAACCTCACTGACCCAATTAGAAAGAGTAGAAAGAGGAGCTATGACCATAAAAGGTCCATGCAGTCCCTCCCCTTTAAGGTGTGCAAGAAACCCAATCGTCTGAATTGTCTTGCCAAGGCCCATTTGGTCGGCCAAAATCCCATTCAAACCATTGTGCCACAGAGATATCATCCACTTAACACCCTTGATTTGGTATGGCTTCAGCCTCCCACCAGTCAACAATGGTACCAGCTTCTTTTGCTCTCTTTCACATATCTCGGCTTCAGTTAGGCTGGAGTCTTCAGGGGACACAGTGTCAGAGGATCTTCTCAGCATGGCCGCAACTGCTTTCTTAGCTTTATTCTAAAAAGAATGAGAAACATCATGATCCAGTTGAAAGAGACAGAAGAAATAGTCGTACTTATTATAAAGGTGAGCTCAAAAACATACACTGACTATCTAAGACCATAAAAAAGGAAACAACTCAATGTGAAAAAGTGGAGAATAAGTCTAAAAATAATGACCCTATATATGCCTGGTGATTCAACCAACAAAGTACAAAATAAACATTAATACATATTGACATCACATATGTATAATTGCATGTAACTTACATCATTATATTGATTGGCAGAAGAGGCCTTGCGCTTGCGGCCACGACCTTTCTGTTTTTCTTTTCGCTTTTCCTCTTCCTCTCCCTGCTCCACTTCATTCTGCTTGCAAATAAACAAGTAAATCAATATGAACAAACCTATACTATTGATATATTACATAAAAGATTACCTCAGAAAAGTTCAATATAAATGTAGAGCTAGTAAATGCCCAGTCCTCAATTAGAATTTAGAGGAATTTAAAAAGCTATCGTAAATTAGAAGGCTTAACCAAATTTCTACAAAATTCATATTGCCTTAGGATTTGAACAAAAGATTAGCCAAACTGAAAAGATTTTAATTTAAATCCTTAGGCAACATTTTGTTTATTGGTTTCTAGTGAAATTAATATCCACAGCAGAAACTAGTCCCAATTTTCCACAGTAAAGACACATCAACAGGTGTTTTACCAAAGCCAAAAACATAGAGCAAAGCTAGGGTGTGATGTGCTCACCAAGAGGGTTTGGTGAGCACAACTACAAAAGTATATCGGATCGGCTTCAAACGACGAATCCAAACCGTTGAAATCCATGTACTTCATAAGTGATGCATGTACATGCAAAATTTTGAAAGTTTCGAATTCATTTGCTACAAGGTCAAGCAATCAAAGAAATGAACCTTTTATAAGTTATTTTATAAGTTGTTTTATATACTCATTTTTCATGATTTCTTTGACCGCTTGACCTTGTAGCAAATAAATTCGAAACTTTCAAAATTTTGCATGTACATGCATCACTCATGAAGTACATGGATTTCAACGGTTTGGATTCACCGTTTGAAGCCGATGCGATATACTTTAGGAGTTATGCTCACCAAACCCTCTTGGTGAGCACATCACACCCTAGCTTTGCTCAAAAACATATATTCTTTTCCTTCACCTCTTCTCTGAATAAAACAGAAAAGAGATCCTAAAAATAGTTACCGCAGTAATATGTTCCATTCTTTCTAGGAGGAACTCAGAGTAGAGTTGAGTCTGGGTCAGCAATTCATCAAGCTTGCTAAACTTGAAATTTGGGTCTAATCTCCATGACTTGGCAGCCTCTTCTTCTTCTTTAGCTCTTGCCTCTTGCAGTTTTTCTTCTTCTTGTTTCATAGCTTCTGTTATCAGTGAAGCATCGCCGTTCTTTGCCTCAAAGTCCATAGGAAGAGAAGATACTTCCATTTCTGAACTTACTTCCTCTTTGACAGCAAGTATTTCTTCTTCTTGTTTCATAGCTTTTGTTATCAGTGAAGCATCGCCATTCTTTGCCTCAAAGTCCACAGGAAGAGAAGATACCTCCATTTCTGACCTTCCTTCCTCTTTGACAGCAAGTGCCTCCTTGAAAGGGAAAAGAAAACAAAATCTATCAATGATATGAAGAGAAACTTTGAAGTATTTAGGATTCATTGTTCTAGCAAAGTCTTTGAGAGGAAAAACTGCATGTAACTGTATAAATAAGGGAAAATACAGGTTTTAATCCTCAAACTTCTTTAAAACCAAACTGGCCCTTGAAGTTTCATTTGCACCAACTTGATCCTTTTAATTTTTCTATGAACAAAAATTGCCTTTACTTTCCCAAAGGAATTGATTTAGTCATTCCAACAGATTTTTCTTCTGACATGGATTATTTTATTTGGCGCATGGATCTCTGGTCTGCCACCTCGATTTACATCTCACTGTATTAATATAAACTAAATCTATTGATATTTACCCCGAATCCAACCCACTTCAATTTAGATATTTAGCCTTATGTTGACAACACTACATTTTTCACTAAACCCTACTTTCCGCTTTTTTCAGGACTGGGTTTGAAGAGTACTCATAGTCTCTGATGTAACTTGTTTTTGTACTTGGTTCAAATTTAAGAGGCAAACTAGAGGCCCACATTGTGAATAAACAATCCACACCAGCAAAAATTTGATGGAAGGAGTAACTTAGTTTTTTGTAAAGTAAACCTTAAACAGACTAATTTGGTTCAAGGACCAAAATAATGCAAATAAAAGTTCAAGGACCAACTGGTTCTTTTGGAAAAGTTCGAGGACTAGAACATGAATTTTCCCTATAAAGAAAAGAAAAACCAAAGGTTTAGAGATAATTAATTAACATTTCAGATGTTGATAGAGCTGAACCAGCTGATCAATGTATGAAAATGCATAAAGTACCAACGTTGAAGTATGGTGTCAGATTTAGAGATGCAAAAAGATGCGCTAAACTTAAAGCATTAATCTTTACTAACGTTTGAGAAACATGACACTTCACCGAAAACAGTAGCAAAATAAAATGAATTTAACTTTTAAGCAATATCAAGGAAAATCTTATCAAATCCTAATATTAATCTCTAAAACTAAGTAGTGAGTTTAAGGATTCTTTTTTAACAAATAATCCTACCCCCAACAAAACAGATTTATTCCAAGAACAAGAATTAAAATAGAATAAAAAGCCATTACCATTAAACCCTAGACCTCAACCAAATATAATAAAACGCATTTAAACAGATTAAAGATTATTGACTAAAAGTATGAACAAAATAGATGAACGAAAATAGAGACAAACACCTCATCTTTTAAGACTGAAGTGGGGGAATCAGCAGTTCCATCGTTTTTGTTCGCCCCATTTACCATCGGCACCTCCATTATATCGCAAATCACACCACAAACTCTTCTTTAAAGGAAACTTGTCAAAAAATTGTAAAAAATAACAAAATTAGAGGCCGAAATTAATACAAATATGGAGTTTGAGCTCCTTTTGCTTTAGATGTGTTAAAACCTCGAAAGTTTGAATAATTTTAATTTCAAAGAAAATAGAACTACACAGTAATAAATATTTTTTGTCGAACAAAAGATGCAATACCTCCTACCGACTAAGTACTATCAACAAAATAAAACAAGAGAAAATTTAAAATGAAATACTGTTCCATTATTTGAAATTTGTGCTATTAAATTAAATTAAATTTAAAAAACACCGTTGGAATTTAAAAGGACAAAAACTTTTTCGAAAAGCAGTAGCAAAAGGGCAAGAATTGAAAACAAAATAAATAAAGATACTTCCCATACCTGATGGCTGATGCCTAATGGGAGAAGAAAGGGGGGGAGAGAGAGAGACGGAGAGAAGATTACTGATTTACTGGGTAAAAAGTAGCGGCGACGGGAGAGAATAGGAATTCGTATCCTCTGCATTAACTCAAAAGAGAATCTTTTGAGTTAATGCATCTCGACCATCCGATTTGTTTTAAGATTTGTACGGAATATATCTGCACGAATATTGAAAGACCCCGATGTTATAGACAAGAGCTAGATTGGCTCCGTTTAAAAATCAAACGGTTGAGATTCATTAACCCAAAAGATTCCCTTTTGAGTTAACGCAGAGGATTCGCATTCAGAGAATAGACAAGAAGGGTTTGAGCGGGAAAACTGAGAAGAGAGAGAGACAGCAGAAAAGCTCTCGTATTTGTCTTTATTTACGAGGAGACCCAGTAGGCATAGGTGTTATTCGTGTTTATATCCCAGGGTACTTCTAACTAAAAAAAAAAAATATTACAGGGTACTATCGTTTCGAATTCATAACCTCTGCATTAACGCCCCAGTTGAGTTTTAGATCTGATCCGTTCGTTACGTATTAGCACGAATCTAAAGAGGACCCCGTGCATTCCATCGGTGGGCCGGATTCGCCCGGATTCTGATCGGACGGTCCTTAGATAAACTCAAACGGGGCATTAGACTCCGGCCTATGGCTTCAGTAGAGAAAAGTAAATTTGAAATTTGATCCCATTCCATTGAGGCATTGACCATTGGGAGTTGGGACTGGGTACAGTAGTGGAAACCACTGAAACTGAATCTTCCCTCCATTTCATTCCCAATGGACAGTAAATTTTGATCGTGCATGTTGATTTTACTTCTGATTGGCTCTAATCGAGTGGATTCAGGATTTTCGTCGTGGCTAAAAAAATATCGAATAGGATTTAAATTTATTAACCAATTAGATACTTGATAAAAAATAATGCTTTAACTTATACTTTTTAATTCTTTGACTTGTAATTTCTAATGCTCTGACTTATAATTCTAATTACTAATCAAAATTCAACATATTTATTTCAATTTTAACTCTAAATTTAACTCGAATTACAAATTAAACGTCCAGAGGGGGCAAAAAAAATTCCATGGGGGCAAAGTCAATCTCCACTAAAACTCAAAATCCAAGGAGGAGCAGCTACCCACCTGGAACACTCTGGGTCTGCCCCTGTATTTAACTATAGATTTATCGAGTTATTGAATTATAACTGACTCAATCCAAACTCATGTTATGCAAGTACTCATTATAAAACTTTTTTATTCAGTATTTTAAAATAAATAATTTTAAATCAACATTTAACTTTTTAATTAACATTAGTGTGTAGGATTGTAGTTTATCTAATCTCCATCCTTCTAGATGAAAAGTATATATTTAATCATCATTATTACGTATAATTTATTTATATATTTATAGCTAAGTATTTTAAATTAAATAGTAATGAGTTTGGCTGGTATGACATAAGTGTCATTTTTATACCAATTTCAAAACTTATTAAATCAACTTCAAACTGTGAATCCATACCGTTCAAACTGATCTACTTCATCATTTTCAATATTTTTACCGCTTGATTTGATACTTAAATAATTTGGAAAAGTAAAAAAAAATTGCATGTAAAAGCATCACTCGTAAAGTAAATCCGTTTGAATTAGTCGTTTAAATTCTATCCAATAAATTTTAAAATTTGTGTCATATGACATCGATGTCGTACTAACCGACTCAATAGTAATTATTTTTGAGTCAGGTTGCTGTAAATCAATTGAAGTATTTTTGTTGAACTTAAAGCTAGTAACAAAATTGTAATCTAACGAATGAGATTCGACTTAAGTTATAATTAAATATAATGTTGGAAACTTTAAGTTGAAAACTAAACATTCTCAATTCAATATATTTGTTTAAAATCTCCATTTATAATATTCGAAAACTAGAGGACTAAATTGAAAATTGATTATCTAATTATCTCAGCTCAATTCTAAAGGCACCGAGAAATAAGGAGCCACTTTCTTGTAGTTTTGAATAAGTATAGATTTTATTTGCTACTTGCATCACAAATAATGTAGGACTTATAGAAAATAAATTAAAAAAAATAACAATAATAAAAGCTAAGTCTCTGACAACTACTAGTAAAGCAGGCACGAAAATTATATACATTTGTTAAATTTTAAGCTCTTACGCATTTGTTAAATTTTAAAAACGAAAATAAAGTGGAATCTAAAATTTATCAAACTCTTCTATATCTCATGATCTAATCATTAGAGAAATTACTTGAAAAAAAGATAAGGAAGAGGGCGACCTGCACGGAGTGGGCCATCTTGACATTGAGGTCAATTTGGATTCGATGTCCATCGGACTCAAAGTGAGTTCGATGGGTTCGATGACCGTCCGATTTACTTTAAAATTCGCACACGCAACTTTCGCGTCTGTTTAAAATTTGTGCGCACGGATCTTAAAGCATATCGGACGGTCGCGAAACCCATCAGATCCAAATTTGAGTCCGATGGGCATCGGACCCAACCTGCTCTCCTTGACATTAGTCGATGGCGGGAGAGGTTAAAGGCAACACCGACAAATAACATTTCCATTGTGCATAGGATTTTCTCTTAACTGAAATTGAAAATTTTAATTTGTAAGGATACGAGGTTGAATTGGAGGTCTAATAATTAAAATTTTAATTTAACCCAATGTTATCTCAAATTTCAGTATGATTAATTCCAAAAAAATTAACAGAGATGCTTTTTCAGGAATTGTTACAAAATGTAGATTAACTCAATTTTAAAAATAGCTTTGTTTCTCAATTTAATCCAATTTTAGAATTTGATGCACACGGTAGATAATTAGATACTAGTATCGTGTCCATATCATAAGAGAATAAATAAAAAATTCATATAAAATGACATATTTTCATAAAAAAAAAGTTAGACTAAATAACAAATAATAATCCTAAATAACATATTAAACCACACTTTCACATAAATAATATTTTTGAAATGACATATTTCATTAAATAATATACATTTTTTTTGATATTTTTGACATATTCTTATATAAAATATTTTATTCATACAAATGACATATAAATAAATGGATATAAATGAAGACATAACTAATTATCAATCAATCTCAAAATTTCTTAAATGATATTAAAAAAAATAAAAATAAATTAGGAGCAACTAGAAATATCATATAATTTGTATTTGACGATTACGTATCTAAATAAATATAGACTTCTACACGTATAAAACATAAAAAAAAAAAAAAAAAATCAAAATAAGACAGACTATTGATTTGAGGGCTCATATCAATTCAAAATTTTATCTTTTAATCACAACAGTTGACAGATCAGATACAATATGCTTTCCTACCATTCTTTTTTTTTTTTTGTTGGCAACTGGCAAGCATAATTTATTGCCAGTTTTTTTTAATAAACAGTAGTCCGTAGGCACGCACGCACACAACACTCCGTGCTCCAATCCTGCCCCTGTCCTGTGGGAGAACTAACGCCTTAATCATCTGCCCTAGGCAGCGGTGGCTATTTTAATCTTATTGCCAGTTGCATCGTCGGAAAGAAACCTATATATCTCGTCGGGAGGTACGCCGCGCCATATTTTAATCTTATTCGTATCGTGCCCCAACTCGGCAAGCTTGTCAGCAACCTTATTTCCCTTGCGGAATATGTGAGTGGCATCAAAATGATGAAGCAAAGAAGCCAACTTTCGTATCTCTTCTGCATGCTTGACATGCTCATTCGGCTTCACCCGATTTGTCTTCACAAGAAGATCGACAACAAATTTCGCATCTCCCTCGATCCAGATTTTGAGCCAGCCATTTTCCACTGCCAACTCCAGTCCACGTTTCGCCGCAACAAGCTCTGCAACACAATTTGTGGCCTTTCCGATTTGCTCAGAATAACCGAGCAAGAAGGCACCGTCATGGTCTCTAAAAACGCCTCCGATGCTTGCTGATCTTGTTTTTGAAGAACCGTCAAAATTTCAGCTTGACTTGACCCTGCTCTGGCTTTTTCCATTTGGGTGGTTCTGCATTGTGATGATTGTATCTTGCAGCAACATAAATTGGTGCCCTACTTATGCAATACACTCTAACACTGCTTGTTAAGCCATTGCATATCATCTCGATCGGGATTGTATGCAAACTTTTTGTAAATTAATGTTTGATATCAGTTTGTTTAATGACTTTGTTCAGGTAGTTGGATTTGATTCAATCTTTGATGGAGGGAGAAAAACAAAAGCTAAATTAACGTAGCACATAAACCGCTGAAGAAAATACTGTGACGCGCATCATACGCAATGCAACCTGGAGACTGCAGAAAACCGACAGTTGTCCTGTACAGGATATGCATCCGCTGCTTTTCTTGATAGAAAAGCAGGGAGCTGCTCGTCTCTTTCTCTCTTTATCTCTCTAAAAAAAAGAGAAGAGAGAGAGAGTCACGTGGGAGAGAGAAGAGGAGGAGAGAGATAGAGAGGCAAGCAGGGGAAGAGCAGTGGTTTGGCAAGCAGTGGATCTCGTTCCGTCCTGTACAGATGTTATTTTTAGTGGAAGCTTTTGAGTAAGAGACTTATGAGAATTTTTTTATATTGATTTTTTGTTGTTATATTCTACAATATGTACAGGAAAGTATTTATAGTCCTTAATTTATTGCCATTCTTTTTTTTTTTTTTGGCAACTGTCAAGCATAATTTATTGCCAGTTTACTTTAAAATTTGTGCGCACGAATCTTAAAGCAGATCGGACAGTCGCGAAACCCATCGGACCCAAATTTGAGTCCGATGAGCATCGGACACAACCTGCTCTCCTTGACATTAGTTGATAACGGGAGAGGTTAAAGGCAACACCGACAAATAACATTTCCATTGTGCACAGGATTTTCTCTTAACTAAAATTGAAAATTTTAATTTGTAAGGATACGAGGCTGAATTGGAGGTCTAATAATTAAAATTTTAATTTAACCAATGTTATATCAAATTTCAGTATGATTAATTCCAAAAAAATTAACAGGAAATATGTTTTTCCAGGAAATGTTACAAAATGTAGATTAACTCAATTTTAAAAATAGCTTTGTTTCTCAATTTAATCCATTTTTTTGCACACAGTCGTAATAACAGTGCCTTCTAGTAGAAGTGTTAAAAATAAGTTAATTTCACAACTGTAACACCACATTAATTAAATACTTAGATTAAGCTTTTAACTTTTCACCTGGAAAATGAGATGTCCATATGGAATTCCTATGTTGATATGATACAATTATCACTCTTGAATCTTAAGTAAATAAATTTTAATTATTATTGGTTTTTTTTTTTCTAATATCTCAATATAACTGCTAATTTTTCTGAACACACATAGTATTTTTGTTGAACTTAAAGGCTAGTAGCAAAATTGTAATCTAACAAATCAGATTCGAGTTAAGTTCAAATTAAATATGAAATAACTAGAGATTATTAATCAATCAAACTCGACTTCTAAAGGAGGAGAACAGCTTGGGTCCGATGCCCATCGGACTCAAATTTGGATCCGATGGTTTAGGAACCGTCCGATCCACTTTAAGATTCGTGCCCATAAATTTTAAAACATATGTGAAAATTGCGGGCGCGAATCTTAAAACATATTGGACGGTCATAGAACCCATCAAACTCACTTTGAGTCCGATGGACATCGGACCCAAATTGGTTCCCTAAAGGAGACATCGTAAATATTTTGGAGTCTTATCTTCTCCGGTACTGTACTCGGTACAATGAGCTTCTAGCTGGGCCAAGAAGAATTGGATGCATACGGTAGATAATTAGATACTAGTATCGTGTCCATATCACAAGAGAATAAATAAAAAATTCATATAAAATGACATATTTTCATAAAAAAAAAGTTAAACTAAATAACAAATAATAATCCTAAATAACATATTAAACCACACACTTACACGTAAATAATATTTTTGAGATGACATACTTCATTAAATGATATGAGTAGCACTAGAGTGTTTCTAAGTTCACCAAGTCCTTTTGTGAACTCAATTTAAAAATCTATCGGACTAGCTTCAAACGACGAATCCAAACCATTGAAATCCTTCTATCTTATGAGTGATGGGTCTACATGTAAAAGATTTTAAATTTTAAATTAATTTTGTATATAATCAAGTGGTCAAAAGATGTCCAAAAAATGAATGCATTAAAATTAATTTATAAACCTTCTAATTTTGACCACTCGACTTTATACTAAATTAATTCGAAACTTTAAAATGTTCACATGTAGATGCATAACTTGTAAGATAGAAGGATTTTAACAGTTTGGATTCATTTTTTGAAGTCAATTCCATAGGTTTTATAGTTGAGTTCACAAAGGGACTTGGTGAACTTAGGAACACCCTAATTCTACTCTAAATGATATACATGTTTTTTGATATTTTTGACATATTTTCAGTATAAAAATATTTTATTCATATAGATGACATATAAATAAATGGATATATGAATAAATGACATATAAATAAATAGATATAAATGAAGACATAACTAATTATCAATCAATCTCAAAATTTCTTAAATGATATTAAATAAAAATGGAAATAAATTAGGAGCAACTAGAAATATCATACAATTTGCATGTGACGAGTACGTATCTAAATAAATATAGACTTCTACACGTATAAAACATAAAAAAGATGGATAAAATCAAAATAAGACAGACTATTTGATTAGAGGACTCATATTCAATCCAAAATTTCATCTTTTAATTACAACAGTTGACGACAACAGTTGACGAATCAGAATATCTACGTGCTTAATATAATAATAAAGATAAAGCTCTCTGTTTTAAGATTCGTACCAGATTAAAACTGATAGCTTATATCTCATTGTACGCAGTCAGGTATTGCACTGGATCTGAATTCAATATTACGAGCCTCTCCTCTCCTGCTTGAATTAAATGGAGAAAATGTTGACCTGTTATTCTTTAAGTTTTATTTTTCATTTTTGATGAAAACCCTTTAAATTAAGGTGATGGATTGAATATTTGACGGATTGTATATTTTTGGTAAAATTATATCAGTATTCTTTATTATTTTTCGGATACGGATACGGATTGAATATTTGACGGATATGAATCGGATATCGGATATCCGTAAATATAAATATTTTCATAACATATATTATATATCTACTTATTCGGATACGGATAATTAAAATTGAAAACTATATCCGTATCCGCATCTGCACGGATATTCAGATATCGGATATCCGTATTTAATTTTCAAATACGGATACAGTCGTATATTGTCTGATCCGTTTGCACCCTAATGAGATGAGCTAAGCTGCAAAGTACCAATTTAGTAGTAATTTTACTTAAACAAATTTAAGTTTGAATGCTCAATTCGAACCAATAATTTTTTTAAGAAGTTAAATTTTGTATATAGAATTTTCTTATTATTTTTTAATAAAAATAATCATCATAGAATGGTGTAGAATTTTTGAAATTCATAATTTTTCTTTCCACCTAAAAGAACAATAAAAAATTGTAAAAAGAATATAAATTTTGATCGCATAAATTTTTTTGACATGTAAATCGTATTAACTATTTTGAATTGATCATTCAAAATTGAAATTAAGATTTAAAGTCGAAGCATCGTGGCTACTTTGCAAAGCACCTCAGTCAATTTTATAGATTATTGTACATGATGAAAATTCATCACAATGTCAAAATATATTATTTTTATTTGTCAAGTAAAATATAATTATAATATTATATACATAAAATATTATAAAATTCTATGCAAGTTTCATTGTTCATTTGAACATAAAATTTACCCATGTTATGATATCTGATGCGATATTAGATGTTTTTAAATTACATGAGAATTCAATTAATACACAACCAGTCTACAAAGAAAACTATACGTTTATAATTTTTTGGATTTTAATTTTTTTATCATGGCTTAAAATAATATTGTAAAAATTAAATTAATATTAACCGTTTAAATGTCAAGGTCGCATGGAAAAATGCCTTTTGTGCAGTTAGCAGTTAGCAGTAATTAGCACGCATCAAGCCAATCAGCATATGATTTGATCCATGGCGTAGAATGATAAAAACACCAGATTAGGGCCTGGATCTGACTTAGGGCCTTTAGGCCCCTCAGGCCCAATACCTCCGGCTCAGTTGAGGTGCCTCGGGACTCGGGTCCTACTTTTAGGTTCAACGAGCATGATGACCGTCCGATCTAATTTAAGATTGCACGCAAATTGAAACATATACGCACGAATTGTAAAACGTACCGCACTAATCTTAAAGCAAATCAACGGTGATTAAACCCATCGGACCTACTCTCAAGTGGGGCTTGTGAGGTGAGAATGAGAATATGAGATTATGCCAGCAGCCAGCTATACTAATGAATGGTCTAATGCTATGCCTATGCAGTATGCAGTTCTGCACCCATGCCCATCTCCCTGCACCCTCCTCTCTCTAATCACAACCCACATCCTTCACCACCCGAAGCCGACCCCATCCACCCCTCGTTCGCTCTCCCTCTCTCTCAAATCCTCCTTCCCTTCCCTTCCCTCTCCTCTCCCCTCCTCTCTCTCCTACTCCATCTTGAAACACCTCTCCCCGCATCCTTCTCTCGCTCTCCTCTTCTTCCATTCCCTTTTCCATCTCTCCTCCCCTCATTCCCCAATCTCCCCTCAAACCTTTCACCTCGCTCTCTCTCTCACCGCTCAGCTACCCTCCAGCCCCCATGACGTACCTTCTCTTCTGTCCCTCGGCCGCCGCCTTGGTATACCATTCACTCAGCGCACCCTTTCTACTCTCATTGAACGCCACGTCGCATCTGGGAAGCCTGACAAGGCTGTGCGCCTTTTCATTTCAGTACACCGCTTTCATGGCCTCCACCAGGACCTCCCCTCTTTCAATGCATTGTTAGACACACTGTGTAAAGCGCGGCATGTGGAAAAAGCCCATTCACTGCTTCGATCTCTCAAATCGCGGTTCCCACCTGATGCTATTACCTATAATATTATAGCCGACGGATATTGCCGGCGTAAGTGCACTTCCAAGGCATTGGACTTGCTACGGGAAATGGTCGAGACAGGTATACAACCAACTAAAATTACGTACAACATAATCCTAAATGGTTTCTTTCGAGCCGGTCAGGTACGGCATGGGTGGGAATTCTTTCTACAAATGAAGAAAAGAGGGAAGAAAGATTGCATCTTTCAGCCTGATGTGGTTACTTACACTACTGTTGTACATGGTCTTGGTTTAAATGGGAAGCTGGATAGAGCACGCCAACTGTTCGATGAAATGACAGAGAAAGGCTGTTCGCCAACAGTGGTCACATACAATGCTCTAATACAGGTGGCATGTAAGAAAGGCCATGTGGAAGATGCTGTTAAGATGTTTGACGAAATGTCGATTAAGGGCTGTGAAGCCAATGTTGTGACTTATACTGTGTTGATTAAAGGGCTCTGCCATGCTGGCAAAATGGATCATGCAATGGAGATGTTCGAGAAGATGAAGCAAGCTGGACCAGATCCAAATGTGCAAATATACAATATCCTTGTTAGGCACATGTTAGAAGAGGGAGAGAAAGAGAAAGCCTTGGATCTGTTCAATAAAATGGGTGATAGAGGGGCCTGTTTGCCTAACAGAGATACTTTTAATATAGTGATTAGTAGGATGTTTGTGAGAAGGAGACCAGAGGATGCTTTAGTGGCTGGTAAAATGATGAAAGAAATGGTCGGAAGAGGGTATTTACCAACACGCTTCATGTTTAATCGGGTTCTTAACGGTCTGTTATTAACTGGTAATCAAGCCTTTGCAAATGAATTGTTGAGGTTGCAAGAGAAGCACAAGCGTCTTTGCCGAGATATCAGATTGTAAACCTGTCATGTTATATTAATTTTGCCTTTTCCATTCGTCATAGAAATTATGTAATTGTTCTAGGGATTTTTTTTTTTTTTTTGCATTGAATTATATGAGCTGCAATTATAAAAAGAAACAATTTTAAAAAAAAAAAAATAGTAGTTGTATGTGGAAAATACCAGAGACATGAACTTGTATTACATTTTTTTTTTGGTCCTGGTATGTATACTGACTAGAATATTTACTGTTAGTTGGTATCAGGACACTGGCAGGTCCTAATATGATTAGTTCCTGTTATGGGCACACTAGAAATTTTCCCTTACATTATTATTTGGTATCAATTTTCATGCAATATGAATGCCATTTAATATTTTAACAAAGCACACTATGGACCAAAAAATTAAACCATTCGACGAACAATGATACATGCATCCAAATTTCATTATTTTTCATCTGTGTGATATTCATAAAATAGACAACGTTTTAACCGCTAGATTTTAAATAAGTTATTTTTGGCGGTTGTCTAAATTGACAAGTTAATCCATTTTTGACAATGATTATTTTGACAATTGTGACAATAGTTTTTAAAGATATTCAAATAAAATTAAGATTAAAAAGTAAATTTATATGTATATTATTGAGCCTATATATAAGCTAAACATCAAATTTTATGTAATTTTATTATTGTTTGATGATGCATCAAAGGCCGTTAATTTCGGATCATCAAAACTTAAAATTTCTTAATGTATGGTAAAACACACACCAATTTTCATTATATTAAATTTTAAGTTCAAAATTTATATTTAAAAATTGTCAAATCATTAAAATTAAAGATTGTCAGGTCATCCCCGTTAATAAATCCCCAAGAGAGAGTGAAAGGTGCCTAAATGTGGTTATGATCGGAATAATTTTTTATGAGACTTCAATTCACTTCAATAAAAAAAGAATTCAAAAGACATAATATTGAAATGAAATTTTCTGATCAGAAAACCTAATAGCATAATAGCAATATGAGAGTTCATTCTTTTGAATGATGAAAGTATCCATAATTATAGGTAAAATTTCAAATTGTGTCATTCTATTATCATTTATCACTACCCATAACTCTCCACCGAAAAGATGGAGAAGAAAGATTAAACGAGTAATCTTTTTTCTTTTCTTTTTTGAAGGTTAGTGGCTTTATGGATTACATGAGTAATCTTAAGATACAAATCAAATTCTTGTCAAATTCGACCCATTCTATTGGGAATTTGGGATGTCAACGGGGTGAAAGTCTTCTCTCAAATTCCATGAAGGGAAATCATTTCTCATTTTAATAGAGAATTCTATTTTTGTTTTTGCTAGGAATGAATTACTTCCAATCACAATGTTTTTCTTTCGTTACTGAAGATGTCAGTGTGAGATACGATCAGCTACGTTTGTAGGAAATGATTCTGTCAGAAAAACAACCACAGGACAATCTAAATTACTCAGATCTCAATATATAATTTCTACACAAAGCATTAAGGGTACAAAATAATCATCACTGGCCAAGCTAAACCTACACAGCTGCACCTAGCAATAAATCTACACCAGCACAAATTAACATCCTAAGCAATGGAAGTCGCACAAGTGTTCTTCAAGGTCGTCTGGTAGGCATATTCTGAAGCCTATCTGAGACAATGTTAGGTGGTCTTACACCGCCAGCTATTGCACTTGCATAGGCAGCTGCTAATCTGTTAGCGGCCATTGATGGCTGGTTAGGGTTAGGGGCAGGGTTAGTGTTAACTCGTTGCCGCCCTGCCATTAGTTGCGACCGTTCTTGAACTAGCCTTATCCTGAGTTTGTCGGCCTGCTCTCTTACACGTGAGATGATGTTCTCTAGCTCAGAGAAAATTCCCAGTTTAGCCTCCATCTTTCGGAACTGCATTAAATGAACAAAGCTTCAAGTCATCTTATGCAAACAACTAAAAATAACAGATGTTAAGTCTTTTTTGATACTGAATGCATATGAAGAGCACAGACTATCCAAAATTTGTCTTTTTTTTTTCTGCTGTATGTAATTTCTTCAAGATATTACAATTATCACCATCATCATTATTAATATAATTTCTTTTGGGGGTATGGGCAGTTGGGAGTTGGGAGTAGGGAGTAGGATTTAACTGCAAATATGGGTAGGTACTAGTCTCATATTCCATGCAAGGTGAGATGCAGTTATCCTGAAAGATGTTACCTGTTTTTCAATAATAGCAGTTACGAGTTGCCGGATCTGATCCTCCTCTTGCTTGGCAAGGAACTTGGACTTGACGGCAGCTGCTGCAAGAGCAGTTGTGGCAGCTCGTTTCAACCTTGCTACTTCTTTACTATCTTCTTCATTTCCATTATTAGCATTTGTGTTTGAGAGCTTCACATCACTGCTAGTTGTTGCTTCTTTTCTTTCACGCAGAGCTAGGGGATACAAAAGACCAATATTATTTCCATGCTTTCAGCAAGACCCTTAAAAATATTGTATATTACACACCACTAGCCTCTAGTTCATCATCCATACACATCACACATCACACATCAAGTACCACAACCCTAAAAAAGGTTCCTAAATAGTGCTCTGACCAAACATCAACTCATGAACACACCAGAAGAAAACCGTACCTGATTCTTCCAAATTCGATGTTGGCCCATTCATTTGCTCTAGTTCTTGTTTGACCTCTGTGTTTTCTTCTTGTGGTTTTAAATTATTGTCTACATCCACATCACATGGTAACCCGCCTTTTTTCTCATTATTTTGTTCTTCTTTTGCATCTTCTTCAGTTGCACCAACAGCTTTTGTACTGCCAGATGGTTCCTTTTCCTTCTCAACATCATTTTCCTTTTGGGTATCAGGGATGCTGTTGTCATTATTTTTATCAGCACTGGGGGTGGCTGTTTCTTCCTTGTGAGATTCACTGCTCAGGTTTGAAGGAGTTTATTACACTAACTTGCGATAAAAGGAGATGAAATGCTTTGTACAATATTTAGACTCTTATAGAGCAAAATCACAAACCTAGCAGATGACGGTAATGCATTGCTGACATCATCAGCAGGAGGATCTTCCAGGATAAAGCAGTGCCGGATGGCAAGTTGGAGAGCCGGAGATGACTCTGACATGGCTTTTAGTGAATTTCGGTGACATGATGTCATGCTGTTCTCATGCTCCACTAGACCCGTTAAAAAGGCCGCCTGCATGCACAGAATCAAAAGTGTTATCTTATACATGCTAAAATTTGTAATTAAGCTCGGTGTAGAAGTTTTCACTTAAATGCAAAAAGGAACTGTGCATACCAATGCCATGACCGGGTTGCCTGCATCTGTAAAGGAACCCAGCTCACCTTCCTCTGGCAAATATCCAACTGCCTTAAATGCATCTTTTAGCACATCAATAGCAGTTTCAGTAGTACACTCTCCCAGTACACTACTATTATTTTCACCAGAAACCTTTTCAACCGTATGATCAGTATCTGATGGTTCAGCCCGAGCTACATCATCTACATTTTCCTCATCATTCTTTCCATCAGAATCCTTTTTCTCATCCGTTTCCATTTTATCAGAAGCATTTTCGTCAGGTCCTTTTTTTTTGTCCTCGTTTTCTTTTCCTTTTTCGTCTGTATCCATTTTATCTTCTACCTTTTCACTTTTGACCTCATCAGTAGTTTTATCTTCACTGGTATACAGGAATGAATCTTCTATGGGCATTTGAAGAAAATGAAGCATACACTGAGCCTTTGTTTTTGTGCCAACATGATCAGCTATTTCATTCCAGTTCGCCCCAAATAATTCTAAAGCTTCGAGAAGAAGTAATGTTTCCTCATCTGTCCAGGTGGCCCCACCTGCACCTGGAGCATCTGCTGATTCCATTAAGATGAAATCAGCTGGTGCCATGCCAGTACCAAACTTCCCCTCCGTGTAACAGTCAGTACATAGATCAAAATCAGCCTAAGAAAAGACAAATGATATAACATGTAGTTAGGAAATTTTACTAAATAATATAAATATGAGCCATTATGTCAAGGAAAAGCAGCCCAAAAAAAAATAAAATTTCTCGGATTTGATGCCTTCAAATACAAGTTCAACAATTTCTAAACATATTTTCTCGTGTGCTCCGCTTAAGTACTGACAACAGCCGGTATCAAAAAGAATTATGGATTTAAATAACTAATTTAATTGGAAACAATAAGGTTACTTCTATTATCTTACGAATACATATAATGAGGCGTTGGTTTTGCATAAGAATCAGTGAGGACTGAGGAATGGTACAAGAGGTCGAAACACAAGACACCTGATTTTAACTTCTTTCAGAATAAGAATTTTTATGCAATGTATGTGTTCTATTTCACTTCCAATCATAATTGAAACAGCTGGGTCAAACCACCTTTTGGGATAAAAAAAGAAGGAAAAGGTACTTATAAAGCAACTAACCTGAGTCCGACAGTGGTACCGTTTCCTTGAACAATCAGCTTGGCAGGAATTGCAATGGTACTCGATTGAGGGCTCTGTCAAGGCCGCAGAATCCTCTGCAAGACCGGGTTCAGGAAGCACACCTCGTACTGGAGCCAGTGCAGGCTGTGATACAGCCTCTACTTTCTTGGGAATGGGAACAGACATCAGATGCGGCTGACTTGTCTCAAATTGGTACAACTTCTCAACCAAAGACACATTTTTTTTATCTCCTTTTGCATCCTCTTCATTTTTGGAAGTATCTTCTCCAGTTGGGAGAAAGGGGTGGAAATTAATCAAACCCCAATGGTCTAAGAATTCCATTACCTCCTGCCATGAATCTGGATCCTCCTTGGATAATTCAGTCAAGTCTTTGAGCTCGATTTGAGATTCTGGATTTGAGTGAAACTTATTCATGATGGAATTTCTGATTATCATGTATAACTCAGGTGTTCTTTTTTCGGATTTCCTGTCAAAGAAAGAGACTAAGGTTTGCTTCTCTATTTCATGTATTGACTTCCATGAAAACCAACCTGCACATGTTACAAGTACCTATTAAAAGCATATTTACAATGTTGTGATACAAGTACTTCTATGTAGAATGATTTACACTCATTTAGGTAAGTGCACTTTTATTTATTAATAGCTAAGTATTAATCTATGTTCTTGTAGGACAAATTTTCATGAATGAATCTGCCTCTAACCTTCTGTAGGATACTCCATGAACAATAATAGTAAGATGTAAATTGTATTCTCTTTCTTATTGAAGTCTCTTGCAATAAAATTGGAAATGTATTAAGTATCCTATAGCTTGCACGTCTAAATTCTTATTTACCACGATATAGACAACCGAATTTGCTACATACGTAGTTTGAAGTTGGAAAATTTTAAAGAGAAGCTCATGGAAACAGCTAAGTTTTGAAATTTGAAGACACGCTTTCCAATTCTACAACAATGAGGGAAGAAATTATCTCACCAGCAAAGGTCGGTACCACATGCACATCCTTCCCGCGAGACTTCACCGCCTCAAATTCTAAATTAACCGCATTTTCCTCCTCTTCCCTCCTCACTGCTAACGGATCGTCGATCTCTTCATCCACCATTATAAGATCCAAGCCTGAACCAGCTAAAGCTGCTCCGTTCAAGTCGATCATCAGTTCTTTCTCATAAATCCTGCTCGGCCCCGCAGCAACAGACCCGCTAGCAGCTAAACCCCCGAGCTTGTTGGGGGACTGACGAGCACGGGTTAACGGGCCGGAGTGGTGAGATTGAAAAAGCATGTGATGAGGGAGAGAATTAGGGTTTCTGTCCTTGGACTGGCGCTTGGAAGGAGTGTTAAACGCGGCGGAGAGGTTGGAGAGAGCGGAGAGAGCCGCTGTCGCAGCCTTACGCTTAGGGTTTCCAGCTCTCCGACGATGATTTGAGGCTTCCGCAGGCGGCGCCGCCGCCGTAGCGGGGTCGCTTGATTTGCTCTCCATTTTGTCACAGATGGGTTGGTCTTTTCTTTTCTTTCTTTCTTTTTTTTGAGAGGAAAAGACGAGCTGGGAAAAGAAACAGTAGACAGGGTAGCCGACTGTCTCACAGCTTCACTCAGAACATTAGGCATATTTTCACATGGTGTCTCGTTCTTCTTCATTTTTTTTTTTTGGGATTTTTTTGTTTGTTTTACTTTTACAGCTTAAATCTAATTCTTTTGTAAGAGGAAAGACCTTATTTTGTTTTTCCCGTAATTTGTTCTCGCTCACAAGAACGCCGGTATAAAAACACGATAAATATCCTGGCATTCTAAAAAAGTTATAAATGCTGGATTTGTCAATATTAAAACAGTTTTGTGTTAGATTGCGTGCAGTATTATTTGTTCATATTATATATTTTTTTTATTTCAATTAATGATTTTAAATTTTTGAAAAAACTCAAGAGTTCATAGTTCACACGCTTCTACTTAATATATTTTTCCTCGATTAGATCTTCAGAAAAAATCATATAATATTTTAAATTGTATACATTAGCTGCATTGTGCTTCTAAAAACTTTTATAGCACTAACGAGAAATTAATTAAATAAGTCTTCAAACGAGAAATGGCCGTCAAATCTTATTACCAGTATTTTTTAAGATAATAATATAATAATAATAATAATAATAATAATAATAATTATTATTATAACATAATACAACATAATATACTACAATAAGATTGATTTTTAAATAAAGAAGTACTTAAATTATTTAATATTAGAAGATCTAAAACACAATAAAATAAACGCAAGTCTAAAAATATAATGGAGTTAAAGTTAGGGAATTAAAATGGCAGTGTTTCTAAATAGAAAAGTTCATTTCAATGCATGTAGGGAACTTGAGCAAAATTCTCATCAGCTTCACAGTGTGTTATGGCCGAAAATTTTATTTATTATCATTAAAAAAAATTCAACTAAATAACCATGATTTTCGAAAAAAATTATTTTCACCACGTTCAGAAAAGTTTAATCAAATGAGATTTTAATTTGACGTTTTGTACGCAGTTTCATGGGCTGCTTTAATATTTGCCCGCATTGCTTTAATATTCAAGCGCGTATGAATTGTGGATCAAATCAGATGATTCTAAGCATATGCAAGATTTTGATCGGGTAGGGCAAAAAATTATCAAATCGGAGATAAATAGCTAATTAAATCGGGTTTAAATTATCAGAACGAGTTTAAACCCATTAGATTGAAACTAACCATCATATTATCTAATCGGGTTTAATCACCAAGATGAATTTGCTAGTGGAGCCAGGAGAAAGGATATCGCGATTATGGGTTGTGCGATAATTGTGCAAATTTTAAACAAAATGAGTTGCATCTTACTTAATTTCTAAATAAAATGAGTTGCATCTTAATTCCTAAACCAAATAGGCGCATGCACAAATTTTTTTTTTTTTTTCAGAGCTACATTTGGAATTGGATTGAGCTTAGGACAGAGCAAACTGGTTTCCAGAGTAGAATAAGAGCCCAGAATCCAGTACCTGAAAACTAATTTTGAATTTCCAGGATAGAGCAACTTACCCTACAATGCATTGGATCAGCCATTAGTTCCAAGGCCCAAGCGGACATCGAACAAATTTGGATCTACTACTTATTCGACGCGCCCGATTCTCTAAGAATAAAATCAATTATTATTATTATTATTTAAATTACCACTGGTACAAAAAATCAATTCAAAATTTTTAATTTTACTATTTTCACAATTAAAAAAATTGTTAAACAATTTTTTTTTAAATTCGATTTTTATCAGGATTGAACTGCGATCCCAGCTTGGGGATGGCAGTTTGAAAACTGCAACCCCAATTGTGATACCCAGTCCAAATTATCGTTGTTTTATTTTTATCATCTTAGGATCGGAGTTTGAAATTACAATTCTAGTAAAAATCGAATTTCTCAAAAAAAAAAAAAGATTAATTTTTTTTTGAAGATGTAAAAATAAAATTTCGAAAGAATCAGGGCTATTTTTGCCGTCATTTTTATTAATATCCATTATTAATTATAAAATAATAATAATGCCCACATTAGCTGGTTTTTTTTTTAAATGTCCGGTTGAAAATAAAAATGACCGGTTGAAAATAAAAATGAGAACCGGCCATTTAATGGCCGATAGAGAATATTTTTTTTTTGTTATTTCAGACCCTATAAATATCCATCTTTCTCTCTCCTCCCTCTTACAACTCACTCAACTCACATAAGAGAAAGAGAGGAAGAGAAAGAGAAGACAATTTCTGAGGCGATTTGAGGCGATTTTCTAGGGGCCAAAAGGATGAATAGTAGCAACCGAGATAGATCGTCCTATTGTGGCCTAGCGAGAGGAGGGTCAATTAGTGATTGAGAAAAAAATGAGGAAAAAAAAGAACAACTGTCAAGTATGCCATGATAAAAAGAACTGTCAAGTATGTATGATAGAGGAATTTCTTAGACGACCTATTCGGTATGAAATTTCAGACGATGACTTTGTGGAAAACCTCTACGGCTCTGGTTTGAAAAAAAAAGAAAATTGATCCAAAGCCTTCAACATCGGACGATGAGTTTGTTCCATGTACTTATACTGGTAAGGCTAGCACTTCGTCTGTTGTGACTGATCCAGATTCGGCAATATCGGACGAGGAGTTTATTCCATGTACTTTCAAGGCTTGTTATAAGAAGTAGTATTATTAGGGTTTAAAATTTGAATACATTTGAGCTGGAGGTATTTTAGTTTGATGAATTGGTTGTAAAATTTTTGAATTTCTTTAGTGTCTATTTTGTAGACTTTATTTCATCAATTTAGATTTTATTTAGACTTAATGTATTGACATGCATGTAGACTTGATGTTTCTCTACATTTTCATTAAAGAACTAAATTTGTGGTTTAGTAGAAATCTCAGAATTAATTTTTGAATATGGTAAAAAATAGTAAATTTATAAAAATTTACATTCAACTAACTCATAACTTAGTCTTAATAAAGTCCACACAAATTGCAAATAAAATAGTTCTGAAAGCAACATCTCAATAAACAAGTTCACAATATGCATCAAATGAGAAGAATTTAAATCACCTATTACTACTACGTCTAAAATTAATCTGAGAAATTGACTAATTGCAGAATATGACCTACCAGATGGCTCTGCTTGGCTTTCAGATGCCTCTGCTTGGCTTCCAGATGCCCTTGTACGCTTACCAGTTGACCTCCTTGGTTGGCTTTTAGATGGCTCTCCTTGCATCCCAACCGCCTTTCCTCCTATGACAACTGTCTCTCCCATTGTTTCTGCAAACATAGCAGATGTATCTAAATGGCTTATAGCTATGCTTCGCTGTGACCCTCGTGACCCAGTTGCCTCTGTGATAACTCTCTCATTTTTTGCCGTATTTGCTACGTTTCTGGCCTCCGCATTGCATTTGTTACTTAGTAAGTTGGTCAAAATTTAAAATAAATATAATTTTTGATGAATGTTACATACCTCTTCGATTCCTGTCAGTAGTGGAACGGCGAGCCTGATGCCCCCTTCACCTACCTTGCATTTCATCCGTGGTAATTACATGACGGGTGTATTTTCTCCTCCCAACCCTAATCTAGGCCTTGCTAGGAAGAATTCTAGGAGAATTACAAGTAGGCCATTCTTCCATATTGCCATAAGGAACAAACGCCCCACTCCAAGTACTTTCAAGATAGTTCACAGTATACCAATCTGCAACAAATTGGTTCTCGCTCCAGTTTCTTGCATGACAAACTGCTAAGACATGAGCGCACAGAATATATGTTAATTGGATATCTATGCATGTACATTCCATTATGTTGCCGGGTCTGCGTGTCACAATGTACTAGAACTCCCTATGAATAATGTCCATACTTCCAGTGGAGCAGCAGGTGACTAGAATACACTCATTTGAGGATGAAACTTGGTACTGACCTTCACTGTGCGTATAAGGGACCAAATGCATTTTTGCAGCTTTGAGCCACCATTTTCTGAGCTTGAGCTCCACCCGTTCAGAAATTAACTGATTTGTATTTTTTAAATCCATGGCTCGCTTCCGCCGCTCAACAAGTCATATGTTGCACTTATAGAACGTATCCTCCACAATGGCAGCTACGAATATTCTACGGTTCATTCGAAAGATATTGTTCGCGACTATGAGCCTTTTGTTGTCATGATACCAAATCAGTATTCTCCATCACAGGTTTGGAAAATCTTCTCATAATTGAACGACTCCATCACATCATTGGGACGTACTTTACCCACATTCTTTAAAAATACATTACACCTTGGATTTAGCTGCATAAGAACAAAGATATGTTACTTCATTTGCCTCATCTACTTATAAAATAATTAAACGAAATGTTATAAATTAGGTATACCACAGCAAACTCTTCGAACATCTCTTTCAACTTTCTTGGTTTATTCTTCCTAGCTCTTTCTTTGAACCTCCATCCCAACCAGTTGTCATATCCACAATTTTGGACCAAGTTGTCAGCAACATGCTACATACAAAACTTGTGCACAAAAAGGTCTGGAGATCATCCGTATTATGTTGTTAGTGCACATTTGATCCCCTTGTGCTGGTCCGATATAACACAGACGAATTTATCAGCTCCAAGCACTTCATTCCTCAACAACTGCAAGAAAAAACCCTACTTCTCGATATCCTCCTTCTGCAAAATTATAAATGCAATAGGCAGCAATTGGTTCTCGGCATCATGGCCGCAAGCTATCAAAAACCTCCCTTCATACCGTCCAGACAAGAAGCATGCATCTATGCCGATCACTGGTCTCAAGTACTGGAATGTATGGACTAAAAGCCCAGGCTACGGCCCTGAATTGAACAACATCTTGAATAAGCACTCTGTGTTTATCTCGTATAGGACAAGTCAGAAAGTGGTACTTAGAACCGGGATTCTTGTCACAGATTCCCATAAGCAGTGGTTCCAACAAGCTGTCTAAACCCTCTCAACTCTCAAATTGTCGGGCTTTTGCAAGCTCACGACCCTTCCACAATCGGTTGTATTTTGGGGTTACATTGCCATACCTAACCCTCACACAGTTTGTCACCCCTTGGATGCTCATATAAGGGTCCTTTTTAACAGAGGTCTCAATGACATCGGCAATGATTGATGCCGTGAGACATTCATGGCAGTCCTTGTGTACTCAGACCTGCATGTGTGAGACTTGTCTTGTCTCGTTATAACCCATGCATCTTCAAAACCCGTTGCTTTTTCCCTAAGTTCGTAATCACAACCTGGAGTCTTGCACACCACCTGAATCTGATCCCTATCACTTTTCTTCATTCTAATTTCCTGATTCTTATCAATATGGTACTCTCTAATTTTCTTAATCAGCTCTTCTTTGATTTGAAAAAATTGTTCTGACGCCAGCTCACCTTTATACTCAATCCATCTCCTATAGTAAGCAACATCTGTTTTTTGAAAAGAAGATATATCATTGAAGTCTGCGAACGAGTGTGTATCAGTTCGGCCACTAAGTTGGCATATTCCCATATTCTCTGTGAATGGGCACTAGACCATCTTGATCACAACCCTCTAGGTGATCAGAGTCCTAGTTTGCTCCCTCAAATTCATCCCCAGTTTACAGATCTTCCTCCGAAATTTCGTTAATATTTTTAAAATCCGACCTAGTTTCGTCGTCTACTGGTGCTGGTCTGGGGTGAGGTGATGGTGGCGGTAATGTTAAAGGCACCATATGGATGAGTCTAGGTGGGGATCTTGTATGGGGTGCTGGTGGAGTGAAGTGACTGTATGTTTCTGGGTTATGTACGAATAAAGGAACCATGAGAGTGTATGGTTCTGGTTGTGTTGTATAATTTGGCACAACTGAATTTTGGCTAAAACTTCCAACCCCTGACTCTATCGGAACTCTCTTTACGTAGATTTCTATTACAAAATTTCCAGTGACTTTTAACCGCCTGTACAGGCCTCTCCATGCAGCATCACTTAGTATCGTCACTCTGGTATAGGTCGGGGGTGTTCTATCGTTCACTCGGGTTGCCAATTCTAAGTTCCACCTTTCTGGGTTATAACCGGTGCATTCGTAAATCATGGTTTTCAAGTCCCAAAATGAGATATAATCGGTAACCATGAATGAATTAATTGGCTCTTTGGAGTAATAAACCCCATATGTATTAGTGAAACTCTCCACCACAGTGTAATGAAATCATGGCCATGACCAACAAACTACATTTTGGTAAATGGTAAACAAATGTATAGGTTGCTGAAAAAAATTAAAATAAAATAATTTAAAAAAAAAATAAAAAAATTAATTAAATAAATCCTACCAGCAATTTAATAGCCGGTTCTCATTTTTATTCTCAACCGACCATTAAATAGCTGGTTTGGACATTTTTAAAAAATCCCAGTTAAGTTAAGATGAATATTATTATTATTTTATAATTAATAATGGATATTAATAAAAATGACGGCTATTTTTGAGAGAGAAAAAATAGATTCGAAACCCTCATCTTCTTCCAGAGAAACAGGGCTATTTAAATTACGAGCGTAGAGCTGTTGACTTCTCGTAGAATAGAGCGGGTGTATTTGTGGCATAAAATAGACCCGAAACCCTCATCTTTTAGTTCCAAGTTCCAACTAGCACATCTCCCCTCAAATCCCGTCTTTCACCGTCTCCTTCCTCTCGCTAATGGCGTTTTCGCTAAAGTACCTTGATGCATTGGCGGTGGTCTCCATCTCCTTTGCCACGGCGCTCCTATGCGAAGCCATTTCTTGGCTTTTGATCTATCGAACCTCCTCCTACAAATCCCTCCGTCAATCCATCGATCGCGCGTCGAAGAAACTCGATATGCTCAAATCGCCTTCGAACAAGTCCGCTTCCAATTCGAAGAAATTGGATCGGGTCGAGACTTCCCTCAAGGAATCGACCCGCGATCTGTCTCTTGCGAAGTTCAAATCTGGAGGGGTTGTTGCGGGTGTCTTGATTGTGGTGTTTGGGCTCTTGAATTCCATGTTCGAAGGCAAAGTGGTTGCGAAATTACCGTTCGAGCCGATCCCTTTTGTTAGAAAAATGAGCCACAGAGGTTTGCATGGGACTGATTGGACGGATTGCTCTATGGTGTTCTTATACTTCCTTTGTTCGATCAGTATCAGGACCAATTTGCAAAAGTATTTGGGCTTTGCGCCTCCTAGAGCGGCTGCTGGTGCAGGGCTCTTCCCCATGCCAGATCAGAAGATGAACTAGTGAGATCTTGATTCGTTCTAGCTTAATTTGGGGTATGATATTGCTAATATTTTGTCCTTTTGGCCGTTTAATGTGTTAATATAACTGAATAGGATACCATAAGAATTAGATCAACCACCAAAGAAGTCATGTGGCTTTTCCTAATTTATAACTGGTGCCAAATTTGGTATTTGGTTGAAGTAGCTGAATACAAAGGTCTTGTTTTATCACATTACTGTTTGCAACTTTTAGTTGTTGTAGAAGTTTATAGCATCATACTGATCAGATTTCTGCCCCATGGCCAATCAAGCTGTCAATGTATTCTGGCATGGCACATGGTTGTGCAAATTTTGTACTTGGGGTAGACCCACTTTTTACAAACCTTAGGTTTAGAGCTCAAATTGATGATTGTGAGATTGCATTTGCTTAAGTTCTGTTAGGATGTATAAACTTTAGTTAATGCTCAATTGCAGAACATATTTTCGGCTCATCAGTTTGGCTATTCTATGGATGAATCCAAACAATTTAATTCAATTTCAGCAAGTGTTTGGGAGTGAAATAAAGAGGGCTCATCAATTCTTTTGGTCAACTAATTTGATTATGATGCCCTAGTTTAGCCAGAAAAACCTTAGTTGAACTCAAACTTTGTCAGTAGCATATAATGATACAGCCTTTTCTGGTTCTAAATAAAATCAGGAACTGAGATTTGTTATAAGGGAGAATGCCATCTTTTAATTTTGAATTATGTGATTGATTATATAATTCTGTTGACCTCGGCATTTCCTTTTTTACAATTTCGTGCAGATGTGGTATTGGCTCATTGAGAAAATGATCTTTGAAAGAAGAGCCAAGTTAGTGTTACAAATTTCAATTAAGAACAAGAAGGGTGAATATCGTAGTGCATTGCGGCATATAATTTTCTTTTCCTTCTAATTTTACTAATAATTAATTTAGTTTCTGATGGTCTGTTTTCCAATAGTTCATTATGTTACTGCATTTATAAGACCATTATATTTGTGCAATATTTTTTTTGGACATGCACATATTCACTTGTCACATTTGTTTTTCTAGCATTTGTTAAACTTTTTCCATAGGTGTCCCTGTTATTTTTTCCTGATGATTTTTGTATTCATGTTTGTCTGCTGTGATGGATGTTTCAATTGGTAGCTATAAAATTGGTGTTAGAGCATGTGTTCCACCTGCAAATCATTTGCAATTGCTTGCGGAACAGTTGCAATATCTAATTCAAGAATGTAGCTAATTGCAAATTTAATGAGTTCTTTCAATTATACCGTAATTGTAAGGCTATTTGTAGGAACGGAAATATTAGAATATTTAATACTAAGTCTCATAAATTAAAATTGTGGTGAATAATACGGGTAAAATTGGTTTGACCTTGTATAAAGAGATAATAGATTCTATTTTGCAATCTCAACATTTGCAAAAATAAGTTATATATTAAAGCACCGAGATCAGTAAGATTTCTTGAAAGAAACGGGTGATCTAGGTTTTTTGGGCTTAGTGGGCCTGTTCTATTTTTTTACAAGAAACTACGTTGAGTGCTCTTTCATCAAACAAATATTCAATTATAATATATGACGTTAGAGGTTAACTGGACTTACTAAAATTTTCACAAATATTTCTTCAATTAGAATCGAATAATGTCAGAATACAAAGTTCATCTACTTAATTTGTTGAATTTCAAGAAGGAACTTGAACCAAACCATTGCAGGAAATACAAATCACTAACAACCACTCTTACAACAAAATCATATATAATTAAAACATGTGCAGTATAGACTAACAATTTTCTGGCTTATCATAACTAACTCCCATTCACTTTCCTGCAATTGCTCCTGATCTCGCCATTAGTCCCGGTCAGTGGGCTAATGTTCCCCATATTTATCATCGACTGCGCAAAGCTAGTGAAAAAAGTGCTTTGACTACTCGCATAGCTGTTCACAGTCGAAGCAGTGGAAGCTCCCGTTGTAGAGAGCAACTCTTGGTCAGACTGTAAGATGCCTTCATTGTTTTGGAGGTTCACATAGTACTTATTGTCGAATGTGTCAGGCGTGGTGGGGTCCAGGTTGTTCAGCACGGTACCATCTCCGTTTTGTGGACAGCTCTGTTGTAGTGTGGCTAGGTAAGATGAGCTAAGACTCGGGTCAGAGGTGCCGCTCCCACTGAAATTGTAAAGCCGGTTGGTGAAGAACCGGCACTGCGCTTTTCCGAATGTATGGGCCCCTGTGTATGATTTTGCAGAATGCAATTATTATTTTTTTTAATTCAAAGGGCTGGAATACAGAATTTGGAAGTCAAATTAGTCCAAACAAGGCTATTTTGAGCCTGTAATCTTGTTTCAGATTTTGTCTAACAATGTGCATATTAAATTATTAATCAATCATCCATTCATGTATTTCTATTTTGAATTAAGTTTAATTATCAGCTGATGATGCCTTTGATCAAATCTTACAGTCTGGATATTTGGCCAAACAGCTTGAAGAAAAAAGGTTAACCTGATAATGTGGCAAGATCGGTGTCGTCAAGGCCGACGGCCGAAAATTTTGACTGAAGGGTGCTAAGGTCATCAAATGGAGTTGGCAGGCCAGTGTTGGCACCGTTCTGGTTTGCGGTTGTGCCATCTCTTCTTCCAAGAGGCACTGACCATGAGGGTCCACTTGCCTGAAACAATTGGCATTCTTTAATTTTTGAATATTTCAAAATGAAAAGGTTAGCGTTTTGTAACACAAATTTGTACTAACACATGCAAATTACAGGAGAAAAAAGGATCGATATCGAGAAATAAAAAAAAAAAAAATGAACTCACTAGGCTAACAGATATTTCTGCTGCAATGGCAAGGATGTCGGCACAGGAGACGACTCCGGGGCAGCAATTCTCGACAGCAGTCTTGATGTCATCAACCACGTCAAAACCACGAATCGAGTTTTTGTTTGGGCGTGCATCCTTCTCACTTTGTATGGAATCACTGTCGTCTAGCAAAACAGACCCATCGCAACCCTAACATGATTTACAAAAGAAGAAAGAGGAAATACAAAGTTAATGTCAAATTTCAAATCAATCATTCATTGCAATCGGAGTAACGAGAAAAAAAAAAAGACATGATGGAAGTGTAGCTAGCCATTACATTGACAAAACAATCATGGAAGAAGAGGCGAGTGAGACTTGCTAAAATGCGTGTATCAGACTGTTGCGCTTGTTGAAGTACGCCAGTAACAATACTCGACACATTCGGACAAGTGTAGTCATAAAAGGTGGAGCTTAGTTGAGCTTGAGATCCCTGGAAAATCAAAACCAAGGAAATCCCAAAGACTAGTAAAACAGAGTTAAATGACATTTCTGCTTTTCTGAATTAATACTGGGGTATGAATTCTAATTAAGGGAATTAAGCTTGTGTGGAATATGTTTCAAGGAGCCATACATGTATTTATAGGGAAAATATAGGGCTTAATTTTTGGCATGTGAAGAATGTATAATTGTACACAATTATTGATTTCATGCATGCCACGGAAGCTTCTTATTTATGCATATACTGCTAAAATTATAGCTCCAGTAGTACATGGAAGTCAATATCAAAGGGTCAAAAGATATTCTAAATTAGAGAATATGCAATGAAGACTAAATGGGATATTTGGTCTCCTGTGATTAGGCATCATTCAAACCTTCTTATCTGGGTACAATTAATCTAACCAGAAATCTACCTCTTTACTTGGAGGAACACAATCAAGAATGAATTCCAACTCATTTTGTATAGTCATTTATTCTACTAAATATTTTATAATTATCACATGATCCTAATTACTCATTTTGTATAGTCATTTACCAAAAGTTCATATTAAAACAACTATTTGATCTAGTCAAATGCATAATTAACATCCTTATGATCAGTAATATAATATTATTATTACAACTAATACTAATTAAATGCCGCGAATGTATTACCCCATTAGCTCTCATGCATAATTAGTTGCTATAACTTCATTTGCAGTTGCAGATGGAAACTGATCAGAACACAAACTTTTTGAAAAATCTCTTCTCCTATTTTCCACAATTGCTATTATAAAAAAGTTATAATGTTAGGAAGCTGATATGAGTACCCGCACTCCAGTACTCACATCTTAACTGCTATATTTCTGACGATCTGTGAGAAATTTTGCGAATCTAAAACCATGAACATCTTCTACGTAATTTTCTTTTTCAAATGAGATCTATAATGGCGTACTTTCGGGCTCGTCGTCACGCAAGTATTATACCTATACTTGCAAGTATTTTTTTACATATGACACTGGATTAAATCTGAAAGTATTAATATCAAGTATTGTAAGTATTTATACCTATAAGGTCAATTATTTTTATTAGAGAAGGTTGACGCGGAGACTATTAGGGAATGTTGATGGGGGGATACGGGGTTCCTACTACTTCATTGAGGAAAGTTGACGCGGGAACGATTAGGGGACTGGAAAAGGGGATGATCATATTAAGTTACGTATGCAAGTATTTATATCTTATTTTGCAAGTATTAATATTCTATGTTCCAAGTATTTATACCTATGAAGGTTGACGTGGAGGCGAGTGTGGAGACTGGGAAAGGGGACTATATAATTAGTGGAGACCGTAGTACAACATTACTCTATTATTGCTGCGGGTACAATGCGGGTACTGGAGTGGGGGATTGAAATAATTATTCATAATGTTGAAAGAATTACTGTCGTCTTCTTTCAGTAGTATGTTTCTAAAGAAAAATCCAATCCATTATTATCTTGGGATAATTATATTATTAAACCTCATACTAAGAAGACATATACACCTTAACCATAAAAAGAAGAAGAAATATATATACACCTTAGAGCGTAGTTCGCTTGCCTAGATAAGTTATCATTATGTATAAAAGCTATAGCAAAATCAGTTATAATAAGAGTTTGAAAACTGTCAAATTGTAGTTAAGAGTAAAATACTAAAAAAAAAAAAATGAAATTTGTAAAACTAAAAACAAGCTTAATGCATGAGAGCTAATACTTTGAAGAGATAAGTTGAAAAGCAGGTCATTACTATGAGATTAGAGTGGGAAAAATGGCACGGCGGAGCCGGCTTTGTCATGAAAAGGCACGAAACGCGTGTCAGTTACGTGCCGTGATTCGCGTGTCCCGTGTCGTGACCATTCGCGTGCTGTGCTCATATTTTGAAACTTTGACACGGCACAGCACGGCACGTGAAATATTTAGTCATGGCACGGCACGACACGTAGTGACGTGAGTCACATGTAATTAGAATCATTAGATATTGATTTAATGGTGAATCTTGAATAAACTAACTTAAATTATGATTAAATGGTCACACGCGTCACGTATGGTCACGGCACGTTTAGGCATGGCGTGACCATTCACGTGCCGTGACCACCTCTTGACATTTTGGTCACGGAATGGCACGACACGTTTTT
>JAJGRW010000814.1:239310-256874 GCA_025461045.1 Carex parvula
GAATTCCATTACCTGCCATGAATCTGGATCCTCCTTGGATAATTCAGTCAAGTCTTTGAGCTCGATTTGAGATTCTGGATTTGAGTGAAACTTATTCATGATGGAATTTCTGATTATCATGTATAACTCAGGTGTTCTTTTTTCGGATTTCCCGTCAAAGAAAGAGACTAAGGTTTGCTTCTCTATTTCATGTATTGACTTCCATGAAAACCAACCTGCACATGTTACAAGTACCTATTAAAAGCATATTTACAATGTTGTGATACAAGTACTTCTACGTAGAATGATTTACACTCTTTTAGGTAAGTGCACTTTTCTTTATTAATAGCTAAGTATTAATCTATGTTATTGTATGACAAATTTTCATGAATGAATCTGCCTCTAACCTTCTGTAGGATACTCCAAGAACAATAATAGTAAGATGCAAATTGTATTCTCTTTCTTATTGAAGTCTCTTGCAATAAAATTGGAAATGTATTAAGTATCCTATAGCTGCACGTCTAAATTCTTATTTACCACGATATAGACAACCGAATTTGCTACATACGTAGTTTTGAAGTTGAAAATTTTAAAGAGAAGCTCACGGAAACAGCTAGTTTTGAAATTTGAAGACACGCTTTCCAATTCTACAACAATGAGGGAAGAAATTATCTCACCAGCAAAGGTCGGTACCACATGCACATCCTTCCCGCGAGACTTCACCGCCTCAAATTCTAAATTAACCGCATTTTCCTCCTCTTCCCTCCTCACTGCTAACGGATCGTCGACCTCTTCATCCACCATTATAAGATCCAAGCCTGAACCAGCTAAAGCTGCTCCGTTCAAGTCGATCATCAGTTCTTTCTCATAAATCCTGCTCGGCCCCGCAGCAACAGACCCGCTAGCAGCTAAACCCCCGAGCTTGTTGGGGGACTGACGAGCACGGGTTAACGGGCCGGAGTGGTGAGATTGAAAAAGCATGTGATGAGGGAGAGAATTAGGGTTTCTGTCCTTAGACTGGCGCTTGGAAGGAGTGTTAAACGCGGCGGAAAGGTTGGAGAGAGCGGAGAGAGCCGCTGTCGCAGCCTTACGCTTAGGGTTTCCAGCTCTCCGACGATGATTTGAGGCTTCCGCAGGCGGCGCCGCCGCCGTAGCGGGGTCGCTTGATTTGCTCTCCATTTGTCACAGATGGGTTGGTCTTTTCTTTCTTTCTTTCTTTTTTTTGAGAGGAAAAGACGAGCTGGGAAAAGAAACAGTGGACAGGGTAGCCGACTGTCTCACAGCTTCACTCAGAACATTAGGCATATTTTCACACGGTGTCTCGTTCTTCTTCATTTTTTTTTTTTGGGATTTTTTTGTTTGTTTTACTTTTACAGCTTAAATCTAATTCTTTTGTAAGAGGAAAGACCTTATTTTGTTTTTCCCATAATTTGTTCTCGCTCACAAGAACGCCGGTATAAAAACACGTTAAATATCCTGGCATTCTAAAAAAGTTATGAATGCTGGATTTGTCAATATTAAAACAGTTTTGTGTTAGATTGCGTGCAGTGTTATTTGTTCATATTATATATATATATATATATTTTTTTTTTATTTCAATTAATCATTTTAAATTTTTGAAAAAGCTCAAGAGTTCAGTTCACACGCTTTTACTTAATATATTTTTCCTCGATTAGATCTTATTACCAATACGTGCTGCTTTAATATTTGCGCGCATTGCTTTAATATTCAAGCGCGTATGAATTGTGGATCACATCAGATGATTCCAAGCATATGTGCAAGATTTCGTCAAGGCAGGGTAATAAATTATCGAATCGGGTATAAATAGCTAATTAAATCGGGTTTAAATTATCAGAACCAGTTTAAACCCATTAGATTGAAACTAACCCTCATATTATCTAATCGGTTTTAATCACCAAGATGAATTTGCTAGTGGAGCCAGGAGAAAGGATATCGCGATTATGGGTTGTGCGATAATTGTGCAAATTTTAAACAAAATGAGTTGCATCTTACTTAATTTCTAAATAAAATGAGTTGCATCTTAATTCCTAAACCAAATAGGCGCATGCACAAATTTTTTTTTTTTTTTCAGAGCTACATTTGGAATTGGATTGAGCTTAGGACAGAGCAAACTGGTTTCCAGAGTAGAGTAAGAGCCCAGAATCCAGTACCTGAAAACTAATTTTGAATTTCCAAGATAGAGCAACTTACCCTACAATGCATTGGATCCGCCATTAGTTCCAACGCCCAAGCGGACATCGGACAAATTTGAATCTACTACTTATTCGACGCGTCCGATTCCCTAAGAATAAAATCGATTATTATTATTATTTAAATTACCACTGGTACAAAAAATCAATTCAAAATTTTTATTTTTACTATTTTCACAATTAAAAAAATTGTTAAACAATTCTTTTTTTTAAATTCGATTTTTATCATGATTGAATTGCGATCCCAGCTTGGGTATGCTAGTTTGAAACTATCGGAGTTTGAAATTACAATTCTAGTAAAAATCGAATTTCTCAAAAAAAAATATTAATTTTTTTTTAAGATGTAAAAATAAAATTTCGGAAGAATCAGGGCTATTTTTGCCGTCATTTTTATTAATATCCATTATTAATTATAAAATAATAATAATGCCCACTTTAGCTGGTTTTTTTTTTAAATGTCTAAACCGGCCATTAAATGACCGATTGAGAATAAAATTGAGAACCGGCCATTTAATGGCCGATAGGGAATATTTTTTTTTTTGCTACTTCAGATCCTATAAATACTCATCTTTCTCTCTCCTCCCTCTTACAACTCACTCAACTGCGCCAAAAGCTTGTTGTGTATTTTGGGTATAGGAATAATTGGTCTATTTCGTACACTTCTGCTTTAAATTTATAAAACCCTAAATTCGCAAAGTTAGATTGAATTGCAAGCGCACAATCTATCCTTGTAGTAATTATGGGTATCGATCCAAAGATAACGGGAGATAATACTTTTTACTAAATCAACTAACTCTAAAATAGTGCAAATAAAGTAAAATGGGGGTTTGCTGTAAAATTGGTTTTTGGGTTCAATACCCGATTGAGAGTTGAAACTAAGACAATTTTAAACAACAAATAAAAAGGAGTTTGTGATTCAGATGATAAGAGTCTAGGGGCAATCGGCATACAATCATTTGGTCAAATATGCATTTACTCAGTATTCTAAACTCATGTTTGCAATTATGGGGTTTCTAAACGTAAATGCCAAAAAGGGTCACTTTCGTGAATTGATGACGTGTCTAGATAATTCGGACTTCACGGTTAAGTTCTTCACCCTAGCTATCTAGACCATAAGCACAGATTAGCCTAGTTTTATCCCTAAATACCAATACTTCACGGTTAAGTCCTTCATACGATATTTGGTTCAATTCTAGGTGTCCCAATCAAATATAAGGCTTCACGATTAAGTCCTTCACCTTAATTCGACCTTTGTTCAAGTGGTTCCGGACTAAGAAATAGATTTGGTCATTTCTAATCTTAATCCTAAGGTAATTCATGTATACAATTTGGTACCATTAATTATAACTCCTAGCATCTTAAGTTGATTAGACTCAAGCGGGAAATTAACAAGCAATCAAATCATACAAGCACATGAATTATAAAATCAACAAGAATAAACAAACATGCAAACAATCATCGTAAAGAAATTAATCCAAGTAAACATAGATTCAAACCAAATTCATGTTTCTAGCCTAAGCCCCTAGAGAGGAAATCTAGCCTCTCATGGGTGAGTTAACATCCAAGAAAGTTACAAGAGAAATCATAATGAAAACAAAGTAAAACAAGTAAGAGAATAGACTACACCAATCTCTTCGCTCGCTGCCTTTGATCTTCACTTTTGCTTGCTCGAGAATCCTTCAAACCTTGCTCTTAATCGCCTTTGATCACGAGGAGAAGATAGAGAATGTGTAGAGAGATGTGGAAGTTAAACCTAGAATGAAGAATGCCTTCTCCTGCTGCCTCTCTGCCCATATATAACTATTTTCGTGCATTGGGAAACAATCTCCCCAAAATCAGGCAGCAAATCTGAGAAGATATCATGAATTAAGGCATTAATGGCATTGGTGCGGCCTTCCTGCGGCCTTCACAAAGTCCGTGCGGGCCGCACAAACTGGAAGTCGGCTGGAAATCGGCTAAGGCATGAGGAGTCGTGCGGCCTTCATGCGGCCCGCACGAGAGGTCGCAAAACTTTCGGTTAAATCGATGCGGCCCGCACAGACTCCGTGCGGCCCGCACAGAATCCGTGCGGCCCGCACAAAAGTGGGTTTTTCGTCTGAAAAAATGGTCTATTTCGTACACTTCTGCTTTAAATTTATAAAATCCTAAATACGCAAAGTTAGATTGAATTGCAAGCGCACAATCTATCCTTGTAGTAATTATGGGTATCGATCCAAAGATAACGGGAGATAATACTTTTTACTAAATCAATTAACTCTAAAATAGTGCAAATAAAGTAAAAATGGGGGTTTGTTGTAAAATTGGTTTTTGGGTTCAATACCCGATTGAGAGTTGAAACTAAAACAAGACAATTTTAAACAAACAAATAAAAAGGAGTTTGTGATTCAAATGGATAAGAGTCTAGGGGCTATTGGCATACAATCCTTTGGTCAAATCTACATTTACTCGGTATTCTAAACTCATGTTTGCAATTATGGGGTTTCTAAACGTAAATATCAAAAAGGGTCACTTTCGTGAATTAATGACGTGTCTAGATAATTCGGACTTCACGATTAAGTCCTTCACCCTAGCTATCTAGACCTTAAGCACAGATTAGCCTAGTTTATCCCTAAATACCAATACTTCACGGTTAAGTCCTTCATACGATATTTGGTTCAATTCTAGGTGTCCCAATCAAATATAAGGCTTCACGATTAAGTCCTTCACCTCAATTCAACCTTTGTTCTTGTGGTTCCGGACTAAGAAATAGATTTGGTCATTTCTAATCTTAATCCTAAGGTAATTCATGTATACAATTTGGTACCATTAATTATAACTCCTAGCATCTTAAATTGATTAGACTCAAGCGGGAAATTAACAAGCAATCAAATCGTACAAGCACATGAATTGTAAAATCAACAAGAATAAACAACATGCAAACAATCATCATAAAGAAATTAATCCAAGTAAACATAGATTCAACGCAAATTCATGTTTTTAGCCTAAGCCCCTAGAGAGGAAATCTAGCCTCTCATGGGTGAGTTAACAACCAAGGAAGTTACAAGAGAAATCATAATGAAAACAAAGTAAAACAAGTAAGAGAATAGACTACACCAATCTCTTCGCTCGCTGCCTTTGATCTTCACTTTTGCTTGCTCGAGAATCCTTCAAACCTTGCTCTTAATCGCCTTTGATCACGAGGAGAAGATAGGAAATGTGGAGAGAGATGTGGAAATTAAACCTAGAATGAAGAATAGTTTCTCCTGCTGCCTCCCTGCCCATATATAGCTATTTTCGTGCCTTGGGAAGCAATCCAACAAAATCTGGAAGTGAATCGGGCGAAGATGGCAATAAAATCTGTCCAAATCTAGGTTGGGCGGCCATTGGCGTGGCTGTACAAAATTATACATTCCTAATTTGGATTTGTTTCCTTCATGAAAGTTGTAGATCTTTTCGTTCTGGTTCAGCCAAGCTTTGATTCACCCAAATCGGAGTCCGTATGACCAAGATATGGCCAAAATACGAACTGTGTGTCGACAGCTGTAATTTTGTGCGGCCTTCACAAATTTCCTGCGGCCCTCACGAGTACCCGCAAAACTCTCGGACAATCCGTGCGGCCCGCACAACTCGCAGTTTTGCTCTGAAATTCAAACGGACATAACTCATGTTCCGTAACTCCGTTTTCAGTGTTCTACCACTTTTTGGAAAGCTTGCGAGAAGATCTACAATTTGCTCCATTTCCTGTAACTTAAATAGACTTTGGCAGTAACTTGATTCTTCGGTGCATTCTATACTAAACTAAACATTAAATACAAGGATTTAGTGCAGTTTAAGAGGTAAAACCTCGACCGAAAGTATATATAATTGAGGCTTATCAGTTATAAGAAGTAGTATTATTAGTGTTTAAAATTTGGATACATTTGAGCTGGATGAATTAGGGTTGTAAAATTTTTGAGTTTCTTTAGTGTCTATTTTGTAGACTTTATTTCACCAATTTAGAGTTTATTTAGACTTAATGTATTGACATGCATGTAGACTTGATGTTTCTCTACATTTTCATTAAAGAACTAAATTTGTTGTTTAGTAGAAATCTCAGAATTAATTTTTGAATATGGTAAAAAACAGTAAAGTTATAAAACTTACATTCAACTAACTCATAACTTAGTCTTAATAAAGTTCACACAAATTGCAAATAAAATAGTTCTGAAAGCAACATCTCAATAAACAAGTTCACAATATGCATCAAATGAGAATAATTTAAATCACGTATTACTACTACGTCTAAAATTAAATCTGAGAAACTGACTAATTACAGAATATGACCTACCAGATGGCTCTGCTTGGCTTTCAGATGCCTCTGCTTAGCTTCCAGATGCCCTTGTACGCTTACCAGTTGACCTCCTTGGTTGGCTTTCAGATGGCTCTCCTTGCATCCCAACCGCCTCTCCTCCTATGGCAACTGCCTCTCTCATTGTTTCTGCAAACATAGCAGATGCATCTAAATAGCTTGTAGCTATGCTTCGCTGTGACCCTTGTGACCCAGTTGCCTCTGTGATAACTCGCTCATTTTTTGCCGTATTTGTTGCATTTCTGGCCTCTGCATTGCATTTGTTACTTAGTAAGTTGGTCAAAATTGAAAAGAAATATAATTTTTGATGAATGTTACATACCTCTTCGATTCCTGTCGGTAGTGGAACGGCGAGCCTGATGCCCCCTTCACCTACCTTGCATTTCATCCGTGGTAATTACATGACGGGTGTGTTTTCTCCTCCCAACCCTAATCCAGGCCTTGCTAGGAAGAATTCTAGGAGAATTACAAGTGGGCCATTCTTCCATATTGGCATAAGGAACAAACACCCAACTCCAAGTACTTTCAAGATAGTTCACAGTATACCAGTCTGCAACAAATTGGTTATCGCTCCAGTTTCTTGCATGACAAACCGCTAAGACATGAGCGCACGGAATATATGTTAATTGGATATCTCTGCATGTACATTCCATTATGTTGCCGGGCCCGCGTGTCACAATGTACTAGAACTCCCTATGAATAATGTCCATACTTCCATTGGAGCCGCGGGTGACTAGAATGTACTCATTTGAGGATGAAACTTGGTACTGACCTTCACCGTGCGTATAAGGGACCAAATGCATTTCTGCAGCTTTGAGCCACCATTTTCTGAGCTTGAGTTCCACCCGTTCGGAAATTAACTGATTTGTATTTTTTAAATCCATGGCTCACTTCCGCCGCTCAACAAGCCATATGTTGCACTTATAGAACGTATCCTCCACAATGGCAGCTACGAATATTCTACGGTTCATCCGAAAGACATTGTTCAGTGACTCGCAGCCTTTTGTTGTCATGATACCAAATCGGTATCCTCCATCACAGGATTGGAAAATCTTCTCATAATTGGACGGCTCCATCACATCATTGGGACGCACTTTGCCCACATTATTTAAAAATACATTGTACCTTGGATTTAGCTGCATAAGAACAAAGATGTGTTACTTCATTTGCCTCATCTACTTATAAATAATTAAACAAAATGTTATAAATTAGATATACCACAGTAAACTCTTCGAACATCTCTTTCAACCTTATTGGTTTCTTCTTCCTAGCTCCTTCTTTGAACCTCCATCCGAACCAGTTGTCATATCCACAATTCTGGACCAGGTTGTCAGCAACATGCCACATACAAAACCTATGCACAAAAAGGTCTGGAGATCATCCGTATTCTGTTGTTAGTGCACATTTGATCCCCTTGTGCTAGTCCGATATAACACAGACAAATTTATCAGCTCCAAGCATTCCTCAACAACTGCAAGAAAAAATCCTACTTCTCGATATCCTCCCTCTGCAAAATTATAAATGCAATAGGCATCAATTGGTTCTCGGCATCATAGCCGTAAGCTATCAAAAACCTCTCCTCATACCACCCAGACAAGAAGCATGCATCTATGCCGATCACTGGTCTCAAGTACTGGAATGCATGGACCAAAAGCCCATGCTACGGCCCTGAATTGAACAACATCTTGAATAAGCACTCTGTGTTTATCTCGTATAGGACAAGTCAGTAAGTACCTCAGAAAGTGGTACTTAGAGCCGGGATTCTTGTCGCAAATTCCCATAAGTAGTGGTTCCAATAAGCTGTCTAAACCCTCTCAACTCCCAAATTGTCGGGCTTTTGCAAGCTCACGACCCTTCCACAGTCGGTTGTATTTCGGGGTTACATTGCCATACCTAACCCTCACACAGTTTGTCACCCCTTGGATGCTCATATAAGGGTCCTTTTTAACAGAGGTCTCAATGACATCGGCAATGATTGATGCCGTGAGACATTCATGGTCAGTCCTTGTGTACTCAGACCTGCATGTGTGAGACTTGTCTTGTCTCGTTATAACCCATGCATCTTCAAAACCCGTTGCTTTTCCCCTAAGTTCGTAATCACAACCTGAAGTCTTGCACACCACCTGAATCCGATCCCTATCACTTTTCTTCATTCTAATTTCCTGATTCTTATCAATATGGTACTCTCTAATCTTCTTAATCAGCTTTTCTTTGATTTGAAAAAATTATTCTGGCGCCAGCTCACCTTTGTACTCAATCCATCTCCTATAGTAAGCAACATCTACTTCTTGAAAAGAAGATATATCATTGAAGTCTGCGAACGGGCGTGTATCAGTCCGGCCACTAAGTGGCATATTCCCATATTCTCTGCGAATGGGCACTAGACCATCTTCATCACAACCCTCTAGGTGATCAGAGTCCCAGTTTGCTCCCTCAAACTCATCCCCAGTTTACAGATCTTCCTCTGGAATTTCGTTAATATTTTCAAAATCCGACCTAGTTTCGTCGTCTACTGGTGCCGGTCTGGGTGAGGTGATGGTGGCGGTAATGGTAAAGGCACCACATGCACGAGTCTAGGTAGGGATCTTGTATGGGGTGCTGGTGGAGTGAAGTGACTGTATGTTTCTGGGTCAGGTACGAATAAAGGAACCATGAGAGTGTATGGTTCTTGTTGTGTTGTATAATTTGGCGCAATGAATTTTAGCTAAAACTTCCAACCCCTGACGCTATCGGAACTCTCTTTACGTAGATTTCTATTACAAAATTTCCAGTGACCTTTAACCGCCCGTACAGGCCTCTCCATGCAGCATCACTTAGTATCGTCACTCTGGTATAGGTCGGGGGTGTTCCATTGTTCATTCGGGTTGCCAATTCTAAGTTCCACCTTTCTGGGTTATAACCGGTGCATTCGTAAATCATGGTTTTCAAGTCCCAAAATGAGATATAATCGGTAACCATGAATGAATTAATTGACTCTTTGGAGTAATAAACCCCATATGTATTAGTGAAACTCTCCACCACAGTGTAATGAAATCATGGTCATGACCAACAAACTACATTTTGGTAAATGGTAAACAAATGTATAGGTTGCTAAAAAAAATTAAAATAAAATAATTTTTTAAAAAAATAAAAAAATTAATTAAATATATCCTACTAGCAATTTAATAGCCGATTCTCATTTTTATTCTCAACCGACCATTAAATAGCTGATTTGGACATTTTTAAAAAATTCCAGTTCAGTTAAGATGAATATTATTATTATTTTATAATTAATAATGGATATTAATAAAAATGACGGCTATTTTTGAGAGAGAAAAAATAGATTCGAAACCCTCATCTTCTTCCAGAGAAACAGGGCTATTTAAATTACGAGCGTAGAGCTGTTGACTTCTCGTAGAATAGAGCGGGTGTATTTGTGGCATAAAATAGACCCGAAACCTCATCTTTTAGTTCCAAGTTCCAACTAGCACATCTCCCCTCAAATCCCGTCTTTCACCGTCTCCTTCCTCTCGCTAATGGCGTTTTCGCTAAAGTACCTTGATGCATTGGCGGTGGTCTCCATCTCCTTTGCCACGGCGCTCCTATGCGAAGCCATTTCTTGGCTTTTGATCTATCGAACCTCCTCCTACAAATCCCTCCGTCAATCCATCGATCGCGCGTCGAAGAAACTCGATATGCTCAAATCGCCTTCGAACAAGTCCGCTTCCAATTCGAAGAAATTGGATCGGGTCGAGACTTCCCTCAAGGAATCGACCCGCGATCTGTCTCTTGCGAAGTTCAAATCTGGAGGGGTTGTTGCGGGTGTCTTGATTGTGGTGTTTGGGCTCTTGAATTCCATGTTCGAAGGCAAAGTGGTTGCGAAATTACCGTTCGAGCCGATCCCTTTTGTTAGAAAAATGAGCCACAGAGGTTTGCTTGGGACTGATTGGACGGATTGCTCTATGGTGTTCTTATACTTCCTTTGTTCGATCAGTATCAGGACCAATTTGCAAAAGTATTTGGGCTTTGCGCCTCCTAGAGCTGCTGCTGGTGCAGGGCTCTTCCCCATGCCAGATCAGAAGATGAACTAGTGATATCTTGATTCATTCTCGCTTAATTTGGGGTATGATATTGCTAAAATATTTTGTCCTTTTGGCCGTTTAATGTGTTAATCTAACTGAATAGGATACCATAAGAATTAGATCAACCACCAAAGAAGTCATGTGGCTTTTCCTAATTTATAACTGGTGCCAAATTTGGTATTTGGTTGAAGTAGCTGAATACAAAGGTCTTGTTTTATCACATTACTGTTTGCAACTTTTAGTTGTTGTAGAAGTTTATAGCATTATACTGATCAGATTTCTGCCCCATGGCCAATCAAGCTGTCAATGTATTCTGGCATGGCACATGGTTGTGCAAATTTTGTACTTGGGGTAGTCCCACTTTTTACAAACCTTAGGTTTAGAGCTCAAATTGATGATTGTGAGATTGCATTTGCTTAAGTTCTGTTAGGATGTATAAACTTTAGTTAATGCTCAATTGCAGAACATATTTTCGGCTCATCAGTTTGGCTATTCTATGGATGAATCCAAACAATTTAATTCAATTTCAGCAAGTGTTTGGGAGTGAAATAAAGAGGGCTCATCAATTCTTTTGGTCAACTAATTTGATTATGATGCCCTAGTTTAGCCAGAAAAACCTTAGTTGAACTCAAAACTTTTTCAGTAGCATATAATGATACAGCCTTTTCTGGTTCTAAATAAAATCAGGAACTGAGATTTGTTATAAGGGAGAATGCCATCTTTTAATTTTGAATTATGTGATTGATTATATAATTCTGTTGACCTCGGCATTTCCTTTTTACAATTTCGTGCAGATGTGGTATTGGCTCATTGAGAAAATGATCTTTGAAAGAAGAGCCAAGTTAGTGTTACAAATTTCAATTAAGAACAAGAAGGGTGAATATCGTAGTGCATTGCGGCATATAATTTTCTTTTCCTTCTAATTTTACTAATAATTAATTTAGTTTCTGATGGTCTGTTTTCCAATAGTTCATTATGTTACTGCATTTATAAGACCATTATATTTGTGCAATATTTATTTGGACATGCACATATTCACTCGTCACATTTGTTAACTTTTTCCATAGATGTCCCTGTTTTTTTTTGTTTTCCTGATGATTTTTGTATTCATGTTTGTCTGCTGTGATGGATGTTTCAATTGGTAGCTATAAAATTGGTGTTAGAGCATGTGTTCCACCTGCAAATCAATTGCAATTGCTTGCGGAACAGTTGCAATATCTAATTCAAGAATGTAGCTAATTGCAAATTTAATGAGTTCTTTCAATTATACCGTAATTGTAAGGCTATTTGTAGGAACGGAAATATTAGAATATTTAATACTAAGTCTCATAAATTAAAATTGTGGTGAATAATACGGGTAAAATTGGTTTGACCTTGTATAAAGAGATAATAGATTCTATTTAGCAATCTCAACATTTGCAAAAATAAGTTCTATATTAAAGCACCGAGATCAGTAAGATTTCTTGAAAGAAACAGGGTGATCTAGGTTTTTTGGGCTTAGTGGGCCTGTTCTATTTTTTACAAGAAACTACGTTGAGTGCTCTTTCATCAAACAAATATTCAATTATAATATATGATGTTAGAGGTTAACTGGACTTATTAAAATTTTCACAAATATTTCTTCAATTAGAATCGAATAATGTCAGAATACAAAGTTCATTACTTAATTTGTTGAATTTTAAGAAGGAACTTGAACCAAACCATAGCAGGAAATACAAATCACTAACAACCACTCTTACAACAAAATCATATATAATTAAAACATGTGCAGTATAGACTAACAATTTTCTGGCTTATCATAACTAACTCCCATTCACTTTCCTGCAATTGCTCCTGATCTCGCCATTAGTCCCGGTCAGTGGGCTAATGTTCCCCATATTTATCATCGACTGCGCAAAGCTAGTGAAGAAAGTGCTCTGACTACTCGCATAGCTGTTCACAGTCGAAGCAGTGGAAGCTCCCGTTGTAGAGAGCAACTCTTGGTCAGACTGCAAGATGCCTTCATTGTTTTGGAGGTTTACATAGTACTTATTGTCGAATGTGTCAGGCGTGGTGGGGTCCAGGTTGTTCAGCACGGTACCATCTCCGTTTTGTGGACAGCTCTGTTGTAGTGTGGCTAGGTAAGATGAGCTAAGACTCGGGTCAGAGGTGCCGCTCCCACTGAAATTGTAAAGCCGGTTGGTGAAGAACCGGCACTGCGCTTTTCCGAATGTATGGGCCCCTGTGTATGATTTTGCAGAATGCAATTATTATTTTTTTTAATTCAAAGGGCTAGAATACAGAATTTGGAAGTCAAATTAGTCCAAACAAGGCTATTTTGAGCCTGTAATCTTGTTTCAGATTTTGTCTAACAATGTGCATATTAAATTATTAATCAATCATCCATTCATGTATTTCTATTTTGAATTAAGTTTAATTATCAGCTGATGATGCCTTTGATCAAATCTTACAGTCTGGATATTTGGCCAAACAGCTTGAAGAAAAAAGGTTAACCTGATAATGTGGCAAGATCGGTGTTGTCAAGGCCGACGGCCGAAAATTTTGACTGAAGGGTGCTAAGGTCATCAAATGGAGTTGGCAGGCCAGTGTTGGCACCGTTCTGGTTTGCGGTTGTGCCATCTCTTCTTCCAAGAAGCACTGCCCATGAGGGTCCACTTGCCTGAAACAATTGGCATTCTTTAATTTTTGAATATTTCAAAATGAAAAGGTTAGCGTTTTGTAACACAAATTTGTACTAACACATGCAAATTACAGGAGAAAAAAGGATTGATATCGAGAAATTAAAAAAAAAAAAAATGAACTCACTAGGCTAACAGATATTTCTGCTGCAATGGCAAGGATGTCGGCACAGGAGACGACTCCGGGGCAGCAATTCTCGACAGCAGTCTTGATGTCATCAACCACGTCAAAACCACGAATCGAGTTTTTGTTTGGGCGTGCATCCTTCTCACTTTGTATGGAATCACTGTCGTCTAGCAAAACAGACCCATCGCAACCCTAACATGATTTACAAAAGAAGAAAGAGGAAATACAAAGTTAATGTCAAATTTCAAATCAATCATTCATTGCAATCGGAGTAACGAAAAAAAAAAAAGACACGATGGAAATGTAGCTAGCCATTACATTGACAAAACAATCATGGAAGAAGAGGCGAGTGAGACTTGCTAAAATGCGTGTATCAGACTGTTGCGCCTGTTGAAGTACGCCAGTAACAATACTCGACACATTCGGACAAGTGTAGTCATAAAAGGTGGAGCTTAGTTGAGCTTGAGATCCCTGGAAAATCAAAACCAAGGAAATCCCAAAGACTAGTAAAACAGAGTTAAATGACATTTCTGCTTTTCTGAATTAATACTGGGGTATGAATTCCAATTAAGGGAAGCTTAGCTTGTGTGGAATATGTTTCAAGGAGCCATACATGTATTTATAGGGAAAATATAGGGCTTAATTTTTGGCATGTGAAGAATGTATAATTGTACACAATTATTGATTTCATGCATGCCACGGAAGCTTCTTATTTATGCATATACTGCTAAAATTATAGCTCCAGTAGTACATGGAAGTCAATATCAAAGGGTCAAAGATATTCTAAATTAGAGAATATGCAATGAAGACTAAATGGGATATTTGGTCTCCTGTGATTAGGCATCATTCAAACCTTCTTATCTGGGTACAATTAATCTAACCAGAAATCTACCTCTTTACTTGGAGTAACACAATCAAGAATGAATTCCAACTCATTTTGTATAGTCATTTATTCTACTAAATATTTTATAATTATCACATGATCCTAATTACTCATTTTGTATAGTCATTTACCAAATGTTCATATTAAAACAACTATTTGATCTAGTCAAATGCATAATTAACATCCTTATGATCAGTAATAATATTATTATTACAACTAAAATACTAACACCTTGTTTGGATGGAGAGTAGAGGAAGGGAGGGAATGGAATTGAAAGAAAAGAAAACTTTCCGTCGAATCGTGTTTGGTTGACAACTTATATCGGAGGTGAAGGTATAGGAGGTGAAAGGTTTAACCTTGTATCATTATAATCAATAGAATCGGTTTCCCTCCCAATTTGAAGTGTAACGGATGGAAATAAATTTTGTTGTAAATATTTTTAGAACAAAAAATACAAATGTCCAACTCTATATTTTACCTATATAATTTTCATACAAGTTTTTTATCACAAACTTACAACAATCACCGAATTTCTCATTAACCTTTTAAATTTTAATCAGCCAAACAAAAATAAGATGGAAAGAAAATTAAATTTATTTTTCCTCATTAATCATCCAAACACAAAGAAGTTAAATCTGTTAATCTTTCTTTCTATTCCATTCCATTCTCTTTTATTCTTCACTTCTCCTTCCTTCCTCTACTCTCCATCCAAACAAGGTGTAAATGCCGTGAATGTATTAGCCCATTAGCTCTCATGCATAATTAGTTGCTATAACTTCATTTGCAATTGCAGATGAAACTGATCAGAACACAAAATTTTGAAAAATCTCTTCTCCTATATAATTTCCACAATTGCTATTATAAAAAAGTTATAATGTTATTATGATAAATGTTGAAGGAATTACTGTCGTCTTCTTTCAGTAGTATGTTTCTAAAGAAAAATCCAATCCTTTATTATCTTGGGATAATTATATAATTAAACCTCATACTAAGAAGACATATACACCTTAACCATAAAAAAAGAAGAAATATATATACACCTTAATTAGAGCGTAGTTCTCTTGCCTAGATAAGTTATCATTATGTATAAAGGCTATAGCAAAATCAGTTATAATAAGAGTTTGAAAACTATCAAATTGTAGTTATGAGTAAAGTACTAAAAAAAAAAATGAAATTTGTAAAACTAAAAACAAGCTTAATGCATGAGAGCTAATACTTTGAAGAGATCAGTTGAAAAGCACGTCATTACTACGAGATTAGAGTGGTAAAAAGGCACGGCGGAGTTGGCTCTGTCACGGAATGGCACGGTTACGGCACGAAATGCGTGTCAGTTACGTGCCGTGACTCGCGTGTCCCGTGCCGTGACTATTCGCGTGCCGTGCTCATATTTTGAAACTTTGGCACGGCACGGCACGTCACGTGAAAGATTTAGTCATGGCACGGCACGACACGTAGTGACGCGAGTCACGTATGATCACGGCACGTTTAGGCATGGCATGACTCACGTGGAGTGACCATTTGCGTGCCGTGACCACCCCTTGACATTTTGGTCACGGCACGGCAGGGGACGAGACTAAAGTCACAGTGTATTAGTCACGGCACGGCACGTTACGTTTTTTCCACTCTATATGAGATTATCAACTAAAGGTTTCTCAGAAAAAAATGTAATATTTATATGTACCGTGCTTAATTTGGAGGAGGTTTCAAGTAACTGGGATGACTAACATTTAAATGTACCGTGCTTTCTAGGTCAACACTAGCTTAAAGAAGGCAACATGAAATGTCCAACCAACAATAATTATTGATAATGTTAGGCTTCTTTCAAACTATTCCATTCTTTGAGGAGCAAATCAAGGGGTAGAGACAAAATTTCTATCAAACTCCCAAACCCCAAAGCTGAAATTTCAAACTTCAACAGAATTGGTACTTTGTTGCACATGGCTATCTGTGTATAAGTCGGATTTATCTAAATTAATTATAGCCCTCATGACCACCTAACCTTCTCAAACAGTTTGTTAGGAAATAATAGATTTAAAAAAAGAAGAAGATTTGACTCGTTAGGCCTCGCTTGTCTATTGTCACATGCCACACACATATATATGGTATGTTTGGTTGGATTGAGAATAAGCTATTTTTGGAGTTAGACTATTCAGAATAGCCTATTCGGTGTTTGGTTGAATTAGAATAGTTAGAATAGTGAATTCAAACTTTTTGTCTTATTAGAATAGGCTATTCCTAAGAATTTTTAGATTTAGCTATTCTATGCTATTCTAGCTATTCTTATTTTGCAACCAAATAGGTGTGGGCAAGCACAGTGACAACTTAATGATTCGGAAAAAGTTCGTCAGGGTTAAACATTCGTGATTCGGGAATAATTCGGAATTATAGATTGAGTCTGGACCGGAGATCTTTGTCCCACAAGAGAGCAAAAAAAAATCATGAATAATTCGTAAAATTCGTAAAAAATTTGCGAATTATTCGAGAAATTTTTGGAAAACCGAATAATATAGAGATTGCTTCACCATCAACTGAAATCCGAATAATTCGCAAATTATTTGCGAATCAGCTTGTTACTATGTGTGCAAGAGGAATGCGCAGCAGTTCTTATTTAAATATCAACTATATATTAATAAGAAATTAGGAATTAAACACCAACCCTTAATTAAGTTAGTCGGCATATATCGTTAAATTACTCAAGTATGTTAAGTATCATTTACTAAAAAAAAGCAGCAATTTAACCAATAAATTATCAATCATGTATGAACAAAGTGCCAATCAAAATTCTATGAAATGAGAACCATATCGTAAATCTTGTCTTTATATAATTGAGTAATAATACAACTAAGCAAGCCATCCATTAGTGTAATTTGTAAGTCTAAAGACTTTGGCTCTAAATTTTTTTTTGAGTAAAGACTGGAGGTCAAGCCACCCAACTATTTAATACTCTTGTTATGTTTTTTTTGAAAATTTGATAGCGGCTGTCAAATGTATTTTATTTAACGAGATAAATTACATCCAACCAGAATATCTCCCACAGTTATTCTGTTAAGGCACTCTACCAAATATTATTCGGGAAATATTCTGAAAACCGAATAATATGCGGATTGCTTCACCATCAACTGAAACCCAAATTATTCGCGAATTATTTGCGAATCAGCTTGTTACTATGTGTGCAAGAGGAATGCGCAAAAGTTAGCAGTTCTTATTTAAATATCAACTATATATTAATGAGAAATTAGGAATTAAGCACCAACTCTTAATTAAAAAAGTTTCAAATCCATGACCTTTTACATCAAGGC
>JAJGRW010000814.1:264599-551000 GCA_025461045.1 Carex parvula
TCATACAACGCCTCGATCGAGTAAAATATCGAAATCATACAACGCCTAATTAGACTAAACATGGGACATGATGCTATATAGCGCCTGGAAGAATATTTCCACTATGAGCGCCATGTTTGTCATGTCGCGCCTTCCAAGCACTGTGATGGCCATGTTCAGCAAATAGACGGGTGTGATGTCGTTTCTCGGACCGCTTATACCCTGCATGGTTGGTGTCTTCGACAAGATTGTCGGCGTCGAGTTCATCTTGGTAGCGGTGTACAAACTGGGCCTCCAGTGTTGCGGGATAAACACCCAGGACATTTCCAGAACCGACGGCGAGGGTCCGACCGGCCTTGGAGTCGTAATGGGTGAAGCAACTCCACTCATAGCACCCCCGACATTTCACCATCCTCGTGCTGGGCATCTTTGTTACGGCAGATGATGCATCTACGTAACTTGGGTTCGAGATTGAATTTATAACGTCGTTCTCGTCTTCCTTGGTGAACGAGGGTGCGTTAGCAAGGGTTGAGGTCAATAAGGTCACCTATTTGGAGGTCCTGTTCACGAGCATCCAATTCAGGTCTTTCTCGGGAAAATGTTGGAGGAGTGTCCATCTCTCAGGCCGAGATAGGGCCCGTATTGTGTCCCGAGAATATCGGAATTGGAGGGAGACATGTCGTGGCGAGTTTTGACGGTTGGTCATCGCTATTCTGACTTCGATCGAGAGGTGCTTTGTTTTGGAAACAACTCTCTTGATAGGCATCTCGGAGGTTCTGAGGAAGGAGAAAAAGATAGGAAGAATGGTCTTGTCGTATTAGCGGCTGGTTATTTATAGGCGTTATGGGCGAGGGTTGCCATAAATACCGTGGGCCATATTGCCTAAAATAGGGAGCCGCCAGCTATTAGCCATAAATGGCATTGGGCGTTGTGTAAATTATACGACATGACAGGATTTTGGCGTTACCGAGGTGGTTAAACTGACTTACGTTAGACGGTATCAAGTAGGAATGAAATGCCTAATGAGAACATATATTAATCAAAACAACACGAGGTAAAGACCTCGGCTGAAGGTTACAACATAAGCAGATAAGTAAAATTTAAAAATTGACATCCAATTAAAAACAAAAGGCGGGCTATCCCCGCGATATTCTATATATATCTAAGGTTATGCATGGCGGGAGCGCTTGGTTCGGCGTTCTTGATCACGGCATTTTCTGCAGGTGAAAGATATGAAGCGTGGATCGCCATGGTTCCGAGGTGATCTACGGGCTAAACACCCGGGATGAAAAGCTTCTTCGCATCCGTCACAATGGAACATGTGCCGATAGTTCCCTCTGGATCGGCAAATAGCGCACCTATCCTATGCTAACGGGTTGTCCTCGTCTTCCCTCGAGTTAATTGGGGGTGACTCGTTGTGGATCTCGGGGTTCCGATGTGGGGAGATGGGTGTGGTGACGGAATGTCTCCCTCTCCTCCTTAATCTCGTCCTTTATAATTTTGTTAGTTGCCATATAATTATAGTCCGAGTTGGAAAGTATAATTGGGACCGCCGGATGTTCTGTTAAAGGAAGACGGAGGTAGTATATATAGTATGTCGGCATTAATTACTTGACGCCTCGTCTTCCGTAACCGTCATCAGTCGTCAAATCAGCCGTCAAATCAATCATAAGTACGAGGTTATGGCGCAATCCCCGCATGACATCTGGCATGCGTCAACTCAGTAAGAGCCCGATTCTCTTGATATGGCACGGGAATCTAGGCGTCGCCATGATGAGACGCGACGCTTCGTGGCTCCTTTTCGACATTCGCGCGAGTATTGAGCGGGAAAAATAGAGACCCCTATATATACTCCGCCCCGACCCAGCCTTTCATTATTGTTTATCTTCAGCAACTCAATCCTCGGAGCTAAAGAGCGAATATAATCTCGGTGTTAGCAGAGAGTTGAGAGCTTTCGGATAACTTCGGAAAAGACGCTGGGCGAAGGTCGAGTTGCGAACGTCAATATAAGGTAACTTTTTATCATCTCGGTACTCATCCGTATATCGATTAACATTGCCGAGGTTAATAATGATGTAGTGATCATATAGGCACGGTAATGTCGTTAAGGCTAGGATTAAAGATCTAGCCTTGGCGATCGATTCGTATTGGATAAGTCGGGAAATGTAATACCTTAGAAATAAAGAATAGCGGTTACCTAAGCCAATCCTATTTCTTCGTTAATTTAGAAATGGCCGGAGAACAAGAAGGATCTCGGGATTCGTCGCCCACTACTTCGGGAGAACCGTCCCGATTATGTCACATGCCCCCCGTCCTGGTAAGGGCAAGAGTCTATATGGCATGGTGCCTCCACATGCCGATGCAATGTCGGAAAATGCTGAGGAGGAAAAGTATAGTGACGGGAACGAGGGGGACGAAGGCAATCCACCTCGGGGTGAGCTGTAGTTGCCCCTGCGGGAACGTCTCGCGGGTCTACGAAGCCAGGAAGAGAAAAGACAAGGAAGATGTTCCTCCCCGAGATGGTCATGGGAATGACTCGGATTTTCCGTTATCTGCTGGTATTACTCCTAACGGGTGTCCGGTATCAAGCCTATGCTGATGCATTTTACGAAGAGCTCGTAGATGAAGCTGATAGAGAAGACTATCCACGACATGCGCTAAGTTGACAGCCCCGGGTCTACATGACCGAGCGCATGACTCGAGTCGCGGGATGTGCATATATTGGAAAATGCAGAGATGCGGTTTCAAAGTGAGGGTGTCTAATTTGTTCGCGGGATATTACGACATCTCGACGTGGCCCCTGCACAGTTAACCGCGCCAGCGTGGTGTTACATAATGAGCTTTAAGTATTTGTTTGATTTCATGCCCGAGTTAGAGTCATATTGGCCCAGTACGGGTTGTTTTTCATTACTTCACGTATTGTATAACAATGAGAGCCACCTTGCAATTCGGAAGCGTTCTAAGGTTGCGCTCTTTGAAAAGCTATCAAAGGTGGATGATTGGAACCATGGTTGGGTATACCTCGAGAATCCCAAGGACTTGAAATGCTTCCTGGGAATACGGAGGGAGTGGCGTCCTCTAAATAAGGAAAGTTTGATTCCGACTTCTCCTCCACCTCCGACGTCGGACGAATTAAAAGTTATCAAAATTCTTGACAGTTATTTCACAAGTTAGTCTTTTTTTAAAATATTTGTACCAATATCTCTTTACATCGCATTTGTTTATTTATCTCGTATTGTTATGAATAACTTGTTAACCCTTGCATATTTCTAATGTCGCAGGGCGCGGTTTTATGGCATTACCTTGGAAGGCTATTCGTCCAATTCCCATCTTCGCTAATCCCGAGGACGGTTTTGTTAAGAAGACAGGGGTTCCGAATACTTCCAAGTCGGGTTCCGCAAAGGTTCAGAAGGCCCCGAAGTCAGTCTCAGGTACTGCTTCAGCGGCTTTCCCTAAGTCGTCTTCCAAATCCAGTGCCAAGGGTGTGAAGGGTAGTGCTTCTGGCTCCTCCCAACCCGGGGCATCGCGAAAGAGGAAGGAGACTTCCGTTGACCCCCCTTCGCGCTTAACGAGGCAAGAGAAGGGAAAAGATGCAGTGGTGGAGGAGCCTGAGCCTAAGAAACAAAAGGCTCAGTTCGATATTGCGTTGGTGGCACCCACGGTCACTCCAAAGGAACCTTCGCAAGCCGAGGTTGACGCTGCTAAAGCGGATTTGGAAAGAATCATCGAAAAGGCAGCCGGTGACGTGTGGAATCCCGCAGAGGAACACAGGGCGTTTCTTGAATCGCATCTTTCTGAACAAGGGCAACGCACTGGGTTCGTGTGGGGAACAGGGATTTCCCAGGGGTTCCCCGACAGCTTTTTAGGCTATCTTCCCTGGTATTCTCGGATGCAAGAGGAGGAAGATCACCCCGAGGTCCGGGCCGCGTATGCTCGGGAAACGTTCAGACTCACGACCACTAAATACCAAAAGAAGTGGGCTGAGGAAAATCCCGATCAAGTCGTAGGCCAAGTTTTGAGGTCGTTGCATGACGCCGGGGTTTATTTTGGGTTCCTCAAGGATTCACTGAATAGTGAGAAGCGCGGTGCTCTTGCCGTCACAACTGATCAAGAGGCGCTAAACAGGGCGATTTTAGAGAGGAATCATTTTCTACAATTGGCACAGCAAAAAGATAAGGAAAGAAGGGTAGCCACTGGCCAAGCTGCCGTGAACTCGGCAAAATATGAGCTGGCATGTATCACGGGCAGGAAGGCTGATGTCGCGCGCCAAGAAGCCGAGATAAAGGCGAAGCATTATAAACGCAAAGCCGATAAGTTCAAAGGTAAAATTGAGGATCTCAAGTCCGAGCTCGAGGCCCGGACCAAGGAGGCAGAGGAAGCAAGATCTGAAAATGTCCGACTAAAAACCGAAATGCAGGACTTGAAAAAGAACACACTCAGGCGGTTTTTAGGCAGCAAAGCCTTCGCCCAGGCTGTCCCTTATGCCTGCAAGGACATGATGACGCAAACCATTTACTGCTATCTAGATGAGCTAGCAAAGCATTACCCGTTCAAACCCGAGCATGTGGGTTTTACCGAAGTGGAATCCGAGAGACTTGTTATCAAAGATCTCTCAGATTACGGCTGGGATGAAGAAAATGATGCGCTGTTGAATCCGGATGGTACTCTGTTTTATAAGGAACTTGAACTCGAGAACCATCCGGTTTCGAAGATTGTCCATCCTTGGCCTAAAGATAAATGGCCTAAGCATCTCGACCTACCCGACAATGCAGCCGAGGAGGACAATGAAGACACTCCTGATAGCTCCTCTGATGGTGAAAAAGAGGATGATACCGAGATAAGGGATGTCGAAGAGGATGCCGAGGTGGAAAATGCCGAAGAGGGTAATATTCACCAAGGCGGGGAGCAGGAAGATGAAATAGAGTTGGTTCTTTTCAACTCTTTACCTGCTGAAGGAAATACTGCTCCCACGGAGGTGAAGCTCCCTACTCCTTGTAAGTAATAAGTCTATTATTAATTCTTCCGAGGTGTTTCGTTTATATTTATTCTTACCATTTATTTCGTTTCATTTGTAGGAGTGATTATGTCGAGTGATAAGTACCACGTCGGCTTCAGTGAAGTGTATCCCTGCCGTGAAAGTTTGAAGACAGTTGTTTTATTTGCACCCCCGAGATGTGGGGGTTAAACAGAATTATATTGTAATATGTACTGTCTTATTCATACCCCCGAGATGTGGGGGTTTAACAGTTTTAAGATGTAATATAGTATTTGATACCCCTGGGATGTGGGGGTTTAACAGAACAATTTAAATGTACTTGTTTTTTTTTATTTCGCATGTTTCTTTGTCCGATCTCGTTTTTTTTTTGTTTTGTCGATTTTATCTCGGTTGCATGCTTTGGTTTTCTTTGTGAACAAGCAAAATGTGCTTGATTGTATATCCTTGCCCCCCTTTTTTTTTCTTTATTTTTTGACAAAAATGGTCAATGTGGGGGGACAGGTATGTCGCGTAAACGTATGCGTTACCCCTCGAGGTTTTCGATAAATGTTCTCGACATAATAAAACTGATGTTACTGGTAAAACAGTCGTCGTCCCTTAGGACTACATTAATTTATGTCGTGTATCTCGGGGATATTACCCGAGACGCATTTCGTTGCCATAAAAGGCTTTCGTTCATATATCTCGGACCCAAATAAATGAAACACAATCATAAATAACATAAGATATATATATTGATAAAAGCTTAGAACCATACAAAAATTTGCATCTCGGTCTAAGTGAATACATGGAATAAAAAACAAAGGCTTATCTCGCCATAAGTACCTCGCGGTAAATAAAAGCTACATAAAAAACGACATACATTATGTGTAGAATTTACGGAGATGGCAAGTGTTCCATGGACGGGTAAGTATGAAACCACTCGGGTCTTCCAATTCATAAGCGCCTTTACCTCGCGGGCGAATGATCTTGAAGGGACCTTCCCATTGAGGAGCAAGTTTGCTTACATGTTTGCCAGTTGCTTCCACAGTTTTGAGTACCAGGTCGCCTGGCTGGAATTCCCGAGGTACCACGTGTTTGTCAAACGCACGTTTAACCCTGCGTTGATACTCCATGGTGCGGATGCGGGCTTTTTCTAGACCTTCTGTGATCCGTTTCAAACGTTTGAATATGGAGTACATCGGTGCGATTCGTTTCAAACGTCGGGCTTCCAGCTGGTCGGTGGGGAGAACCCCGGTGTTAAGGAAATTCCACATCCGGGTTCACCGATGGCGAGTACAGCTATGGTCTCAAGGTTGATGCTGGATTCCGGAATATCCATAACAATCACGGGTCGGTCTTTGTCAAGGTTCCCTGCGGCGCCGAGTTTTGACAAAGCATCAGCTTGGCAGTTTTTGTTGCGCGAGACGTGTTGGATATCAACTTCGTTGAAATGGCTCTTGAGCAGGTGGAACTGTTGTCTGTACTTGCGCAATTTCTCGTCCATGACTCGGCATTCGTCATTTATTTGCTTGACCGCTAACTCGGAGTCACTGCGAAGATGAACCTCACGGGCGCCCAATTCTTTAGCTAACTTAAGGCCTGCTATCATGGCCTCATATTCCGCGGTGTTGTTTGTTACCGGGAATTGAAAGTGGAGAGCATAATTCAGGGTTTCCCCGTGTGGACCAGTGAGGGATACCCCGGCTCCAGCCCCTTGCAATGAAGAAGCGCCATCAACGTGGATTATCCAGCGCCCCTCGGACTCGGGAGGAACTCCGGAATATTCAGCGATGAAGTCGGCAAATATCTGGGATTTCAAAGAATTTTGAGGGTGGAAAGAAATATCGAATTCGGACAATTCGAGCGCCCAAGCTAACAGTCGCCCAGACGAGTCAAAATTTGCGAACGCCTTCTTGAGTGGGATCCCGGTATAAACCTTTATGGAATGCGACTGGAAGTAAGGTCTCAGCTTTCTTGCGGCTATGACGAGAGCATATGCTGCTTTTTCGATCTGGGAATACCTAGTTTCGGCATCCCGAAGCACATGAGAGACGAAATAAATCGGCTTCTGATCTCGTCCCTCTTCCCGAACAAGGGCAGCACTTACCGCATGACCCGTTGTTGCCAAGTATAACACAAGGATATCGCCCGCGGTCGGCCTGCTAAGACATGGTGGATTAGCGAGGTAAGCTTTTACTTTCTCAAAGGCCGTGGCACACTCCTCTGTCCATTCAAATTTGGCTGACTTACGCATGGCTTTGAAGAAGGGGAAACAGACGTCCCCGGATCTCGCAATGAACCTGTTGAGGGCGGCCAATTTGCCTGTGAGGGATTGTAACTCTTTGAGGTTCCTTGGTGGTTTCATATCGAGGATGGCTTGTGATTTGGAAGGATGGATCTCAATACCGCGCATAGAAACCATGAAACCAAGGAACTTACCACCAGTTAAACCGAAGAAACTCTTTTTCTGGTTGAGTTTCATGTTGGCTGAATTCAGCGTTGCGAAGGTCTCTCGGAGATCTCGGACGTGGTCGAGGTCAGACATGCTCTTGACAAGCAGGTCATCCACGTATGCCTCCACATTTCGCCCAATCTGGTCGTGGAATACAGTGTTGACCATGCGCTGGAACGTGGCTCCAGCATTACGCAACCCAAAAGGCATAACCCGGTAGCAGTATAGCCCCGAGTTAGTGGTGAAAGCAGTTTTCTCCTCGTCGTCTTGGCTCATCCGGATTTGGTTATACCCGGAGAACGCGTCCATGAAGCTGAGGTAGGCATGTCCTGAGGTGGAATCGACCAGTTGGTCAATCTTAGGCAAAGGGAATGGGTCCATAGGGCATGCCTTGTTGAGGTCAGTGTAATCGATACACATACGCCAGTCACCGTTGGACTTCTTGACAAGCACGGGGTTGGCTGTCCATTCTGGACACTCGACATTTCTGATGAAACCAGCGTCGAGTAGCTTCTGGACTTCACGCTTTACAGCCTGCTGCCTTTCTTCCCCCATGTTACGTTTTCGTTGCCTAACTGGTTTTGAACCTGGTTTGATATGCAGTCGGTGTTCTGCTATTGACCTCGGAATCCCTGGCATATCGGCGGCTGTCCAGGCAAAAACGGACTGATTTTCCCAGAGGAACTTGATGAGTTCGTCCTTCGCTTGTCCCTGGACTGCCTTTCCGATGTTGAGCATTCTAGCTCCGCCCAAATCGAGTTGTTCGACTTCATCTGCCGGCTCGAGGGAAGCTTTGACCACAGCTTTATCAACTGGATCCAGCACCAGGTTGGTATTGGGCGGTAGATACTCGGTACTCGAGCGCAACCGTTGTTGGTTGGTTTTTGCTTCCGACTGCTCGACTTGGTGGATAGAGCCTCCTTGACCCTGAATGGAAGTCATGTAGCATTCACGCGCCACCTGCTGTTGGCCACTTTCTTCCCCTATCCCGTTGTCTGTATGAAATTTAATTTTCAGGTGGGAAGGGGAGATTATTGCGCCGATTTTATTCAGGGTTCCTCTTCCCAGGATTGCGTTGTATGCCGAAGGGGCACTAACGATGAGGAAATCCACCATGACTTCCACCGTACGAGAGGACGTGCCAAATGTTACTTTGAGTGGCATCATACCCCGAGGTCGAAGGGCATCTCCCGTAAAGCCAATCAAAGGCGAGATATGCTGTTGGAGGGCGCGAGTGTCGAGGCCCATTTGCGTGAAAGCTGGCAAATACAGGATGTCCGCTGAGCTTCCCGTATCGACTAATACTCTCTTAACCCGGTGAGTATTGATTTTGAGATTCAGTACCACGGGATCATCGTGCGGGCTGGAAATCTCGCCTAGGTCCTTCTCGGAAAAGGATATCGCTTCCTCGGATCGAGGTCGCTTTTTGTCGGTTTCAACCTGCAAAACAGTGGGGTATGGTTTTCGATTGTCGCGAGGTAAGATTCTTCTGATGGTCCCGCGATGACCACCACTAATCACGTTAATGACAGGGCTGCTCTGCCGTTTTTGGTGTCTAGTTTCGGGACCATCCCGGGTGTGAGGACCGGCTTCCCCAACTCGGGTCCTGTATAGTCCTGTCTGTAAGGAATGGGTTTCTTGAAAATTTTACCTTTGCCAGTTGTACTTCCTGGAGAATTTTCTGAAGAAGTCAGGGGTTGATGAACTCGATCAGCTTACCCTCTCGGGCTAGTCTCTCCAGGATGTCTTTGAGTTGAAGGCAATCCGCAGTGGAGTGCCCATTGAACCCGTGGTACTCACACTTCTGGGAGTTATCTTGTACCGTAAAAATGTCTTTAGGCAAAGGCGGAGGAAGGTCGAACATTTCCTCTACGATGTTGTACATCTCGTGCCGCTTCTTGGTGAGGGGTGCATATCTCACGAAGTGTTGTCGGTATCCCTCAGTGCCAGATTTGTGCTCTTGCTCGGTTGATCGGTTGGGTTGGTTTCTCCGAGGTTCTCTTTGGTTGCGAAACCTGTCCTGAGCTGGCTGTTTGTTAGTTTGGTGACGGGGAGATCGAGATCTAGGCCTCGCAGGACTCCCGTTGTCGTCCTCAGCACGGATATAACCCTCCGCAAAGGTTACAAATTCCCTCAAAGTGGTCATCTTCTTCATGTGAGCTTCGTAACGCAAGGTTCCGGGACCCCCTTTGCGGAGTCCTTTCTTGATTGCGGCTAAGGCGAATTCTTCGTTGAGGTTCTGAATTCGCCGAGATGCTTGTATGAAACGGTTGACAAACGCACCTGTTCTTTCGCGCTGTCCCTGGACAATATCCAGAAGCATCTCGCACGTGGCTTGCGGTGGTTTAATGATCGTGTATCTCTCCAAGAACAGTTTCGCGAAGTCCTCGAATTTGTTGATAGATCTCCGAGGTAACGTCATGTACCAGTCCCATGCTTCGCCAGTCAAGCAAGTGGTGAAGACACGGCACATGATGGCATCGGTGGCTCCGAGAAGGCGGAGTCGCTCGAGGAACCCATACACAAAGTTGTGTGGATCTTGTGTATCTCCGCTACCCCGGAAGCTGGGAAGGGTTGTTGGATACTTGAAATCCGTCATTGACTGGCGGTAAATGTCTCTGGACAAGGGGCCATCCTCGATCCCCATAGGCCGAGAGTAGGTGCCTGTCTTCTGGGATTCGAGTTCGGCTAGTTTGGCCGCAAGCCTGGTTTGAATCAGCTTTTCAACTTGGGCCATGTTGATACCTCGGGTTGGGGTAGGTGATCGCCGGTTCCTTCTCCTGTCGTCACGGCGACCTCTATCCCGACCTCGGGGTGGGCTTCGTTCACGTTCTCTGTGGGAGCGAGATTGTTCTCTGCGGGATGGTCTGGGCCCTCTCCCGTGATTAGCTGACTCTCGCTCGTCGTAGTGGTGAGCCTCGGGACCCCTGGGGTGTGGCAGTCCTTCGGGGTCAGGTTCCCTGTTCTCGTCCTGTCCTTCTGGCCGTCTTCCTTCATCGGGATGTATCCCTGTTGGCAAAACATTTTGGCCTCTGCGCTCGGACTGGATCTGTAGTGCTGATGGAGGAGGTGTATCTGTCTGGTTGCCAGTTCAGACCTGTACAAATTCTCTGTCCAGATTCTTTGGTGAAACATTTGCCGGTCGGCTGTGGACACGATTTGCGGACAGAGGTTGTGGTATGGGTGCCGGGGGCAGTACGGTTTGGTGTATTGGTCGCGGTGGCACTTGCTGAGAGTACGGTATTGGACCCGTCACGGGATACATCCCGTGAGTGCCTCCCGGGCCCCATTGCCCAGAGGGTGGGACGTAAGGATACTGGGGACCCGTTGGAGTGTAAGGTGTATAAGGGGTCGCGCCGTGGTGATACAGCGGCGTTTGCTGAGGGTAATACGGTATGTAAGGTATTTGATAGGCACCAGTTACCTGATTGTGATAGGTACCTGTCATTTGATTGTACTCGGTGTAGAGTGGTCTAGTCGTGTTCCCTTCAGTGAATGGTCGAGTAACATCGGGGCGAGATTGAACAGGTTGAGGACCATGGGGTCGCATCATTGAGCTGCTAGGCCTTGCCCCCGGGAGTTGACTATTGGAAGGATTTGCCGTAGGTGATGTTACCACCGGAGGTGGTGTGATTGTTACTCCTGGCGGGGCCGTTACCCCTGGTGGGAGCGGAGTTGATGTGGTTGGACGAGCCATCTAGTTCTGTGTTCAAGCTAGGCGTGGCCCCACGGTGGTTGATACGTCCTATCTCGGGAGATGAGGCCGTATGGAAGTTTGGGCTGAGTTGGATTCGCCCTGCCAGAAGATGGCAGGCCGAGGTATGGATCGAGTTAGGAACTCGGGGTGGGTTGTGAGAGATTCGGACTCTGACCTGTATGATCTCTCTCTTAGTGAAAAAATGCGTCCCCTGTTTCATGGGGATCACTGCCTTATATAGTCCAGCCATAACCGCCATCTCGGGCGTTTATGGGGAACGTGGGCAGTTATGTTAGCCATTACTGGGACGTGGGCATTAAGCTAGCCGTTACAGGGACATCGGCATTAAGCTGGCCGTTTCCCCGGCTATCCCGTATGTCGGTTGGCATGGGCCTATATTAAGGCTCTGGATTGGGGCCGGCATATTGGGCCCCGGCTTAACGAGTTTTTTGGGCTTTTTCGTATGACGTCGGGTTGGCCTTATAAAGGTCCGAATCCCGGTCTTTCATGGCCCAGTTTGGAACAAGTAAAAGGGCCTGTGGAACATGGCCCTATCATAATCCATCTAATATTCTCTACTTCTTTGATGTTGAAAGCCTTCAATATCTTTCTCTTTCGTTGAAAGATTCTAACAATTTATAAACAGTTATCTTTATGCAGGTAATATTTGTAAAATTTATATATATATATATATATAGAGTGGCTAATATCAAAACGTTTGCACCAAGGCCCTCGTGCAACCAAGTCGTTTTCGGATTTTCAAAGTCCAAACAGTCGATCCAAACCGTTAGATGTTCAATCTATATTAAAATCTGCTTGGAGACCAAATTTTACATTTTTTGGAACTTTTTTTACTATTTATTAAGCCACTTTGAAAATTGCTGATCACATGGTCCAGAATTTGGTTGCACTGTTTTTACTGTTCACCCGGATCAGCAATTTTCAAAGTGGCTTATAAATAGTAAAAAAATTCCAAAAAATGTAAAATTTGGTCTCCAAGCAGATTTTAATATAGATTGAACATCTAACGGTTTGGATCGACCGTTTGGACTTTGAAATCCGAAAACGACTTGGTTGCACAAGGGCCTTGGTGCAAACATTTTGATATTAGCCACTCTATATAAATATATATATATATATATAGAGAGAGAGAGAGAGAGAGAGAGAGAGAGTGGCTAATATCAAAACGTTTGCACCAAGCTTCTCGTGCAACCAAACCGTTTTCAGATTTTTAAAGTCCAAACGGTCAATCCGAGCTGTTAGATGTGATCTCTATATTAAAATCTGCTTGGAGACCAAATTTTACAATTTTTGGAATTTTTTTACTATTTATTAAGCCACTTTGAAAATTGCTGATCACATGGTTCAGAATTTAGTTGCACTGTTTTTACTGTTCACCCGGATCAATAATTTTCAAAGTGGCTTAATAAATAGTAAAAAAATTTCAAAAATTGTAAAATTTGGTCTCCAAGCAGATTTTAATATAGATTGAACATCTAATGGGTCGGATCGACCGTTTAGACTTTAAAAATCCGAAAACAACTTAGTTGTACGAGGGGCTTGATGCAAACGTTTTAATATTAGCCACTCTCTCTCTCTCTCTCTATATATATATATATATATTATTTGTAAAATATATAAAGGTTATGAATAGTATAGATATTAGACGCATTTTTTTACATCTGTTTAAATTCATTTATTCATTCAGAGATACAATGAAGAAGATAATATAGCTTATTCGACAACTTCAGTTAATGAAATCGGTGGAAACTCCCCCACTTGCTCGAGCAATAAAAGAAATAAATATATATATATATATATATATATATATATATATATATATATATATATAATATATATATATATATATATATATATATATTATGATTTATAGGGCAAATTATATCTCCTTGATGATTAATATCTGATATAGCTGCTGTACAAAAAGTTAATTAGTTATTCAGTGTTCATCTTAAATGAGTTCATTAGTGCTCATGTTAAATAATTTAATGTTTAGATTACATCGATTATGGCAAATAAATGCTGCTTCCCTGCCTCCTAAAAAAAAAAATAGTAATAAAAAATTGAAACTTTAACTCTATTTCTATCAAAAAAATCAATTATACTATATATTATATATACCAGTACAAATCATTGGTGCCAAGAAATTGTCAAGGAGCAATTAAGTGCAATATCCCAAGTGTCAAGGTAACCAGTAGTGTATTAAATATTAATTGATGACTAGATTAATTCGTTTACAGACATCCATCAGATGTCAGAAATGTGTTCTAGTTTGAAAGCAACCCATTATAAATTTGCAATAGATAAGGCCAGATAAATTTGGTGACGCCTTCTTTCTTGACCTGTTCTACTTTGAAAGCAACCCAAATGTCAAGGTGGCTTTCTCCTTCTTTAAATAAAATGGGACAGATCATGATAACTATCATTAATTTTAGGCCTCAAGTTTCGGAGCAAAAAAGAACTAGTTTTTGATGATGTGGCTAAGGCACATGGCCTTGATGTAAAAGGTCATGGATTTGAAACCTTTTTAATTAAGAGTTGGTGCTTAATTCCTAATTTCTCATTAATATATAGTTGATATTTAAATAAGAACTGCTAACTTTTGCGCATTCCTCTTGCACACATAGTAACAAGCTGATTCGCGAATAATTTGGGTTTCAGTTGATGGTGAAGCAATCCGCATATTATTCGGTTTTCAGAATATTTCCCGAATAATATTTGGTAGAGTGCCTTAACAGAATAATTGTGGGAGATATTCTGGTTGGATGTAATTTATCTCGTTAAATAAAATACATTTGACAGCCGCTATCAAATTTTCAAAAAAAACATAACAAGAGTATTAAATAGTTTGGTGGCTTGACCTCCAGTCTTTACTCAAAAAAAATTTAGAGCCAAAGTCTTTAGACTTACAAATTACACTAATGGATGGCTTGCTTAGTTGTATTATTACTCAATTATATAAAGACAAGATTTACGATATGGTTCTCATTTCATAGAATTTTGATTGGCACTTTGTTCATACATGATTGATAATTTATTGGTTAAATTGCTGCTTTTTTTTAGTAAATGATACTTAACATACTTGAGTAATTTAACGATATATGCCGACTAACTTAATTAAGGGTTGGTGTTTAATTCCTAATTTCTTATTAATATATAGTTGATATTTAAATAAGAACTGCTGCGCATTCCTCTTGCACACATAGTAACAAGCTGATTCGCAAATAATTTGCGAATTATTCGGATTTCAGTTGATGGTGAAGCAATCTCTATATTATTCGGTTTTCCAAAAATTTCCCGAATAATTCGCAAATTTTACGAATTTTACGAATTATTCATGATTTTTTTTTTGCTCTCTTGTGGGACAAAGATCTCCGGTCCAGACTCAATCTATAATTCTGAATTATTCCCGAATCACGAATGTTTAACCCTGATGAACTTTTTCCGAATCATTAAGTTGTCACTGTGCTTGCCCACACCTATTTGGTTGCAAAATAAGAATAGCTAGAATAGCATAGAATAGCCAAATTTAAAAATTCTTAGGAATAACCTATTTTAATAAGACAAAAAGTTTGAATTCACTATTCTAGCTATTCTAATTCAACCAAACACCGAATAGGCTATTCTGAATAGTCTAACTCCAAAAATAGCTTATTCTCAATCCAACCAAACATAACATATATATGTGTGGCATGTCACAATAGACAAGCGAGGCCTAACGAGTCAAATCTTCTTCTTTTTTAAATATATTATTTCCTAACAAATTGTTTGAGAAGGTTAGGTGGTCATGAGGGCTATAATTAATTTAGATAAATCCGACTTATACACAGATAGCCATGTGCAACAAAGTACCAATTCTGTTGAAGTTTGAAATTTCAGCTTTGGGGTTTGGGAGTTTGATAGAAATTTTGTCTCTACCCCTTGATTTGCTCCTCAAAGAATGGAATAGTTTGAAAGAAGCCTAACATTATCAATAATTATTTGTTGGTTGGACATTTCATGTTGCCTTCTTTAAGCTAGTGTTGACCTAGAAAGCACGGTACATTTAAATGTTAGTCATCCCAGTTACTTGAAAACCTCCTACAAATTAAGCACGGTACATATAAATATTACATTTTTTTTCTGAGAAACCTTTAGTTGATAATCTCATAGTAATGACTTGCTTTTCAACTGATCTCTTCAAAGTATTAGCTCTCTTACATTAAGCTTGTTTTTAGTTTTACAAATTTCATTTGTTTTTTTTAGTATTTTACTCTTAACTACAATTTGATAGTTTTCAAACTCTTTTATAACTGATTTTGCTATAGCTTTTATACATAATGATAACTTATCTAGGCAAGCGAACTACGCTCTAAGAGCATTTCCATTCCTGCAAACGTTTAGCAATTAATTTGGACCACGTCACTCAGTTTAGCAATTAAAGGGATTCATAATTTATAAATCACTTCATCCTAGAAATTTAATTAAAGTTGCTTATTTATAGAGTTGCTTTTAAAGCAAACTTACTAATTTAAAAACGGTGGTACATCCCAGCAATTATATTAGCAATTAACACATCAAATTAGCAATTTACCATCGTAGATGCTCTAAGGTGTATATTTCTTCTTCTTTTTTATGGTTAAGGTGTATATGTCTTCTTAGTATGAGGTTTAATTATATAATTATCCCAAGATAATAATGGATTGGATTTTTCTTTAGAAACATACTACTGAAAGAAGACGACAGTAATTCCTTCAACATTTCCTTTATCCCCTAAACCCCTCCGTGCTAGAGATTGGGGATTCTTAATCGATAAAGTCAGATCTAAATTACAAGGATGGAAAAACCAGATCTTATCTTTGGGTAGCATAATTACCTTGCTTAATTCAGTTTTAACTGCTGTCCCCCTATATACTTTATCCTTATATCGAATCCCTAAGAAAGTTCTGAAAGAAATTGATAAGATTCGACGAATTTTCCTATGGGAAGCCACTAGCACTCAGAAAAAATATTCTCTTGTTAATTGGCCTAATATTTGTATTGCCAAGCTATTTGGTGGTATGGCATTTTAGATCTTAATCAAATGAATTGTGCTCTTTTACTCAAATGGTGGTGGAGATTTCAGGATCCCTAATATACTAATTTGTGGAAAATGAGTTTACAAGCTAACCTTCAACTTAAGCTTTTATCTCCTTTTTGGAAGGCAGTTAGCCAACTATCTCCCATTTGCAATATTGGTATTATTCGAACACCCGGTTTATAGGGTGCGATACAATTCTGGCATGATGTCTGGTTTCACCACTTACCTCTGCACATTTAATTCCCACAATTATATGAAATATGTAATACCCCCAATATCACAGTGCAAGAGGTGTTTAACACACAAGGCAGGGGTGTGGTTTTTCGGCGCTCATTACATGGTGTACTTCTCTTGGAATGGCAACACCTTCTCCAAATCTTAGAGACATTTCCTTTCTCACAGGGGCATGACCATTTGGCCTGGCAATGGGAATCCTCTGGCCGATATTCTGTTAAATCTTTATATTTATTTCTTAACTTTTGTGGTATATCTAAACTACATCCTCTATTATGGTGGAAGCTCCCTATTCCCTCTAAAATTCGTGCCTTCATGTGGTTGATGCACTAAAATAAAATCTTGACCAAACTTAACCTTCGAAAGAGAGGATGGACCGGTGATATCTCGTGTTCATTTTGTCACCAAACTGAAGATTCTGATCATCTGTTTTTTCAATGCTACTTTGCTAAACATGTTTGGTTTTACATGGGACATTGTCAGCTCCTATTCTCTAATTGGCACTCCATACAGGATGTGCTGAGTTTTGCCTTGACACTACCTAAGACACAAAAAAGGGCTTTTCTTGTTGTTGCCAGTGCTGTGATTTGGTGTATTTGGACCACACGCAATGAAATGTGCTTTAATAACTCAATCTCGCAATCAGGGCGTACTGTGATTCTTACTATTATTTCTCTTGTATCTTACTGGACAGGTAAAATGTATGAACAAGTTCAGCTTGCTGCAAACCACTAGCTTCCGCAAGATCTGGATGTTGTGCCTCTCCAGGTTGCCTCCCCGGATGATGCTCAGCTCCTGCAATGGCTCTCTGAAGACTCGGCTTCTTCTTCCTAATGATCTTAATATGATAGTTTTGCTTTTGTTATACAGCCCTGATGTGGCTTAGAATACGCTGTTATTTCCTTCTTCTGTTTTGCTTTAGATTTGCTATGGTGCTGATGTTGTTAGACAGATCTACTGTGGTGTTTCTTTCCTTAATTTTGTTGTATTTTGAACTCATGTTTCATGTCTAATGAAACGGGCTTTATGCCTTTTAAAAAAAAAAATTCCTTCAACATTTATCATAATAACATTATAACTTTTTTATAATAGCAATTGTGGAAAATATATAGGAGAAGAGATTTTTCAAAATTTTGTGTTCTGATCAGTTTCCATCTGCAATTGCAAATGAAGTTATAGCAACTAATTATGCATGAGAGCTAATGGGCTAATACATTCACGGCATTTACACCTTGTTTGGATGGAGAGTAGAGGAAGGAAAGGGAAGTGAAGAATAAAAAGGGAATGGAATGGAATAGAAAGGAAGATTAACATATTTAACTTCTTTGTGTTTGGATGATTAATGAGAGAAAATAAATTTAACTTTATTTCCGTCTTATTTTTTATTTGGTTGATTAAATTTAGAAGGTTAATGAGAAATTCGGTAGTTGTTGTAAGTTTGTGACAAAAAAACTTGTATGAAAATTATATAGGTAAAATATAGAGTTGGACATTTGTGTTTTTTGTTCTAAAAATATTTACAACAAAATTTTTCCATCCGTTACACCCAAAATCGGGAGATAAACCGATTATATTGATTATAATGATACAAGATTAAACATTTCACCTCCTATACCCTTCACCTCCGACATAAGTTGTCAACCAAACACGATTCGACGGAAAGTTTTCTTTTCTTTCCATTCCATTCCCTCCCTTCCTCTACTCTCCATCCAAACAAGGTGTTAGTATTTTAGTTGTAATAATAATATTATTACTGATCATAAGGATGTTAATTATGCATTTGACTAGATCAAATAGTTGTTTTAATATGAACTTTTGGTAAATGACTATACAAAATGAGTAATTAGGATCATGTGATAATTATAAAATATTTAGTAGAATAAATGACTATACAAAATGAGTTGGAATTCATTCTTGATTGTGTTCCTCCAAGTAAAGAGGTAGATTTCTGGTTAGATTAATTGTACCCAGATAAGAAGGTTTGAATGATGCCTAATCACAGGAGACCAAATATCCCATTTAGTCTTCATTGCATATTCTCTAATTTAGAATATCTTTGACCCTTTGATATTGACTTCCATGTACTACTGGAGCTATAATTTTAGCAGTATATGCATAAATAAGAAGCTTCCGTGGCATGCATGAAATCAATAATTGTGTACAATTATACATTCTTCACATGCCAAAAATTAAGCCCTATATTTTCCCTATAAATACATGTATGGCTCCTTGAAACATATTCCACACAAGCTTAATTCCCTTAATTAGAATTCATACCCCAGTATTAATTCAGAAAAGCAGAAATGTCATTTAACTCTGTTTTACTAGTCTTTGGGATTTCCTTGGTTTTGATTTTCCAGGGATCTCAAGCTCAACTAAGCTCCACCTTTTATGACTACACTTGTCCGAATGTGTCGAGTATTGTTACTGGCGTACTTCAACAGGCGCAACAGTCTGATACACGCATTTTAGCAAGTCTCACTCGCCTCTTCTTCCATGATTGTTTTGTCAATGTAATGGCTAGCTACATTTCCATCGTGTCTTTTTTTTTTTTTCGTTACTCCGATTGCAATGAATGATTGATTTGAAATTTGACATTAACTTTGTATTTCCTCTTTCTTCTTTTGTAAATCATGTTAGGGTTGCGATGGGTCTGTTTTGCTAGACGACAGTGATTCCATACAAAGTGAGAAGGATGCACGCCCAAACAAAAACTCGATTCGTGGTTTTGACGTGGTTGATGACATCAAGACTGCTGTCGAGAATTGCTGCCCCGGAGTCGTCTCCTGTGCCGACATCCTTGCCATTGCAGCAGAAATATCTGTTAGCCTAGTGAGTTCATTTTTTTTTTTTTTTATTTCTCGATATCGATCCTTTTTTCTCCTGTAATTTGCATGTGTTAGTACAAATTTGTGTTACAAAACGCTAACCTTTTCATTTTGAAATATTCAAAAATTAAAGAATGCCAATTGTTTCAGGCAAGTGGACCCTCATGGTCAGTGCCTCTTGGAAGAAGAGATGGCACAACCGCAAACCAGAACGGTGCCAACACTGGCCTGCCAACTCCATTTGATGACCTTAGCACCCTTCAGTCAAAATTTTCGGCCGTCGGCCTTGACGACACCGATCTTGCCACATTATCAGGTTAACCTTTTTTCTTCAAGCTGTTTGGCCAAATATCCAGACTGTAAGATTTGATCAAAGGCATCATCAGCTGATAATTAAACTTAATTCAAAATAGAAATACATGAATGGATGATTGATTAATAATTTAATATGCACATTGTTAGAGAAAATCTGAAACAAGATTACTGGCTCAAAATAGCCTTGTTTGGACTAATTTGACTTCCAAATTCTGTATTCTAGCCCTTTGAATTAAAAAAAATAATAATTGCATTCTGCAAAATCATACACAGGGGCCCATACATTCGGAAAAGCGCAGTGCCGGTTCTTCACCAACCGGCTTTACAATTTCAGTGGGAGCGGCACCTCTGACCCGAGTCTTAGCTCATCTTACCTAGCCACACTACAACAGAGCTGTCCACAAAACGGAGATGGTACCGTGCTGAACAACCTGGACCCCACCACGCCTGACACATTCGACAATAAGTACTATGTAAACCTCCAAAACAATGAAGGCATCTTGCAGTCTGACCAAGAGTTGCTCTCTACAACGGGAGCTTCCACTGCTTCGACTGTGAACAGCTATGCGAGTAGTCAGAGCACTTTCTTCACTAGCTTTGCGCAGTCGATGATAAATATGGGGAACATTAGCCCACTGACCGGGACTAATGGCGAGATCAGGAGCAATTGCAGGAAAGTGAATGGGAGTTAGTTATGATAAGCCAGAAAATTGTTAGTCTATACTGCACATGTTTTAATTATATATGATTTTGTTGTAAGAGTGGTTGTTAGTGATTTGTATTTCCTGCTATGGTTTGGTTCAAGTTCCTTCTTGAAATTCAACAAATTAAGTAGATGAACTTTGTATTCTGACATCATTCGATTCTAATTGAAGAAATATTTGGGAAAATTTTATTAAGTCCAGTTAACCTCTAACATCATATATTATAATTGAATATTTGTTTGATGAAAGAGCACTCAACGTAGTTTCATGTAAAAAATAGAGCAGGCCCACTAAGCCCAAAAAACCTAGATCACCCGTTTCTTTCAAGAAATCTTACTGATCTCGGTGCTTATAAATTGAAACTTACAAATGTTGAGATTGCAAAATAGAATCTATTATCGATCGACTCTAATAATGAGTTAATGCTGAGTCCGGCTAGGGTGTGTCATATGACACTAATTACAAAATTGATTGGATAGACATCAAATGACTAATTCAAACCGTTCAAACTGATTTACTTTTTTAGTGATGCTTTTACATGCAAAATTTTTATTTTTTCTAGTTATTTTAGTATTAAATCAAGCGGTAAAAAGTGTTAAAAAATAAATGCATTAAAATTAACTTAAAAACTCGCACATTTTACCGCTTGACTTGATACTAAATAAATTCAAAAAAATTATAAACTTTGCATGTAAACACACAACTATTGAAATAAATTAATTTTGAATGATTTGGATTCACCGTTTGAAGTCAATTCAATAGATTTTAGAGTTAGTGTTATATAGACTGAATGACACTGATATCGTACTAGCCAGACTCGTTAATGCTTATTATAAATAATATTTTTGTCGGCCAAATCAGAAATTTTGGCAATTACTCTTTATACAAGGTCAAACCAATTTTACCCGTATTATTCACCACAATTTTAATTTATGGGACTTAGTATTAAATATTCTAATATTTCCGTTCCTACAAATAGCCTTACAATTACGGTATATAATTGAAAGAACTCATTAAATTTGCAATTAGCTACATTCTTGAATTAGATATTGCAACTGTTCCGCAAGCAATTGCAAATGATTTGCAGGTGGAACACATGCTCTAACACCAATTTTATAGATCCATCACAGCAGACAAACATGAATACAAAAATCATCAGGAAAAAATAACAGGGACACCTATGGAAAAAGTTTAACAAATGCTAGAAAAACAAATGTGACAAGTGAATATGTGCATGTCCACAAAAAATATTGCACAAATATTATGGTCTTATAAATGCAGTAATATAATGAACTATTGGAAAACAGACCATCAGAAACTAAATTAATTATTAGTAAAATTAGAAGGAAAAGAAAATTATATGCCACAATGCACTATGATATTCACCCTTCTTGTTCTTAATTGAAATTTGTAACACTAACTTGGCTCTTCTTTCAAAGATCATTTTCTCAATGAGCCAATACCACATCTGCACGAAATTGTAAACAGGAAATGCCGAGGTCAACAGAATTACATAATCAATCACATAATTCAAAATTAAAAGATGGCATTCTCCCTTATAACAAATCTCAGTTCCTGATTTTATTTAGAACCAGAAAAGGCTGTATCATTATATGCTACTGAAAAAGTTTGAGTTCAACTAAGGTTTTTCTGGCTAAACTATGGCATCATAATCAAATTAGTTGACCAAAAGAATTGATGAGCCCTCTTTATTTCAGTCCCAAACACTTGCTGAAATTGAATTAAATTGTTTGGATTCATCCATAAAATAGCCAAACTGATGAGCCGAAAATATGTTCTGCAATTGAGCATTAACTAAAGTTTATACATCCTAACAGAACTTAAGCAAATGCAATCTCACAATCATCAATTTGAGCTCTAAACCTAAGGTTTGTAAAAAGTGGGACTACCCCAAGTACAAAATTTGCACAACCATGTGCATGCCAGAATACATTGACAGCTTGATTGGCCATAGGGCAGAAATCTGATCAGTATAATGCTATAAACTTCTACAACAACTAAAAGTTGCAAACAGTAATGTGATAAAACAAGACCTTTGTATTCAGCTACTTCAACCAAATACCAAATTTGGCACCAGTTATAAATTAGGAAAAGCCACATGACTTCTTTGGTGGTTGATCTAATTCTTATGGTATCCTATTCAGTTATATTAACACATTAAACGGCCAAAAGGACAAAATATTAGCAATATCATACCCCAAATTAAGCTAGAACGAATCAAGATCTCACTAGTTCATCTTCTGATCTGGCATGGGGAAGAGCCCTGCACCAGCAGCCGCTCTAGGAGGCGCAAAGCCCAAATACTTTTGCAAATTGGTCCTGATACTGATCGAACAAAGGAAGTATAAGAACACCATAGAGCAATCCGTCCAATCAGTCCCATGCAAACCTCTGTGGCTCATTTTTCTAACAAAAGGGATCGGCTCGAACGGTAATTTCGCAACCACTTTGCCTTCGAACATGGAATTCAAGAGCCCAAACACCACAATCAAGACACCCGCAACAACCCCTCCAGATTTGAACTTCGCAAGAGACAGATCGCGGGTCGATTCCTTGAGGGAAGTCTCGACCCGATCCAATTTCTTCGAATTGGAAGCGGACTTGTTCGAAGGCGATTTGAGCATATCGAGTTTCTTCGACGCGCGATCGATGGATTGACGGAGGGATTTGTAGGAGGAGGTTCGATAGATCAAAAGCCAAGAAATGGCTTCGCATAGGAGCGCCGTGGCAAAGGAGATGGAGACCACCGCCAATGCATCAAGGTACTTTAGCGAAAACGCCATTAGCGAGAGGAAGGAGACGGTGAAAGACGGGATTTGAGGGGAGATGTGCTAGTTGGAACTTGGAACTAAAAGATGAGGGTTTCGGGTCTATTTTATGCCACAAATACACCCGCTCTATTCTACGAGAAGTCAACAGCTCTACGCTCGTAAGTTAAATAGCCCTGTTTCTCAGGAAGAAGATGAGGGTTTCGAATCTATTTTTTCTCTCTCAAAAATAGCCGTCATTTTTATTAATATTCATTATTAATTATAAAATAATAATAATATTCATCTTAACTTAACTGGGATTTTTTAAAAATGCCCAAACCGGCTATTCAATGGTCGGTTGAGAATAAAAATGAGAACCGGCTATTAAATTGCTGGTAGAATTTATTTAATTAATTTTTTTATTTTTTTTTAAATTATTTTATTTTAATTTTTTTTCAGCAACCTATACATTTGTTTACCATTTACCAAAATGTAGTTTGTTGGTCATGGCCATGATTTCATTACACTGTGGTGGGGAGTTTCACTAATACATATGGGGTTTATTACTCCAAAGAGTCAATTAATTCATTCATGGTTACCGATTATCTCTCATTTTGGGACTTGAAAACCATGATTTACGAATGCACCGGTTATAACCCAGAAATGTGGAACTTAGAATTGGCAACCCGAGTGAACGATGGAACACCCCCGACCTATACCAGAGTGACGATACTAAGTGATGCTGCATGGAGAGGCCTGTACAGGCGGTTAAAAGTCACTGGAAATTTTGTAATAGAAATCTACGTCAAGAGAGTTCCGATAGAGTCAGGGGTTGGAAGTTCTGGCCAAAATTCAGTTGCGCTAAATTATACAACACAACAAGAACCATATACTCTTATGGTTCCTTTATTCGTACATGATCCAGAAACATACAGTCACTTTACTCCACCAAGACCCCAACCACGACCCCATACAAGATCCCCACCTAGACCCGTGCATGTAGCGCATTTATCATTACCGCCACCATCACCTCACCCCAGACCGGCACCAGTAGACGACGAAACTAGGTTGGATTTTAAAAGTATTAATGAAATTTCGGAGAAAGATCTGTAAACTGGGGATGAATTTGAGGGAGCAAACTGGGACTCTGATCACCTAGAGGGTTGTGATCAAGATGGTCTAGTGCCCATTCGCAGAGAATATGGGAATATGCCAACTTAGTGGCCGAACTGATACGCACTCGTTCGCAGACTTCAATGATATATCTTCTTTTCAAAAAGCAGATGTTGCTTACTATAGGAGATGGATTGAGTATAAAGGTGAGCTGGCGTCAGAACAATTTCTTCAAATCAAAGAAGAGCTGATTAAGAAAATTAGAGAGTACCATATTGATAAGAATCAGGAAATTAGAATGAAGAAAAGTGATAGGGATCAGATTCAGGTGGTGTGCAAAACTCCAGGTTGTGATTACGAACTTAGAGAAAAAGCAACGGGTTTTGAAGATGCATGGGTTATAACGAGACAAGACAAGTCTCACACATGCAGGTCTGAGTACACAAGGACTGCCATGAATGTCTCACGGTATCAATCATTGCCGATGTCATTGAGACCTCTGTTAAAAAGGACCCTTATATGAGCATCCAAGGGGTGACAAACTGTGTGAGGGTTAGGTATGGCAATGTAACCCCAAAATACAACCGACTGTGGAAGGGTCGTGAGCTTGTAAAAGCCCGACAATTTGGGAGTTGAGAGGGTTTAGACAGCTTGTTGGAACCACTGCTTATGGGAATCTGTGACAAGAATCCCAGTTCTAAGTACCACTTTCTGACTTGTCCTATACGAGATAAACACAGAGTGCTTATTCAAGATGTTGTTCAATTCAGGGCCGTAGCCTGGGCTTTTGGTCCATACATTCCAGTACTTGAGACCAGTGATCGGCATAGATGCATGCTTCTTGTCTGGGCGGTATGAGGGGAGATTTTTGATAGCTTGCGGCTATGATGCCGAGAACCAATTGCTGCCTATTGCATTTATAATTTTGCAGAAGGAGGATATCGAGAAGTAGAGTTTTTTCTTGCAGTTGTTGAGGAATGAAGTGCTTGGAGCTGATAAATTCGTCTGTGTTATATCGGACCAGCACAAGGGGATCAAATGTGCACTAACAACATAATACGGATGATCTCCAGACCTTTTTGTGAACAAGTTTTGTATGTAGCATGTTGCTAACAACTTGGTCCAGAATTGTGGATATGACAACTGGTTCGGATGGAGGTTCAAAGAAGGAGCTAGGAAGAAGAAACCAAGAAAGTTGAAAGAGATGTTCGAAGAGTTTGCTGTGGTATACCTAATTTATAACATTTCGTTTAATTATTTTATAAGTAGATGAGGCAAATGAAGTAACACATCTTTGTTCTTATGCAGCTAAATCCAAGGTGTAATGTATTTTTAAAGAATGTGGGCAAAGTACGTCCCAATGATGTGATAGAGTCGTTCAATTATGAGAAGATTTTCCAAACCTGTGATGGAGGATACTGATTTGGTATCATGACAATAAAAGGCTCCGAGTCGCTGAACAATATCTTTCGAATGAGCCGTAGAATATTCGTAGCTGCCATTGTGGAGGATACGTTCTATAAGTGCAACATATGGCTTGTTGAGCGGCGGAAGCGAGCCATGGATTTAAAAAATACAAATCAGTTAATTTCCGAACGGGTGGAGCTCAAGCTCAGAAAATGGTTGCTCAAAGCTGCAAAAATGCATTTGGTCCCTTATACGCACAGTGAAGGTCAGTACCAAGTTTCATCCTCAAATGAGTGCATTCTAGTCACCCGCGGCTCCACTGGAAGTATGGACATTATTCATAGGGAGTTCTAGTACATTGTGACACGCAGGCCTGGCAACATAATGGAATGTACATGCATAGATATCCAATTAACATATATTCCGTGCGCTCATGTCTTAGCGGTTTGTCATGCAAGAAACTGGAGCGAGAACCAATTTGTTGCAGACTGGTATACTGTGAACTATCTTGAAAGTACTTGGAGTGGGGTGTTTGTTCCTTATGGCAATATGGAAGAATGGCCTACTTGTAATTCTCCTAGAATTCTTCCTAGCAAGGCCTAGATTAGGGTTGGGAGGAGAAAACACACCCGTCATGTAATTACCACGGATGAAATGCAAGGTAGGTGAAGGGGGCATCAGGCTCGCCGTTCCACTACCGACAGGAATCGAAGAGGTATGTAACATTCATCAAAAATTATATTTTTTTTCAATTTTGACCAACTTACTAAGTAACAAATGCAATGCGGAGGCCAGAAACGTAGCAAATACGGCAAAAAATGAGAGAGTTATCACAGAGACAACTGGGTCACGAGGGTCACAGCGAAGCATAGCTACAAGCCATTTAGATACATCTGCTATGTTTGCAGAAACAATGGGAGAGACAGTTGCCATAGGAGGAGAGGCGGTTGGGATGCAAGGAGAGCCATCTGAAAGCCAACCAAAGAGGTCAACTGGTAAGCGTACAAGGGCATCTGGAAGCCAAGCAGAGCCATCTGGTAGGTCATATTCTGCAATTAGTCAGTTTCTCAGATTAATTTTAGACGTAGTAGTAATAGGTGATTTAAATTCTTCTCATTTGATGTATATTGTGAACTTGTTTATTGAGATGTTGCTTTCAGAACTATTTTATTTGCAATTTGTGTGGACTTTATTAAGACTAAGTTATGAGTTAGTTGAATGTAAATTTTTATAACTTTACTATTTTTTACCATATTCAAAAATTAATTCTGAGATTTCTAAAAATTAATTCTGAGATTTCTACTAAACCACAAATTTAGTTCTTTAATGAAAATGTAGAGAAACATCAAGTCTACATGCATGTCAATACATTAAGTCTAAATAAAATCTAAATTGATGAAATAAAGTCTACAAAATAGACACTAAAGAAACTCAAAAATTTTACAACCCTAATTCATCAAACTAAAATACCTCCAGCTCAAATGTATTCAAATTTTAAACCATAATAATACTACTTCTTATAACGAGCCTTGAAAGTACATGGAATAAACTCCTCGTCCGATATTGCCGAATCTGAATTAGTCACAACAGACGAAGTGCTAGCCTTACCAGTATAAGTACATGGAACAAACTCATCGTCCGATGTTGAAGGCTTTGGATCAATCTTCTTTTTTTTCGAAACAGAGCCGTAGGGGTTTTCCACAAAGTCATCGTCTGAAATTTCATACCGAATAGGTCGTCTAAGAAATTCCTCTATCATACATACTTGACAGTTCTTTTTATCATGGCATACTTGACAGTTGTTCTTTTTTTCCTCATTTTTTTCTCAATCACTAATTGACCCTCCTCTCGCTAGGTCACGATAGGACGATCTATCTCGGTTGCTACTATTCATCCTTTTGGCCCCTAGAAAATCGCCTCAAATCGCCTCAGAAATTGTCTTCTCTTTCTCTTCCTCTCTTTCTCTTATGTGAGTTGAGTGAGTTGTAAGAGGGAGGAGAGAGAAAGATGGATATTTATAGGGTCTGAAATAGCAAAAAAAAAATATTCTCTATCGGCCATTAAATGGCCGGTTCTCATTTTTATTTTCAACCGGTCATTTAATGGCCGGTTTAGACATTTAAAAAAAAAACCAGCTAATGTGGGCATTATTATTATTTTATAATTAATAATGGATATTAATAAAAATGACGGCAAAAATAGCCCTGATTCTTTCGAAATTTTATTTTTACATCTTCAAAAAAAAATTAATCTTTTTTTTTTTTGAGAAATTCGATTTTTACTAGAATTGTAATTTCAAACTCCGATCCTAAGATGATAAAAATAAAACAACGATAATTTGGACTGGGTATCACAATTGGGGTTGCAGTTTCAAACTGCCATCCCCAAGCTGGGATCGCAGTTCAATCCTGATAAAAATCGAATTTAAAAAAAATTGTTTAACAATTTTTTTAATTGTGAAAATAGTAAAAATAAAAATTTTGAATTGATTTTTTGTACCAGTGGTAATTTAAATAATAATAATAATTGATTTTATTCTTAGAGAATCGGGCGCGTCGAATAAGTAGTAGATCCAAATTTGTTCGATGTCCGCTTGGGCCTTGGAACTAATGGCGGATCCAATGCATTGTAGGGTAAGTTGCTCTATCCTGGAAATTCAAAATTAGTTTTCAGGTACTGGATTCTGGGCTCTTACTCTACTTTGGAAACCAGTTTGCTCTGTCCTAAGCTCAATCCAATTCCAAATGTAGCTCTGAAAAAAAAAAAAAAAAATTTGTGCATGCGCCTATTTGGTTTAGGAATTAAGATGCAACTCATTTTATTTAGAAATTAAGTAAGATGCAACTCATTTTGTTTAAAATTTGCACAATTATCGCACAACCCATAATCGCGATATCCTTTCTCCTGGCTCCACTAGCAAATTCATCTTGGTGATTAAAACCGATTAGATAATATGAGGGTTAGTTTCAATCTAATGGGTTTAAACTCGTTCTGATAATTTAAATCCGATTTAATTAGCTATTTATATCCGATTCGATAATTTATTACCCTGCCTTGACGAAAATCTTGCACATATGCTTGGAATCATCTGATGTGATCCACAATTCATACGCGCTTGAATATTAAAGCAATGCGCGCAAATATTAAAGCAGCACGTATTGGTAATAAGATCTAATCGAGGAAAAATATATTAAGTAAAAGCGTGTGAACTATGAACTCTTGAGCTTTTTCAAAAATTTAAAATCATTAATTGAAATAAAATATATATATATATATATATATATATATATATATATAATATGAACAAATAACACTGCACGCAATCTAACACAAAACTGTTTTAATATTGACAAATCCAGCATTCATAACTTTTTTTAGAATGCCAGGATATTTAACGTGTTTTTATACCGGCGTTCTTGTGAGCGAGAACAAATTACGAGAAAAACAAAATAAGGTCTTTCCTCTTACAAAAGAATTAGATTTAAGCTGTAAAAGTAAAACAAACAAAAAAATCCCAAAAAAAAAAAATGAAGAAGAACGAGACACCGTGTGAAAATATGCCTAATGTTCTGAGTGAAGCTGTGAGACAGTCGGCTACCCTGTCTACTGTTTCTTTTCCCAGCTCGTCTTTTCCTCTCAAAAAAAAGAAAGAAAGAAAAGAAAAGACCAACCCATCTGTGACAAAATGGAGAGCAAATCAAGCGACCCCGCTACGGCGGCGCCGCCTGCGGAAGCCTCAAATCATCGTCGGAGAGCTGGAAACCCGAAGCGTAAGGCTGCGACAGCGGCTCTCTCCGCTCTCTCCAACCTCTCCGCCGCGTTTAACACTCCTTCCAAGCGCCAGTCCAAGGACAGAAACCCTAATTCTCTCCCTCATCACATGCTTTTTCAATCTCACCACTCCGGCCCGTTAACCCGTGCTCGTCAGTCCCCCAACAAGCTCGGGGGTTTAGCTGCTAGCGGGTCTGTTGCTGCGGGGCCGAGCAGGATTTATGAGAAAGAACTGATGATCGACTTGAACGGAGCAGCTTTAGCTGGTTCAGGCTTGGATCTTATAATGGTGGATGAAGAGGTCGACGATCCGTTAGCAGTGAGGAGGGAAGAGGAGGAAAATGCGGTTAATTTAGAATTTGAGGCGGTGAAGTCTCGCGGGAAGGATGTGCATGTGGTACCGACCTTTGCTGGTGAGATAATTTCTTCCCTCATTGTTGTAGAATTGGAAAGCGTGTCTTCAAATTTCAAAACCTAGCTGTTTCCGTGAGCTTCTCTTTAAAATTTTCAACTTCAAAACTACGTATGTAGCAAATTCGGTTTTCTATATCGTGGTAAATAAGAATTTAGATGTGCAAGCTATAGGATACTTAATACATTTCCAATTTTATGGCAAGAGACTTCAATAAGAAAGAGAATACAATTTGCATCTTACTATTATTGTTCTTGCAGTCTCCTACAGAAGGTTAAGAGGCAGATTCATTCATGAAAATTTGTCATACAAGAACATAGATTAATACTTAGCTATTAATAAAGAAAAGTGCACTTACCTAAAAGAGTGTAAATCATTCTACATAGAAGTACTTGTATCACAACATTGTAAATATGCTTTTAATAGGTACTTGTAACATGTGCAGGTTGGTTTTCATGGAAGTCAATACATGAAATAGAGAAGCAAACCTTAGTCTCTTTCTTTGACGGGAAATCCGAAAAAAGAACACCTGAGTTATACATGATAATCAGAAATTCCATCATGAATAAGTTTCACTCAAATCCAGAATCTCAAATCGAGCTCAAAGACTTAACTGAATTATCCAAGGAGGATCCAGATTCATGGCAGGAGGTAATGGAATTCTTAGACCATTGGGGTTTGATTAATTTCCACCCCTTTCTCCCAACTGGAGAAGATACTTCCAAAAATGAAGAGGATGCAAAAGGAGATAAAAAAAATGTGTCTTTGGTCGAGAAGTTGTACCAATTTGAGACAAGTCAGCCGCATCTGATGTCTGTTCCCATTCCCAAGAAAGTAGAGGCTGTATCACAGCCTGCACTGGCTCCAGTGCGAGGTGTGCTTCCTGAACCAGGTCTTGCAGAGGATTCTGCGGCCTTGACAGAGCCCTCAATCGAGTACCATTGCAATTCCTGCCAAGCTGATTGTTCAAGGAAACGGTACCACTGTCGGACTCAGGTTAGTTGCTTTATAAGTACCTTTTCCTTCTTTTTTTATCCCAAAAGGTGGTTTGACCCAGCTGTTTCAATTATGATTGGAAAAGTGAAATAGAACACATACATTGCATAAAAATTCTTATTCTGAAAGAAGTTAAAACCAGGTGTCTTGTGTTTCGACCTCTTGTACCATTCCTCACTGATTCTTATGCAAAACCAACGCCTCATTATATGTATTCGTAAGATAATAGAAGCAACCTTATTGTTTCCAATTAAATTAGTTATTTAAGTCCATAATTCTTTTTGATACCGGCTGTTGTCAGTACTTCAAAATCCGAGAAATTTCATGTTTTTTTGGGCTGCTTTTCCTTGACATAATGGCTCATATTTATATTATTTAGTAAAATTTCCTAACTACATGTTATATCATTTGTCTTTTCTTAGGCTGATTTTGATCTATGTACTGACTGTTACACGGAGGGAAAGTTTGGTACTGGCATGGCACCGGCTGATTTCATCTTAATGGAATCAGCAGATGCTCCAGGTGCAGGTGGGGCCACCTGGACAGATGAGGAAACATTACTTCTTCTCGAAGCTTTAGAATTATTTGGGGCGAACTGGAATGAAATAGCTGATCATGTTGGCACAAAAACAAAGGCTCAGTGTATGCTTCATTTTCTTCAAATGCCCATAGAAGATTCATTCCTGTATACCAGTGAAGATAAAACTACTGATGAGGTCAAAAGTGAAAAGGTAGAAGATAAAATGGATACAGACGAAAAAGGAAAAGAAAACGAGGACAAAAAAAAAGGACCTGACGAAAATGCTTCTAATAAAATGGAAACGGATGAGAAAAAGGATTCTGATGGAAAGAATGATGGGGAAAATGTAGATGATGTAGCTCGGGCTGAACCATCAGATACTGATCATACGGTTGAAAAGGTTTCTGGTGAAAATAATAGTAGTGTACTGGGAGAGTGTACTACTGAAACTGCTATTGATGTGCTAAAAGATGCATTTAAGGCAGTTGGATATTTGCCAGAGGAAGGTGAGCTGGGTTCCTTTACAGATGCAGGCAACCCGGTCATGGCATTGGTATGCACAGTTCCTTTTTGCATTTAAGTGAAAACTTCTACACCGAGCTTAATTACAAATTTTAGCATGTATAAGATAACACTTTTGATTCTGTGCATGCAGGCGGCCTTTTTAACGGGTCTAGTGGAGCATGAGAACAGCATGACATCATGTCACCGAAATTCACTAAAAGCCATGTCAGAGTCATCTCCGGCTCTCCAACTTGCCATCCGGCACTGCTTTATCCTGGAAGATCCTCCTGCTGATGATGTCAGCAATGCATTACCGTCATCTGCTAGGTTTGTGATTTTGCTCTATAAGAGTCTAAATATTGTACAAAGCATTTCATCTCCTTTTATCGCAAGTTAGTGTAATAAACTCCTTCAAACCTGAGCAGTGAATCTCACAAGGAAGAAACAGCCACCCCCAGTGCTGATAAAAATAATGACAACAGCATCCCTGATACCCAAAAGGAAAATGATGTTGAGAAGGAAAAGGAACCATCTGGCAGTACAAAAGCTGTTGGTGCAACTGAAGAAGATGCAAAAGAAGAACAAAATAATGAGAAAAAAGGCGGGTTACCATGTGATGTGGATGTAGACAATAATTTAAAACCACAAGAAGAAAACACAGAGGTCAAACAAGAACTAGAGCAAATGAATGGGCCAACATCGAATTTGGAAGAATCAGGTACGGTTTTCTTCTGGTGTGTTCATGAGTTGATGTTTGGTCAGAGCACTATTTAGGAACCTTTTTTAGGGTTGTGGTACTTGATGTGTGATGTGTGATGTGTATGGATGATGAACTAGAGGCTAGTGGTGTGTAATATACAATATTTTTAAGGGTCTTGCTGAAAGCATGGAAATAATATTGGTCTTTTGTATCCCCTAGCTCTGCGTGAAAGAAAAGAAGCAACAACTAGCAGTGATGTGAAGCTCTCAAACACAAATGCTAATAATGGAAATGAAGAAGATAGTAAAGAAGTAGCAAGGTTGAAACGAGCTGCCACAACTGCTCTTGCAGCAGCTGCCGTCAAGTCCAAGTTCCTTGCCAAGCAAGAGGAGGATCAGATCCGGCAACTCGTAACTGCTATTATTGAAAAACAGGTAACATCTTTCAGGATAACTGCATCTCACCTTGCATGGAATATGAGACTAGTACCTACCCATATTTGCAGTTAAATCCTACTCCCTACTCCCAACTCCCAACTGCCCATACCCCCAAAAGAAATTATATTAATAATGATGATGGTGATAATTGTAATATCTTGAAGAAATTACATACAGCAGAAAAAAAATAAGACAAATTTTGGATAGTCTGTGCTCTTCATATGCATTCAGTATCAAAAAAGACTTAACATCTGTTAATTTTTTAGTTGTTTGCATAAGATGACTTGGAGCTTTGTTCATTTAATGCAGTTCCGAAAGATGGAGGCTAAACTGGGAATTTTCTCTGAGCTAGAGAACATCATCTCACGTGTAAGAGAGCAGGCCGACAAACTCAGGATAAGGCTAGTTCAAGAACGGTCGCAACTAATGGCAGGGCGGCAACGAGTTAACACTAACCCTGCCCCTAACCCTAACCAGCCATCAATGGCCGCTAACAGATTAGCAGCTGCCTATGCAAGTGCAATAGCCGGCGGTGTAAGACCACCTAACATTGTCTCAGATAGGCTTCAGAATATGTCTACCAGACGACCTTGAAGAACACTTGTGCGACTTTCATTGCTTAGGATGTTAATTTGTGCTGGTGTAGATTTATTGCTAGGTGCAGCTGTGTAGGTTTAGCTTGGCCAGTGATGATTATTTTGTACCCTTAATGCTTTGTGTAGAAATTATATATTGAGATCTGAGTAATTTAGATTGTCCTGTGGTTGTTATTCTGACAGAATCATTTCCTACAAACGTAGCTGATCGTATCTCACACTGACATCTTCAGTAACGAAAGAAAAACATTGTGATTGGAAGTAATTCATTCCTAGCAAAAACAAAAATAGAATTCTCTATTAAAATGAGAAATGATTTCCCTTCATGGAATTTGAGAGAAGACTTTCACCCCGTTGACATCCCAAATTCCCAATAGAATGGGTCGAATTTGACAAGAATTTGATTTGTATCTTAAGATTACTCATTTAATCCATAAAGCCACTAACCTTCAAAAAAGAAAAGAAAAAAGATTACTCGTTTAATCTTTCTTCTCCATCTTTTCGGTGGAGAGTTATGGGTAGTGATAAATGATAATAGAATGACACAATTTGAAATTTTACGTATAATTATGGATACTTTCATCATTCAAAAGAATGAACTCTCATATTGCTATTATGCTATTAGGTTTTCTGATCAGAAATTTTCATTTCAATATCATGTCTTTTGAATTATTTTTTTATTGAAGTGAATTGAAGTCTCATAAAAAATTATTCCGATCATAACCACATTTAGGCACCTTTCACTCTCTCGTGGGGATTTATTAACGGGGATGACCTGACAATCTTTAATTTTAATGATTTGACAATTTTTAAATATAAATTTTGAACTTAAAATTTAATATAATGAGAATTTGTGTGTGTTTTACCATACATTAAGAAATTTTTAAGTTTTGATGATCCGAAATTAACGGCCTTTGATGCATCATCAAACAATAATAAAATTACATAAAATTTGATTTTTAGCTTATATATAGGCTCAATAATATACATATAAATTTACTTTTTAATCTTAATTTTATTTGAATATCTTTAAAAACTATTGTCACAATTGTCAAAAATGGATTAACTTGTCAATTTAGACAACCGCCAAAAATAACTTATTTAAAATCTAGCGGTTAAAACGTTGTCTATTTTATGAATATCACACAGATGAAAAATAATGAAATTTGGATGGTTTAATTTTTTGGTCCATAGTGTGCTTTGTTAAAATATTAAATGGCATTCATATTGCATGAAAATTGATACCAAATAATAATGTAAGGGAAAATTTCTATTGTGCCCATAACAGGAACTAATTATATTAGGACCTGCCAGTGTCCTGATACCAACTAAAATTAAATATTCTAGTCAGTATACACACCAGGACCCAAAAAAAAAAAAAATGTAATACAAGTTCATGTCTCTGATATTGTAAACGCTATACTTGTTTGTCAGGCAAGGTGAATTTAGCAATTCACATGGCTTCGATGTAATTAGCAAAATGTAGCAACCTGCCATGGTAACTTCTAACTTTGGACCCCCTAATGCTGGTATTTTCCACATACAAGTACTACTTTTTTTAAAACAAAAATTGTTTCTTTTTATAATTGCAGCTCATATAATTCAATGCAAAAAAAAAAAAAAAATCCCTAGAACAATTACATAATTTCTAAGCTGAATGGAAAAGGCAAAATTAATATAACATGACAGGTTTACAATCTGATATCTCGGCAAAGACGCTTGTGCTTCTCTTGCAACCTCAACAAATCATTTGCAAAGGCTTGATTACCAGTTAATAACAGACCGTTAAGAACCCGATTAAACATGAAGCGTGTTGGTAAATACCCTCTTCCGACCATTTCTTTCATCATTTTACCAGCCACTAAAGCATCCTCTGGTCTCCTTCTCACAAACATCCTACTAATCACTATATTAAAAGTATCTCTGTTAGGCAAACAGGCCCCTCTATCACCCATTTTATTGAACAGATCCAAGGCTTTCTCTTTCTCTCCCTCTTCTAACATGTGCCTAACAAGGATATTGTATATTTGCACATTTGGATCTGGTCCAGCTTGCTTCATCTTCTCGAACATCTCCATTGCATGATCCATTTTGCCAGCATGGCAGAGCCCTTTAATCAACACAGTATAAGTCACGACATTGGCTTCACAGCCCTTAATCGACATTTCGTCAAACATCTTAACAGCATCTTCCACATGGCCTTTCTTACATGCCACCTGTATTAGAGCATTGTATGTGACCACTGTTGGCGAACAGCCTTTCTCTGTCATTTCATCGAACAGTTGGCGTGCTCTATCCAGCTTCCCATTTAAACCAAGACCATGTACAACAGTAGTGTAAGTAACCACATCAGGCTGAAAGATGCAATCTTTCTTCCCTCTTTTCTTCATTTGTAGAAAAAATTCCCACCCATGCCGTACCTGACCAGCTCGAAAGAAACCATTTAGGATTATGTTGTATGTAATTTTAGTTGGTTGTATACCTGTCTCGACCATTTCCCGTAGCAAGTCCAATGCCTTGGAAGTGCACTTACGCCGGCAATATCCGTCGGCTATAATATTATAGGTAATAGCATCAGGTGGGAACCGCGATTTGAGAGATCGAAGCAGTGAATGGGCTTTTTCCACATGCCGCGCTTTACACAATGTGTCTAACAATGCATTGAAAGAGGGGAGGTCCTGGTGGAGGCCATGAAAGCGGTGTACTGAAATGAAAAGGCGCACAGCCTTGTCAGGCTTCCCAGATGCGACGTGGCGTTCAATGAGAGTAGAAAGGGTGCGCTGAGTGAATGGTATACCAAGGCGGCGGCCGAGGGACAGAAGAGAAGGTACGTCATGGGGGCTGGAGGGTAGCTGAGCGGTGAGAGAGAGAGCGAGGTGAAAGGTTTGAGGGGAGATTGGGGAATGAGGGGAGGAGAGATGGAAAAGGGAATGGAAGAAGAGGAGAGCGAGAGAAGGATGCGGGGAGAGGTGTTTCAAGATGGAGTAGGAGAGAGAGGAGGGGAGAGGAGAGGGAAGGGAAGGGAAGGAGGATTTGAGAGAGAGGGAGAGCGAACGAGGGGTGGATGGGGTCGGCTTCGGGTGGTGAAGGATGTGGGTTGTGATTAGAGAGAGGAGGGTGCAGGGAGATGGCATGGGTGCATAACTGCATACTGCATAGGCATAGCATTAGACCATTCATTAGTATAGCTGGCTGCTGGCATAATCTCATATTCTCATTCTCACCTCACAAGCCCCACTTGAGAGTAGGTCCGATGGGTTTAATCACCGTTGATTTGCTTTAAGATTCGTGCGGTACGCTTTACAATTCGTGCGTATATGTTTCAATTTGCGTGCAATCTTAAATTAGATCGGACGGTCATCATGCTCGTTGAACCTAAAAGTAGGACCCGAGTCCCGAGGCACCTCAACTGAGCCGGAGGTATTGGGCCTGATGGGCCTAAAGGCCCTAAGTCAGATCCAGGCCCTAATCTGGTGTTTTTATCATTCTACGCCATGGATCAAATCATATGCTGATTGGCTTGATGCGTGCTAATTACTGCTAGCTGCTAACTGCACAAAAGGCATTTTTCCACGCGACCTTGAGATTTAAACGGTTAATATTAATTTAATTTTTACAATATTATTTTAAGCCATGATAAAAAAATTAAAATCCAAAAAATTATAAACGTATAGTTTTCTTTGTAGACTGGTTGTGTATTAATTCTCATGTAATTTAAAACATCTAAAAAACAACCAGTCTACAATATTAGATGTTTTTAAAAACCATATATGATGATTATTTGTATTAAAAAACTAATACGAAATTCTATAGATTACAAAATTTAACTTCTTAAAAAAACATTACTGGTTCGAATTGGGCGTTCAAACTTAAATTTTTTTAAATAAAATTACTACTAAATTAGTACTTTGCAGCTTAGCTCATCTCATCAGGGTGCAAACAGATCGGATAATATCCGACTGTATCTAGATTTGTATCCAAAAATTAAATACAGATATACGATATCTGAATATCTGTACGGATACGAATACGGATATGATTTTGAATTTTAATTATCTGTATCCAAATAAGTAAATATATACCATATAATTTAATATACATTATGAAATATTTATGTATATATTTACAGATATCCGATATCCGATCCATATCCGTACATATCCGTCAAATATTCGATCCGTATCCGTATCCGAAAAATAATAACGGATACGGATATAATTTTACCACTATCCGATCCGTTTGGCCCCCCTACATCTCATTATTTATTTTCCTTGGTGACAAAATTGAAAATGCATTCCTTGATTTTTGTCAATAAAACAACGTGACCAAAGCCGACATTTTTATTAATATCCAAAGTTAATTAGAAAATATTATTTATGCCCAGAACCCCGTAGATTCGCTAAAAATGTCCAAACCGGCCATAAAATGGCTGGCTTACTCTCTCTAGTAAACCGGCCATTTTATGGCCGGCTTACTCCATTTTTTTTATATTTTTTTTGTGTGGAGACACTATGAAGAATATTGAAATCTAATACTGAAAATTAAATTTTTTTTTTAAATTATTTGTTAGATTACTTCTTTTGATTTATAATTACCATATTTATACTAAATTATGTTGAATTGCACTATATTACAATAAATTGTGTTGAATTACACTAAATTAATGAAATCTATGAAGAGCAAGATAATGAAATCTAACACTGAAAAATTGAATTTTTTGTTTAAATTATTTGTTAGATTACTTCTTTTGATGTATAATTAGCATATTTATACTAAAATACGCTAAATTACTTGAAATTATGTTGAATTACATATATTACGTTAAATTACGCTAATTACATTACATTACATTACGGTAAATTACATATGAATAAGGACGATATCTTCACTGGAAAGGCGAAAAACGACGACCAAACTTCAAACGGCCATAAAACCGCGCTCGAGTGTCCGATTTCAGCAAATGACCACTTTTCAGAAAGCTTGCGAAAATACGTATGCGTCCGTTCTAGCAATGCCGGATTCCAAAATTCAAAATTGCCAAAAAACAAAGGGAAGACCCTCAAAACTTGAACTGACGTTTCCGATTAAGATTTTCATTTCTATTATTCAATCCAAGTAGCTCAGTAAATTAGTTACATAATGAAGTTGTAGAATACTAATTTTTACTACTTTTTGAATTTATTACTATTTTTAATGATTCATGAAAGATGAGACAAAATCGGTCTACTTTAGCGTAATTTACCGTATTTCAGCATAATTAGCGAAGTTATTGTAATTTAACGTAATTTAGTGTAATTCAACATAATTTATTGTAATATAGTGTAATTCAACATAATTTCAAGTATAAATATGCTAATTATAAATCAAAAGAAGTAATCTAACAAATAATTCAAACAAAAAATTTAAATTTTCAGTGTTAGATTTCATTATTTTGCTCTTCAGTGTCGCAAAAAAAAAAATTCGAATAAGCCGGCCATAAATTGACCGGTTTACTAGGGAGAGTAAGCCGGCCATAAACTTTGAACATTTATGTATCTACAAGATTCTGGACATAAATAATAATTTCTAATTAACTTTGGATATTAATAAAAATGTCGGTGACCAAAGCTACCAGAAGAGCTGACTCTGTATTTATCTATGTACATGTCACCTTAATTTAAAGGTTTTCATCAAAAATAAAAAATAAAACTTAAAGAATAACAGGTCAACATTTTCTCCATTTAATTCAAGCAGGAGAGTCTCCTAATATTGAATTCAGATCCAGTGCAGTACCTGACTGCGTACAATGAGATATGAGCCATCAGTTTTAACCTGGTACGAATCTTAAAACAGAGAGCTCTATCTTTATTATTTTATTATTATATTAAGCACGTAGATTTTCTGATCCGTCAACTGTTGTAATTAAAAGATGAAATTTTGAATTGAATATGAGCCCTCAAATCAAATAGTCTGTCTTATTTTGATTTTATTCATCTTTTTTATGTTTTATATGTGTAGAAGTCTATATCTATTTAGATACGTACACGTCACATGTAAATTGTATGATATTTCTAGTTGCTCCTAATTTATTTCCATTTTTTTTAATATCATTTAAGAAATTTTGAGATTGATTGATAATTAGTTATGTCTTCATTTATATCCATTTATTTATATGTCATTTGTATGAATAAAAGATTTTTATATGAAAATATGTCAAAAATATCAAAAAACATGTATATCATTTAATGACATATGTCATCAAAAATATTATTTACGTGTAAGTGTGGTTTAATATGTTATTTAGGATTATTATTTGTTATTTAGTCTAACTTTTTTTTTATGAAAATATATCATTTTATATGAATTTTTTATTTATTCTCTTATGATATGGACACGATACTAGTATCTAATTATCTACCGTATGCATCGAATTCTTCTTGGCCCAGCTAGAAGCTCATTGTACCGAGTACAGTACCGGAGAAGATAAGACTCCAAAATATTGACGATGTCTCCTTTAGGGAACCAATTTGGGTCCGATGTCCATCGGACTCAAAGTGAGTTTGATGGGTTCTATGACCGTCCAATGTGTTTTAAGATTCGCGCCCGCAACTTTCACATCTACTTTAAAATTCATGGGCACGAATCTTAAAGTAGATCGGACGGTTCCTAAACCATCGGATCCAAATTTGAGTCCGATGGGCATCGGACCCAAGCTGTTCTCCTCCTTTAGAAGTCGAGTTTGATTGATTAATAATCTCTAGTTATTTCATATTTAATTTGAACTTAACTCGAATCTGATTTGTTAGATTACAATTTTGCTACTAGCCTTTAAGTTCAACAAAAATACTATGTGTGTTCAGAAAAAATTAGCAGTTATATTGAGATATTAGAAAAAAAAACCAATAATAATTAAAATTTATTTACTTAAGATTCAAGAGTGATAATTGTATCATATCAACATAGGAATTCCATATGGACATCTCATTTTCCAGGTGAAAAGTTAAAAGCTTAATCTAAGTATTTAATTAATGTGGTGTTACAGTTGTGAAATTAACTTATTTTTAACACTTCTACTAGAAGGCACTGTTATTACGACTGTGTGCAAAAAAATGGATTAAATTGAGAAACAAAGCTATTTTTAAAATTGAGTTAATCTACATTTTGTAACATTTCCTGGAAAAACATATTCCCTGTTAATTTTTTTGGAATTAATCATACTGAAAATTGAGATAACATTGGGTTAAATTAAAATTTTAATTATTAGACCTCCAATTCAACCTCGTATCCTTACAAATTAAAATTTTCAATTTCAGTTAAGAGAAAATCCTGTGCACAATGGAAATGTTATTTGTCGGTGTTGCCTTTAACCTCTCCCGTTATCGACTAATGTCAAGGAGAGCAGGTTGTGTCCGATGCTCATCGGACTCAAATTTGGGTCCGATGAGTTTCGCGACCGTCCAATCTACTTTAAAATTCGTGCGCACAAATTTTAAAGTAAACTGGCAATAAATTATGCTTGGTAGTTGCCAAAAAAAAAAAAGAAAAAAAGAATGGCAATACATTAAGGACTATAAATACTTTCCTGTACATATTGTAGAATATAACAACAAAAAATCAATATAAAAAAATTCTCATAAGTCTCTTACTCAAAAGCTTCCACTAAAAATAACATCTGTACATGCAGGACAACTGTCGGTTTTCTGCAGTCTCCAGGTCACAAAATTTTCTTCAGCGGTTTATGCTACGTTAATTTAGCCTTTGTTTTTCTCCCTCCATCAAAGATTGAATCAAATCCAACTACCTGAACAAAGTCATTAAACAAACTGATATCAAACATTAATTTACAAAAAGTTTGCATACAATCCCGATCGAGATGATATGCAATGGCTTAACAAGCAGTGTTAATAGAGTGTATTGCATAAGTAGGGCACCAATTTATCTTGCTGCAAGATACAATCATCACAATGCAGAACCACCCAAATGGAAAAAGCCGGAGCAGGGTCAAGTCAAGCTGAATTTTGACGGTTCTTCAAAAACAAGATCAGCAAGCATCGGAGGCGTTTTTAGAGACCATGACGGTGCCTTCTTGCTCGGTTATTCTGAGCAAATCGGAAAGGCCACAAATTGTGTTGCAGAGCTTGTTGCGGCGAAACGAGGACTGGAGTTGGCAGTGGAAAATGGCTGGCTCAAAATCTGGATCGAGGGAGATGCGAAATTTGTTGTCGATCTTCTTGTGAAGACAAATCGGGTGAAGCCGAATGAGCATGTCAAGCATGCAGAAGAGATACGAAAGTTGGCTTCTTTGCTTCATCATTTTGATGCCACTCACATATTCCGCAAGGGAAATAAGGTTGCTGACAAGCTTGCCGAGTTGGGGCACGATACGAATAAGATTAAAATATGGCGCGGCGTACCTCCCGACGAGATATATAGGTTTCTTTCCGACGATGCCTAGGGCAGATGATTAAGGCGTTAGTTCTCCCACAGGACGGGCAGGATTAATTGGAGTACGGAGTGTTGTGTGCGTGCCTACGGACTGTTTATTAAAAAAAACTGGCAATAAATTATGCTTGCCAGTTGCCAAAAAAAAAAAAAAGAATGGTAGGAAAGCATATTGTATCTGATCTGTCAACTGTTGTGATTAAAAGATGAAATTTTGGATTGAATATGAGTCCTTCAATCAATAGTCTGTCTTATTTTGATTTTATCCATCTTTTTTATGTTTTATACGTGTAGAAGTCTATATTTATTTAGATACGTAATCGTCAAATACAAATTATATGATATTTCTAGTTGCTCCTAATTTATTTTTATTTTTTTTAATATCATTTAAGAAATTTTGAGATTGATTGATAATTAGTTATGTCTTCATTTATATCCATTTATTTATATGTCATTTGTATGAATAAAATATTTTATATAAGAATATGTCAAAAATATCAAAAAAAATGTATATTATTTAATGAAATATGTCATTTCAAAAATATTATTTATGTGTAAGTGTGGTTTACTATGTTATTTAGGATTATTATTTGTTATTTAGTCTAACTTTTTTTTTATGAAAATATGTCATTTTATATGAATTTTTTATTTTTCCTTTTATGACATGGACACGATACTAGTATCTAATTATCTACCGTTTGTCTTAATTTTAGCACTTCTACTAGAAGGCACTGTTATTACGACTGCGTGAAAAAAATTAGATTAAATTGAGAAACAAAGTTATTTTTAAAATTGAGTTAATCTACATTTTGTAACAATTCCTGAAAAAGCATCTCTGATAATTTTTTTGGAATTAATCATACTGAAATTTGAGATAACATTGGGTTAAATTAAAATTTTAATCATTAGACCTCCAATTCAACCTCGTATCCTTACAAATTAAAATTTTCAATTTCAGTTAAGAGAAAAGGGAGCAGCTTGGGTCCGATGCCCATCAGACCCAAAGTGGGTTCGATGGGCTCCAGGACCGTCCGATCTACTTTAATATTCACTCCAGAACTTTCGCGGCTTCTTTAATTTACGTGCGCACGGATTTTAAAGCAGATCGGACGGTCCTAGAGCCCATCGAACCCACTTTGGGTCCGATGGGCATCGGACCCAAGCTGCTCCCAAGAGAAAATCCTATGCACAATGGAAATGTTATTTGTCGGTGTTGCCTTTAACCTCTCCCGCCATCGACTAATGTCAAGGAGAGCAGGTTGGGTCCGATGCCCATCGGACTCAAATTTGGGTCTGATGGGTTTCGCGACCGTCCGATATGCTTTAAGATCCGTGTACACAAATTTTAAACAGACGCAAAAGTTGCGGGTGCGAATTTTAAAACAAATCGAACGGTCATCGAACCCATCGAACTCACTTTGAGTCCGATGGACATCTAATCCAAATTGACCTCAATGTCATGATGGCCCACTCCGTGCAGGTCGCCCTCTTCCTTATCTTTTTTTCAAGTAATTTCTCTAATGATTAGATCATGAGATATAGAAGAGTTTGATAAATTTTAGATTCCACTTTATTTTCGTTCTTAAAATTTAACAAATGTGTAAGAGCTTAAAATTTAACAAATATATAATTTTCGTGCCTGCTTTGCTAGTAGTTGTCAGAGACTTAGCTTTTATTATTATTATTATTATTATTATTAATTTCATAATTTGTGCAAATACATCATATATTTTCTATAAGTCCTGCATTATTTGTGATGCAAGTAGCAAATATAAATCTATACTTGTTCAAAACTACAAGAAAGTGGCTCCTTATTTCTCGGTGCCTTTAGAATTGAGCTGAGATAATTAGATAATCAATTTTCAATTTAGTCCTCTAGTTTTCGAATATTATAAATGGAGATTTTAAACAAATATATTGAATTGAGAATGTTGAGTTTTCAACTTAAAGTTTCCAACATTATATTTAATTATAACTTAAGTCGAATCTCATTCGTTAGATTACAATTTTGTTACTAGCTTTAAGTTCAACAAAAATACTTTAATTGGTTTACATGAACCTGAATAAAAAATAATTACTATTGAGTCCGGTTAGTATGACATCGGTGTCATATGACACAAATTTTAAAATTTATTGGATAGAATTTAAACGACTAATTCAAACGGATTTACTTTACGAGTGATGCTTTTACATGCAATTTTTTTTTACTTTTCCAAATTATTTAAGTATCAAATCAAGCGGTAAAAATATTGAAAATGATGAAGTAGATCGGTTTGAACGGTATGGATTCACAGTTTGAAGTTGATTTAATAAGTTTTGAAATTGGTATAATACAGACTGAAATGACACTTATGTCATACCAGCCAAACTCATCACTATTTAATTTAAAATACTTAGCTATAAATATATAAATAAATTCCACGTAATAATGATGATTAAATATATACTTTTCATCTAGATGGATGGAGATTAGATAAACTACAATCCTACACACTAATGTTATTTAAAAAGTTTAATGTAGATTTAAAATTATTTATTTTAAAATACTGAATAAAAAAGTTTTATAATGAGTACTTGCATAACATGAGTTTGGATTGAGTCAGTTATAATTCAATAACTCGATAAATCTATAGTTAAATACAGGGGCGGATCCAGAGTGTTCCAGGTAGGTAGCTGTCCCCTCTGAATTTTGAGTTTTAGTGGAAATTTATCGGTTCCGACCGACTTTGTTCCCCCTGAAATTTTTTTTTTCCCCTCTGGATGTTTAATTTGTAATTTGAGTTAAATTTAGAGTTAAAATTGAAATAAATATGTTGAATTTTGATTAGTAATTAGAATTATAAGTCAGAGCATCAGAAATTACAAGTCAAAGAATTAAAAAGTATAAGTTAAAGTATTGTTTTTTATCGAGTATCTAATTAGTTAGTGAATTTAAATCCCATTCGATATTTTTTTGTCCACGACGAAAATCCTGAATCCACTCGATTAGAGCCAATCAGAAGTAAAATCAACATGCACGATCGAAATTTACTGTCCATTGGGAATGAAATGGAGGGAAGATTCAGTTTCAGTGGTTTCCACTACTGTACCCAGTCCCAACTCCCAATGGTCAATGCCTCAATGGAATGGGATCAAATTTCAAATTTACTTTTCTCTACTGAAGCCATAGGCCAGGAGTCTAATGCCCCGTTTGAGTTTATCTCAGGACCGTCCGATCAGAATCCGGGCGAATCCGGCCCACGGATGGAATGCACGGGGTCCTCTTTAGATTCGTGCTAATACGTAACGAACGGATCGGATCTAATACTCAACTGGGGCGTTAATGCAGAGGTTATGAATTCGAAACGATAGTACCCTGTAATATTTTTTTTTTTAGTTAGAAGTACCCTGGGATATAAACACGAATAACACCTATGCCTACTGGGTCTCCTCGTAAATAAAGACAAATACGAGAGCTTTTCTGCTGTCTCTCTCTCTTCTCAGTTTTCCCGCTCAAACCCTTCTTGTCTATTCTCTGAATGCGTATCCTCTGCGTTAACTCAAAAGGGAATCTTTTGGGTTAATGAATCTCAACCGTTTGATTTTTAAACGGAGCCAATCTAGCTCTTGTCTATAACATCGGGGTCTTTCAATATTCGTGCAGATATAGTCCGTACAAATCTTAAAACAAATCGGATGGTCGAGATGCATTAACTCAAAAGATTCTCTTTTGAGTTAATGCAGAGGATACGAATTCCTATTCTCTCCCGTCGCCGCTACTTTTTACCCAGTAAATCAGTAATCTTCTCTCCGTCTCTCTCTCTCCCCCCCTTTCTTCTCCCATTAGGCATCAGCCATCAGGTATGGGAAGTATCTTTATTTATTTTGTTTTCAATTCTTGCCCTTTTGCTACTGCTTTTCGAAAAAGGTTTTGTCCTTTTAAATTCCAACGGTGTTTTCAAATTTAATTTAATTTAATAGCAGAAATTTCAAATAATGGAACAGTATTTCATTTTAAATTTTCTCTTGTTTTATTTTGTTGATAGTACTTAGTCGGTAGGAGGTATTGCATCTTGTGTTCGATAAAAAATATTTATTACTGTGTAGTTCTATTTTCTTTGAAATTAAAATTATTCAAACTTTCGAGGTTTTAGCACATCTAAAGCAAAAGGAGCTCGAACTCCATATTTGTATTAATTTCGGCCTCTAATTTTTGTTATTTTTTACAATTTTTTGACAAGTTTCCCTTTAAAGAAGAGTTTGTGGTGTGATTTGCGATATAATGGAGGTGCCGATGGTAAATGGGGCGAACAAAAACGATGGGACTGCTGATTCCCCCACTTCAGTCTTAAAAGATGAGGTGTTTGTCTCTATTTTCGTTCATCTATTTTGTTCATACTTTTAGTCAATAATCTTTAATCTGTTTAAATGCGTTTTATTATATTTGGTTGAGGTCTAGGGTTTAATGGTAATGGCTTTTTATTCTATTTTAATTCTTGTTCTTGGAATAAATCTGTTTTGTTTGGGGTAGGATTATTTGGTAAAAGAGAATCCTTAAACTTACTACTTAGTTTTAGAGATTAATATTAGGATTTGATAAGATTTTCCTTGATCTTGCTTAAAAGTTAAATTCATCTTATTTTGCTACTGTTTTCAGTGAAGTGTCATGTTTCTCAAACGTTAGTAAAGATTAATGCTTTAAGTTTAGCGCATCTTTAAATCTGACACCATAATTCCACGTTGGTACTTTATGCATTTTCATACATTGATCAACTCTATCAACATCTGAAATGTTAATTAACTATCTCTAAACCTTTGGTTTTTCTTTTCTTTATAGGGAAAATTCAGGTTCTAGTCCTCGAACTTTTCCAAAAGAACCAGTTGGTCCTTGAACTTTTATTTGCATTATTTTGGTCCTTGAACCAAATTAGTCTGTTTAAGGTTTACTTTACAAAAAACTAAGTTACTCCTTCCATCAAATTTTTGCTGGTGTGGATTGTTTATTCACAATGTGGGCCTCTAGTTTGCCTCTTAAATTTGAACCAAGTACAAAAACAAGTTACATCAGAGACTATGAGTACTCTTCAAACCCAGTCCTGAAAAAAGCGGAAAGTAGGGTTTAGTGAAAAATGTAGTGTTGTCAACATAAGGCTAAATATCTTAATTGAAGTGGGTTGGATTCGGGGTAAATATCATTAGATTTAGTTTATATCAATACGGTGAGATGTAAATCGAGGTGGCAGACCAGAGATCCATGTGCCAAATAAAATAATCCATGTCGAAGAAAAAATCTGTTGGAATGACTAAATCAATTCCTTTGGGAAAGTAAAGGCAATTTTTGTTCATAGAAAAAGTTTTAAAGGATCAAGTTGATGCAAATGAAACTTCAAGGGCCAGTTTGGTTTTAAAGAAGTTTGGGGATTAAAACCTGTATTTTCCCTTATTTATACAGTTACATGCAGTTTTTCCTCTCAAAGACTTTGCTAGAACAATGAATCCTAAATACTTCAAAGTTTCTCTTCATATCATTGATAGATTTTGTTTTCTTTTCCCTTTCAAGGAGGCACTTGCTGTCAAAGAGGAAGGAAGGTCAGAAATGGAGGTATCTTCTCTTCCTGTGGACTTTGAGGCAAAGAATGGCGATGCTTCACTGATAACAGAAGCTATAAAACAAGAAGAAGAAATACTTGCTGTCAAAGAGGAAGTAAGTTCAGAAATGGAAGTATCTTCTCTTCCTATGGACTTTGAGGCAAAGAACGGCGATGCTTCACTGATAACAGAAGCTATGAAACAAGAAGAAGAAAAACTGCAAGAGGCAAGAGCTAAAGAAGAAGAAGAGGCTGCCAAGTCATGGAGATTAGACCCAAATTTCAAGTTTAGCAAGCTTGATGAATTGCTGACCCAGACTCAACTCTACTCTGAGTTCCTCCTAGAAAGAATGGAACATATTACTGCGGTAACTATTTTTAGGATCTCTTTTCTGTTTTATTCAGAGAAGAGGTGAAGGAAAAGAATATATGTTTTTGGCTTTGGTAAAACACCTGTTGATGTGTCTTTACTGTGGAAAATTGGGACTAGTTTCTGCTGTGGATATTAATTTCACTAGAAACCAATAAACAAAATGTTGCCTAAGGATTTAAATTAAAATCTTTTCAGTTTGGCTAATCTTTTGTTCAAATCCTAAGGCAATATGAATTTTGTAGAAATTTGGTTAAGCCTTCTAATTTACGATAGCTTTTTAAATTCCTCTAAATTCTAATTGAGGACTGGGCATTTACTAGCTCTACATTTATATTGAACTTTTCTGAGGTAATCTTTTATGTAATATATCAATAGTATAGGTTTGTTCATATTGATTTACTTGTTTATTTGCAAGCAGAATGAAGTGAAGCAGGAAGAGGAAGAGGAAAAGCCAAAAGAAAAACAGAAAGGTCGTGGCCGCAAGCGCAAGGCCTCTTCTGCCAATCAATATAATGATGTAAGTTACATGCAATTATACATATGTGATGTCAATATGTATTAATGTTTATTCTGTACTTTGTTGGTTGAATCACCAGGCATATATAGGGTCATTATTTTTAGACTTATTCTCCACTTTTTCACATTGAGTTGTTTCCTTTTTTATGGTCTTAGATAGTCAGTGTTTGTTTTTGAGCTCACCTTTATAATAAGTACGACTATTTCTTCTGTCTCTTTCAACTGGATCATGATGTTTCTCATTCTTTTTAGAATAAAGCTAAGAAAGCAGTTGCGGCCATGCTGAGAAGATCCTCTGACACTGTGTCCCCTGAAGACTCCAGCCTAACTGAAGCCGAGATATGTGAAAGAGAGCAAAAGAAGCTGGTACCATTGTTGACTGGTGGGAGGCTGAAGCCATACCAAATCAAGGGGGTTAAGTGGATGATATCTCTGTGGCACAATGGTTTGAATGGGATTTTGGCCGACCAAATGGGCCTTGGCAAGACAATTCAGACGATTGGGTTTCTTGCACACCTTAAAGGGGAGGGACTGCATGGACCTTTTATGGTCATAGCTCCTCTTTCTACTCTTTCTAATTGGGTCAGTGAGGTTGCAAGGTACTGTGCTCCTCTTTTTAAGCATCTTTAAACTCGTTGCGGGTACACCGAGTTGGTAGGAAATTCCTCATGAATTGTAGAGACAAATTACTTTAGAGGAAGGTGGACATAAATAATTCAAACAGTAAAGGAGCAGGCATACTTCCCTTTCAAAAACTCTTGAACTATTACTGCTATAGTAGTCATCTAATCCAGTAGTGGTGCATACCAGTTTGCATCATGACTAGTTGACAACAATAATACAACTACGCAATTATTGGTGTACCCAGAATTTTGCCATACTCTGTATTCCTTCAACCAGGTTTCTTGTGTTTGCGTAAAGTTGGTATGTTCATTTCAACATCAGGTATTATATCATTGATAAAACTGCAGGTTTGCCCCTTCCATGAGTACCATAATATATCACGGAAATAAATATGAAAGAGCTGATATAAGGAGGAAGCATATGCCCAAGCAAATAGGCCCGGAATTCCCACTTGTTGTCACTTCATATGAGATGGCATTGTCTGATGCCAGATTCCTTGCTCTCTACCGGTGGAAATATGTGGTTGTTGATGAGGTACTTGTTTATTTGAGCCATACCTATGTATGTATCACTGTGTGATGGCTGGCTTGTTACTGTGTCTGACTTTTGTCTTGCTCATATTCTTCATGTAGGGGCACCGGTTGAAGAACACAAAATGCAAACTAATGCGGGAGTTGAGGCGAATTCCAATGGAGAATAAGCTTCTTCTGACAGGAACACCCCTTCAGAATAACTTGGCAGAGCTGTGGTCCCTTTTGAACTTCATTCTACCTGATATTTTCTCATCTCAGACAGAGTTTGAGTCATGGTATGTACTAAAAATATCCCTTCATCAATTAGTGTTGTCACTAATCCATTGTTGAATGTTTAGGTACTAGCCCTGTGTTCACATGGTTTGCAAACATTTATTTTCTAGTTAAAGGTTCTCTGCTTGGCTAAACTGATCTTTTTCTTTTGTTTGTTTCTTTCTCTTTTTCTTTTTCTTAAAAAAATATAAGGTTTAATCTCTCAGGGAGGGAAAATGATGCTGAGCAACAAGAAAATGATGAGAAGATGAGACTTCAGGTTGTATTTTCTTTTATATTTCTCTTTAGTTTATTTTTTTGTCCTCTGTTTTCTTTTCCTTATCTGTTATTATGTAGGTTATATCAAAACTGCATGGAATACTTCGACCATTTCTTTTGAGGAGAATGAAGGTGGATGTGGAACAGAATCTGCCCAAAAAGAAAGAGATAATATTGTATGCCAACATGACAAACAGGCAGAAAGAGATACAAGATCACTTGATCAACAAAACCTTTCATGAATATGTTGAGAATAGTAAAGAATGTGAGTGCATTCCTAAGATTTTTTTTAATTTTTTTTAAGGGTCTTAGGTGTTATATTGCATACTGCAGAATACTTTTCAAAAGATCATACTAATGAAGGGCTTGTGTTGGCAGTGATACCAATTAGCAAGATCATTTGAATACAAACATAAAAAACAGGAAAACAGTAGTCAAAAACATTTGTACATGATGACACTTTCAAGGCTGTAATAAATGAAGTTGATAAGAAAAGTTGCTTGATACCTATACAAAAGAGGTGGCATAAATCCTTGTTAAAAATTTGATTCTTGATTTATATTTTTCTTGTTAAGTTATTTTCTGGGTGTGCAAGAAGGTTGCTACACTTGAACTATGAATGTTAATTATTTTACATTTTTATGTTATAAAAACAGTGATCATGAAACCTGGTATGAGAGGAAAGCTCAATAATCTGGTTATTCAGCTAAGAAAGAATTGTGCCCATCCCGATCTACTGGAATCTGCTTTTGACTCTACAGGCACACCTAAAGCCAAATTTGCTTGATTTTTTTTTTTGTTAATTTTCTCTTAGGGAAGTGATCAGTGCACTGTGCACCCCTTTATCTGCACCCTAAAAGTTTCTATTATTTCTTTGAAAGGTATACCAAATAGTAAAAATGTTTATATCTTTTAAAAAGTTTGCAAGTAATAGTTGAACATGGATGCAATCTGTATTTCGGCAATCACTACTTGCATATATCTGTCTCAAAGGTCTTTTACAGTGTTTATACAAAAGATATAAACAAATTTACAATAAGGTATAGTATAATCACTTTCACCTGTGCAGATGGGGGGGGGGGGGGGGGGGGGGGGGGGGGGTAAGGGAGTGAATTTCACTTATATTATACTAATGTGGGTTAATTTCATTCTATTGCTTCTATTTCAGGGTATTTATACCCACCCATAAATGAGCTTCTGGAGCAATGTGGCAAATATCGACTCATGGACCGTTTGCTCAGCTTACTCCTTGCTCAAAAGCACAAGGCACAGCCACTTCTTTTGAATAATAAATTGAATTCAAACCATCCAAGTGTTGTTGAATAAAGCTTGTATCAACAAAATCCACCTGTAAATATAAACAATCAGAAAGAAAAGACAAACTAATAAAAGCAGACCATTTTTTCTTCTTTTCCAAATTTTCATCATGAAATTCTCAGTGTTTTTACCCATGTAGGTGCTAATATTCTCTCAATGGACGAAAGTACTAGATATCTTAGACTATTATTTGGGTGAGAAGAATCTTGAGGTTTGCCGCATTGATGGTAGTGTTAAGCTTGCTGAAAGGAAGCGTCAGGTATTTAAATCATTCAGACTGAATCCCTCCTTATAAGATTGAGGTTGTGCTTTCGCTTTCTCCGATGGTAATTCATTTTCCCTGTTATGATGGCAGATAGATCTATTTAATGACATGAATAGCAATTTGAATATTTTTCTCCTGAGCACCCGTGCTGGCGGGCTTGGTATCAATCTGACAGCTGCTGATACCTGTATTTTGTATGACAGTGACTGGGTATGATCTTCACTATTGTTATTGCATTATTAGCTGTTTTTTGTTAATCTGATGAACTAATTTTACATTTTAATTTGAGTACTTCAGAACCCTCAATGTGATCTACAAGCTATGGATCGCTGCCATAGGATTGGCCAGACTAAGCCAGTACACGTGTATCGCCTTGCAACAGCAAATTCAGTTGAGGTATGTGTGAAGGCTTAAAACGTCAATGTATTCATTGGGCATTTTTTATATAAGTCTCCAAATTTGTTTTTTGTATATTGGTCCTTCCAAACTCTTATTTTCTGTGTACCTGACTGAATCACACTTGAAGGTAGCGGTTGCCACTCCTTATATTTGTCTACTGGCTAGCTAATGCTTACTTGATTAAGCCTGTAAATTTTCATGTATTTTTTTGTACAGGGTCGCATCATAAAGAGGGCTTTCGGTAAGCTGAAGTTAGAGCATGTTGTTATTGGTAAAGGGCAGTTCCATCAAGACCAAGTCAAACAAAACACTTTGGAGGTGCAGTTTGTATTCTCTCACTGGTTACTGCATATATTTTAATGAAATCCCGTGAAAAAATGTAACCTAAGATTGTGTGTTTATTCGTGCAATTCCAGGATGAGGAGCTGTTAGCACTGCTCAGGGATGACCCAAGTGAAGAAGACAAACTAATACAGACTGACATCAGTGATGATGATCTATCAAGAGTCATGGATAGAAGTGACCTAGTGGGCCCCGCTGGCAGCTGTAATTCTGTACTTCCCGTGAAGGGACCTGGATGGGAGGTTGTGATCCCTGCTAAGAGCGGGGGAAGTGTTCTCTCCTCTCTTAACAGTTAGGTGTGAAGTGCTTCTCTAGTTAACAAGGGCCTTGGTCTTTTTTTGTTGGTGCCCTAAAAAGACTTTGAACAATCCGGTAATTTACTTACCAAATTTTGTATAGCAATTGCTCCCTCATTTTCAAGAGATTTAGGTTGGTATGTTCGTTAGGATGCTTTTGATTTAATCCTTTTGTGAACTGTACTGAGGATCTGGGATGTGCTGGCTGTTGCATTTTTTGATGAACTTCTATGCAGCAACTTTTTATATGATAAGCTTGATGGTTATATAACTTGCTGGTTTTTTTGTGTGAAATGTAGTATCTCTATGATGATTGATTAATTGAAACGGGATAAATAACTTTGACGTTTATATTACCAAAGTACAAACTTTAGCGGTTATTTTTGAGAAGCTTCAGGTATTTGTAAATATGTGCTAAATACTTGATTTATTATGAAACTTTACTTTTGCTCCATTGTAGGATGAGGTCATTTATTGAGTGAATTATTGCATGTTTAGGGGGTGTGGAAAATGATATTTACATTACGAGTCAGTGCGCACATGTGCTCATAGTTGCATGTAGATTGGGAATACTTGGGATGGCATTGACAGGTGATGCCACTATGCCAGATTGTAATTGTACCCATATTATAAAAAATCTCTACTTCGGAAAACTGAAAAAGGGCCTTAGAAAGTAGAGCAAATAAAGTGTTTGGTGTTTTATTTTTTATTTTTTCCCAAAATAGCGCGTAGGCTATGAGAAAGCTAAGTTGTGATAAAAGATGCTACTCGGTTTTCTTTTTTGATGATGCGCTTGCTAAGAGTAAGAGGGAGTGCACTTTAAATTAAAGTACTTCAAACCTCGTTTCAAATCTGAGTTTTCTTAGCCATTAAGCAGACTGCGTCAGTTGCCCACATAGCTAGTACAATTGAAGCAAAAATAAATAAAAACAGTAAGAATAGGTCGTACAATCTGTGTCTGATAACTAAACCGTCTGATTAAATCCAGTGGTGCCTGATGATTACAGCCATTAGATTCAAAACTTCGAATGGAGGTGCGTCTTCTCGTAAGGAAAATCTAGTTGCTTCAAGTTTTGCTTTATTTCTCCTTTTAACTCATGGCAGAATAAGCAAAATCAAACTTCTCTAATTCGTAACCCAATTTTTACAGGTACAAAGATAGAATATAAAGGCCGAAAAAAATAAAAATATTAAATTGTTTCGGATGCACACTCTGGCGTGGTGCAGTTGAACTTGGGAGCTTACAATCAGTACCTGAGGCTGGCTGGATCGTACCATTAGCCTCGCTTCCACGTACCGATACACCACAACTTGTAGATGGGCTAATTGATGGGCTGGTTACTGTTGTCGTTGACTGAGTTGGCATCCCCTGAATCAAAACAAAGATAATATTGAATTACTTGCACTGGCATGGCATCTAATGGACAAAATGTGCTTAAATAATTGAGGAAGGGGAGGATCAGAGCTTATACCTGAGTTGGTGCTGAGGCACTGGTATCCTTGGGGATGCTAGTGCTAGGACCAGGGGCAGGGGCAGGGGCAGATGCAGGGGCAAAACTGAGAGCATCTTTTAACAAGCCAGCATTGTAATTCTCACTCAAATTAAGGCTGAACAAACCAAATGAGCGCTCAGATGTGGGTCCTGGTTTGAGATCTTCGTCATACAGTGCAAACAGGTATGTCTCAACAGATTTCCCAGGTACACGTGGCGTACCAGCAAGTGACCGAAGATGCGTCACGAGGTTACCATTGTATTCACGTGCATTTTCCATTGTTGCTCCTGGTTCGGTAGCGTCCCCACTGTGGGGCCAGCCCGTCTCGGCCACTACTATTTCCACTTTGGTAAACCCCTTTGCATCAAGAGCGGCACGAATTGCATCAACTTGCGCATCAAACATGTTCATATAGGTCAGACCTGAGTTTGCATCGACCCGGCCTGGATTCGGTTGGAAGAGGCAAAATGCAAGCGTTTCAGGTCGGGTGTCAGATGCATAAGCAAAATACGGGTATGGATTGATCATTAGTGGTGAACCTGTGCGGTTTAGAAAGGCAAGTAATGGGTCAAGGTAAGTCGAAAAATCTGGTTTAAAGGCGCCAGCTGAAGGTGGATTGGACTGGGACATTATATCCATGGCATGAACAGTCGAAATTTTAATATCTGATGATGGAGGTAAAGCCGAAAGAAGGTTTTCCATGGCCGGCACGAGTTGTGCAGAGATTGAGGGCCCGCCAAAGGAGAAAACCTCATTACCGACCGAAATGGAGGAGATGGATTTGAGGGAAGGTAGGTTGGAGGCGAGCCAAGAGGCAGCAGCGGAAGGAGACGACGCCAGGACAGGGATGTCTCCATTTCCAACGCCGACAAGGAGCGAAATGGAGGGGACAGTTTCGACAGCAGAGATTATTTTAGGGTTGCTGTCATACAGCCGAAGCTTTTGAAATGCAGTTGAAGCGAGGAGGCGAGCAGTGGCTGCTGGAGGAGGGAGGTTATCGGCCAATTGACCATAGTTTACTCCCAAAATTGACTGTGATGCTGTTTAATAGTATATATATAATTAGCAATATTAGGTTCATAGTAGATTCTCTCTAAGCAAGAACAACCAACTCTCAGTTCTACAGTTATATTGTAAGAGCAAAACCAATATAAGCACAAATCGACCGTCCCAATTCAATATGATGCTACAAATTGAGCAAGTTCTGAACTCAACTGAGAGCTCCGAGTAAATTAATAGCTACAATTAATACCTTTCAAAAATCACAGAAGCAGAATGAATGCGCTTGGTGAAATTTAGTCTCAACTAAATAAATAAATCAAGGAGGAAACGAACTTACCAGAAGAAACTACAGAGATGTAGAATCCTAATATCGCAACTAGCAGTCCTTTCATCTCTTCTATAAATCAATCCCAATTTTTCTTAGCACTGTTATCTTATCTGCTTATTGGTGCATTGAAGTGTACAAATAGTGGAGGCGGGATGGTGGTAGAAGGTTCAATTAAAACAATTTGCAATTATTTAAATACCAAAGGAAACAGCGGAGAAGCGAAGCGCAAAGGTTGTCTTTTATACTTTCTCCCTTATATTATCATTCGCTTAAAAAAAAAAAAAAAGCAGAGAAAAACAATTCAAAAGTGATTTTTCCAAAAGCAAAAGCGTTGGACTTGGCTTACCGCACTAGAATTGCATCGCTCCTAAGTAAACACCACAAGGGATTCTCTCCTGCCTGGGAGGGATGAACCTGACAAATTAGTTTCTCTTTAAGATGTATATGGACCAGTGTTTTAATATTCGATACTTATGCGGTATTCGGAAGGCCACTACATACCGCATATATGGTATGCGGTCGAATATGTGAATTCTTATTCGGATTTATATATGCTGATTTTATATTAAATATTTAATCTCATAGTACTTAAATACAATAATGCACCATGTAGAGAGGTTATAAAAGACTTCTGAGTGGGACGCTTGAAGAGAACATCTACCTGGCGGATCTAGAACTCATTTAATGGGTTATGGATTCGGGTCCGGAACTCTTTTAATGAGTTTTGAACGTTTTTTAATTTTTTAAAGCATGACTTTTTTATATTCGGTTCGAATAGTTATTTTCTATTCGGACGGACACTGAATAGGAATTTATGGCCGTATATTTATCGAATATAACCGAATTTTAAAACACTGATATGGACTGTTTAAAAAAGTTGACTTAGCTAAAGAAAGTACTTCCGTACGTTGATATCTTCATTTATTTTGATCTGACAACAAGTTTGGAAAAATATCGAGAATATATTTAATAACCATAATTAAAAAAAATGAAATTTACTAAACTTGATTTTTATAAAAATTATAAGTACTAAATAATCAGAATTTGTTTAATAGCCATAATTTAAAAAAATGAAATTTACTAAACCAACATGATTACTTGATTTTTATAAAAATCATAAGTATCGAATAGGTTATTCAGTACATTTGAGGGATCCCGAATAATCTATTGGGTACAATCCCCATGTCACAATTTTCTCATGGCAACTGTTGCATAAAATTGGTGAAATTTACAAAATATTTTTTATGAGCTATTTTCCAATAAGAATAGGTAAAATTATATTGATAATAAATTTATTTGATAGTTATAACAATTGATAAAAATTATTTAAATTAAAACAATGGTTAATTCTTATCCGATTGGTTTATTCTCGAACAGCTTAAAAAGTAAATTATTTAATTTCATCTTCATGTAAACAATAATCAAATGAATACCGGTTGTCTATATATGAATATATCCTTTGACGAAAATATGGAATATTACAAGAGGAGGGATCAAGTTACAACAAAGTTACAACAACTATTTTTTTCATTTTTAAAGTCCAAATCGTCGATCCAAACCGTTCAACATGATCTTTACAATAAAGTGTGCTTGCAGATCAAATTTTACATTTTTTTGAATTTTTTTACTATTTATTAAGTATTTTACAAAAAATAGTCATATTCAGACCATTGAATTTTGTACCCATCTTCATAAATAGTAAAAAAAATTCAAAAAAATGTAAAATTTGATCTGCAAGCACATTTTATTTAGATAATCATGTTGAATGGTTTGGATTGACGATTTAGACTTTAAAAATGAAAAAAAATAGTTATTATAATTTTATTGTAACTCAAATTTGTTGTAACTTGATCGCTCCTCATGTTACAAAATGGGTAAAATGATATAAAGGCCAGCCAGCAGGATTTTATTAGATCGGCATTGGGTAACTTTGAAGAGGTAAAGATATTATTTATATTAATGTCGGCCATCCCAAAGTAGTCACGTGTCTTCCACTAAAGTTCACTGTCCGTTCGGAGACAAATCTGACTTTCCTTCGCAACTCATAGGAACGTGTATCTTTCCATATAAATTAATAAATAGAAGAGTAATGTTTTTATTAAGAAAGTTTAGTGAGTACAACTCAAAAAAGTATATCGGATTGGTTTCAAATGATGAATTATAACTGGTGAAATTTATGTACTTAATGAGTGATGCATGTACATGTAAAATTTTAAAAGTTTCAAATTCATTTGCTACAAGATTAAAAAACGGTCAAGTTTCAAATCCTCATAGTGAGCACTTCACTCTCTAGCTTTGTTCTAAAAAGAATATATTAGATTTCTTTTTATTGATGGAAATATCCTATCAATTCTAATAAATTTAAAGTTTAAATTGGTAGAATTTCTACCGATCAAAATCAATTTTTTATTTTTATTTTTAATAGTTTCTAGTAAAATATAAAAGATTTAAGAAAATAAATGAAGTATTTTAAAATTTAGATGAAATAGAAACATTTTATCTATTTTCTTAAAACTTTTTTATATTTTAATAGAGATGTAATAGAAGAATTCCATCCATTTGTGTCAGATTCAAAAAAAAAAAATGAGTAGGATAAGTAAGAATTCTACCAATTCATACTTTTAAATTATTAGAATGGGTAGATTTCCTACCGATCCTACCAATCAAAAACCTGATACACTCTTTTTATTTTTCTCTATTCTTTTTTATTAATTTTTATAGAAAAATTTCTCAAGATATGCAAAAAGTGGAGGCCCTACATTACGGTGGAGTTCTTACTTTACGGCTTTAGATTAACTCAAAAATACGGTGCTTATTCGGAATAGCATAGGGTGCTACTCAATTCACTTTGATAATATACTTATGTCGGGTCTGATTTCCTGTTGTTGTTTTATGAAAGACACCACATAGGTCACTGCGAGTTATTTTACGCGAGTATGACAGATCTTTCATCGAGATTCTACATAGGACACTGCGAGTTATCTTACGCAAATGACTGATCTCTTAAATACACAAGTTACTACACAGATCACTGTGATTTATCTTACGCAAATGATAGAACTTGGTTCGCGTTTTGTTGTTCCAATTTATGGTTTTCCCGCTAAGGTTTTCTTCACATAAATCTAATAAATCCCAACGAGGCTAATTCGTGCAACATAGTTTCTCTTACCATTAAAGTACTGTCACTACCCTAATAGACTAAACTAGATCATCGAATTTAGATGAAGGGATAATAAATCACAAAAGCATTTCGATTAAACAACAAGAAATCATAATCAACAGAAAATATATATATCAAAGCATCAAGAGTAACAAGGTTTACTGCCTAGCCCCTAAGAAAGGAACTTAGCCGCAGAACGGCATGGTTACAATCACTCATCTCTTCTCACTTTAATCAAATCTAACCCAAATTACAAAGATACTAAACTATTCTGTCTAGGGTGCTTATATAGGAGTGAAGGGACGTCTGGAGTTGAGTGGAAGCCAAGAAACATGATCTGGATACAGCTGTTGGCAGTTATTCCCAAAAAGGTGCCTTGGTTACGGACTGGATTGGCTGATACGGTCCGTATCGAGACCTTTTCGCTGAAGGGTTTAATGCGTATCACGCTATCTCCTGGTCCGTATTAAGTAATACGGGCCGTAACAGAGACTTGGTCGATGAGCGTCACTTATCCGATTGACCCGATTCTTACTCCATTAGGTGTAAAATAGTCCCAAAACCTGTTTTATGCAATAAAACATAAAGAAGGGTGACAGTAGCCTTTTTCTATAATAAATTAAACATAAGTGTGAGATAATATGCAAAACCTAAGCCAAAACCCTATGTAATTCATCATCATTTTGATTCTGATCATTACTCATGATGCTTTGATATATACTTTAATTTGACATTGTTTAGTCTTTTGTTGTTCGATTATTTTTGCGCTTTATGTTCTATCTTACTTGAATTTGTTTATTAGTTTAGACCGTCATGTGATGGCCACACATGGAAGTTAGTCATCTTTGGGCTAATATAATTAGGTTAAAGGAGAATAAAATACTAGATTAGCGGTGGAGATCTTAACCGGAGATACAACTAGTTGGATCAACAAAAGTACACATGGGAGTCTCGATATTCGCAGACGAATGTCACATTGTCGTGCCTTACCACTGGGACACCCAATATAACCAAGATAGTAGGGCGACGTACCTAATAAGTGAAGTATGAATTCTCTTGGGCTAGTCACAGATCTCCTTGCACCAATCAAGACAAGCCTTAACAAGATCTCTTGATTGGTAGGGTGGTTGCTAGGCGAAAGCGGTAATCACTAAATTGGATTAGAAACCCTCATACAACAACTTAAAACCAACATCAAATAAGGTAAGAATCAAAGCGGATTGAAGTAACAACGATATACCAAAACCCTAGGAATTCACATCTCTATCTTTATTTTACTTACTTTTAATTTTCACCAAATACATTGATAAAAATAACAACTCTTTGATTTCAAATTTATCTAGTCTTTTGAAAGATTGTGATTTAATCGCTCAAGACCTTAAATCTTATTCCCTGCAAATTGACACTCACTACTCGATAGGATTATGTGATTGTTATCTGACTCGATAGCAAACTAGGTTTGGTGAAGGCATAATAACTGGAAGCATTTGAACCCTCCCCATTAAAACAAATGACATATATCTACTTCTCGAATATAGATAATTGAAACGTAAAACCATATCAGTATCCATTGTTGTCCCTAACGGCACCTAGAGGGGGTGAATATGGTGACTTAAAGAACCTTAGACGTTTTTTTTTCGTGGTGGTAGGTAAAACAAACAAACAAACCGCAATCAATCAATCAATCAAATATAAATAAAGAAGAGTAAGAGAAATCAACATGCGGGATGATAACGGAGTTTGGCTTAAAATGCCTACGCCTCCGGGGCAACGCAACCTCATCGGTGCGCCTTTCTTAGTACCCAATGAGAAAGATTACACCTCGTGATTCGGTGAGCCCTTATAACAATTGGGAAGTCACACGGCCAACTTGTGTAATGGTGAGCCTAGAAGCTCAAGTCGGTGAACCCTTACAACAAGCGGGAGGTCACACGGCTATTACAAATGGAGCACTCAAATGGCTCTCTCACAAAGAACACTCACTCTAATCATTATAATATAATCTATAATGAGATTAGTGAAGTAGATTTGAGATTATTGAATAGATCTTGAAGTTTTAAGCTCACTCAACCATAGAAAATCTGCCTTTTTAAAAGTTGGGGCAGCTAGGTCTTTATCTAAAATGAAGGGGGCTCCTCTATTTGTAGGGAGATGAGCAGATCTAGGTAAGTGGCCAGATCCGTTCCGGATTAAAGATTTTCGTTCGGAACGGTTGATAAATGTACTATCCGTTCAAACTGTTGACTTCTGATTGGAACTGTTCAATCTCTAAAACTTCTCTGACTTGATACGAAACTTTTGGTTCAGATCAGAATGTACTATCCGTTCGAACTGTTAATTTCCGTTCGGAACTATTAGTTCAGAAATCAGCCTCCAATCTTCAAACAGCCGTATCTTGGCGCTCGAGTACCCGATTTCAGCGTATGACCACTTTTCGAAAAGCTTGCGAGGATAAGATATTGATTTTGAACTTATAGCATTCATCGGGATAATTACACAGTCATAATTGTGACAACAAAGAAAGAATCTCAACTATCCATGTTTGCAACTCTAAATCTTATGAATCTGCAAATATCTCAACACATGGGGATCGTTAAATTCATTAATTGTATGTTTTGCAAATTAGTCAAACAGCGTCATTAAAAGATTGCTTATAACAACATCCATATCCACACATATATTCAGATATTAAATATCCACATCTAAATTTTCGAATACAGATCGAATACGAATTGGATATTTTTCATACCGTTTCCACTCCTAGAAATATATCTTCCGCTTGAACTAAATAATAATAATAATAATAATAATAATAATAATAATAATAATAATAAGAGGAGGGATTAAGTTACAACAAATTTGAGTTACAACAAAGTTACAACAATCATTTTTTCATTTTGAAAGTCCAAATCGTCGATCCAAACTGTTCAACATGATCTCCACAATAAAATGTGCTTCTAGATCAAATTTTACATTTTTTTGAATTTTTTTACTATTATTAAGTATTTTACAAAAAATAGTCATATTCAGACCATTGAATTTTGTATCCATCTTAATAAATAGTAAAAAAATTCAAAAAAATGTAAAAAATGATCTGCAAGCACATTTTATTTAGATAATCATGTTGAACGGTTTGGATCGACGATTTGGACTTTGAAAATGAAAAAAAAATTGCTGTAACTTTGTTGTAACTTGATCCCTCCTCTAATAATAATAATAATAATAATAATATTATTATTACTATTATTTTATTTTTTTTTTGGGGGGGGAGGGGGGTTTCGAATTATAATGACCGTAAACAAAATATTGTTTCATTCAAGAAATAATTAAAAACTTTTTTTCTTTTAAGCTGGAATGTGGACAAAAAGCTTGAACACTCGCATTTGGCCTCAACTGTATGTCAAGATGAGCCAAACACGGATTCAAATTTCAAAGTTACTGGCGCATATTTGAAATTCCTTTACTTTCCACCTGGCACTGGTGTTAGGACAATAATTGATGGGACCAGAAGTGATGGGTTAATGCCATGTCGTTTTTTCTCAGAGGCTGAAGCAGACAAGAATTGATGTTGACATGTTGTATGTCTCTATCTCTATTTTTTATAGTAAGTATGCAGATGTTTTCATCTGTTTATAATTATGATTAAAATATAAAATTTTAGATTAAATATTAGTTCAAAAATCAAATAGTCTGATTTTTTCTTATTATATACATTTTTTATTTTTTTACGTATAGAAATCTAAATTTATTTAAAAACATACTTGTCACATGTACTCGCCACAAGTTTATTTAATTTGCTTTCTTTTGATTCAGATTCTTTTTCTTCTTTTAAATATTATTTTTTTAATTGATTGATAATTGATTAATTATGTTTTCATTTCTTTACTTTTTTTATATCATATAAGGAATATTTTTTTGTCATTTAATGATTTCATTTATGTATAGATAATTCTATTTTCCATTTTAGATAAATACATATACATTAGATATAAAAATAGTAAGAGTCATATAGAACAACAGAAGATATTACAATAAAACACCAAAAAAAAACTTATAAATATATCATTAAATAATATATTTTACATTTGTATGAGAATAAGGGGATTAAAGAATATATTTTACATTTGTATGAGAAATTGAGAATATGTTAATTATTTTTTTATTATTGAACAATTATTATTTTGTATGAGATTTTTTCTTTATTTTTTTATAATATGTCACTGTTATAAGGCACTGTACAATGCTAGTACTAATTGAATAATGCTACTTGTTCGTAGATCAATTCAGATCCTTCCCGGTGCCGTTTCTCTATTAGAATAACTGGATCTGGACCGTTCTTTTTAACTTGGCACGAATCTCAAAGACCAATAATACTGCCCCTGCCTAGACCAAATCTCAAAGCAGCTGGGAGTTAAAGGAATCTTTTACAATATTAGAGAGGATACTTGTCCTTCGTAGATGGGCCCCTGTTTTCGGCCGTCCATATAAGGACCACAGAAGCAACTTTCGCCGAGAAATTAACCACGGGGCTATCCACAAAATAAATAAAAACTTCTAAAATCAACCCTTTACCAAACAAAATTTACATGTGTAGTAGCCAACTAGCCAACAAGCCACAAGGAAATTGATTGGCTACAACAAACAGGATTGGAAACAATAAAAGAAAAAGGAGTAAGCGAAAACAAGCAAACAAACAGGAGTGGCTTCAGATCTAAAAGACAGGTCAAGAATCAACCAATTCAACTCCAAAAAAAAAAAAAAATCAACCAATCAGAAAACAATTACAAGCTTGCCACAAACTAAAAGGAAACAAGCCGAAAAGGAAAACAAACACACCACTCACACAAACTCCTGCTTCAGAGCACCCGGAGTAACTTGTACTGGATATTAATATTTCTCTCAGTTGAAGTGAGAAGCTTGGTCTCATGATCTGTAACCAAAAAAGAGAGGGCAAAAAATACAAAAAAAAAATAATAAATGAAGAAAACTTCACCCAGCAGAATGGGTAACAGGTGTGGTAACGAACTGCCCGGCCTTGAATGTATGCATAAACTGTTCTGGCAGTGAGTGTTGCACCTATTTTGACACATAATGAAACAAAAAAAATAAATAATATAATCTGATATTAGCAAATATGCAATTGTGAAAAATGCTTCTGTGGGTTGTACATTTACAAACTCTGTTATGTTTGGAAATAAAAAGCATCAATTACCGGGCAAATTTATCTTTTACCCCAAACTCCCTCTTCTCTGGTATATCCAATAAAATAAAATTATTACTTGGGCCAAAAGGGAAGTGCTTAGTCTATCTTTTAGTATTAATTTAACATTTTTGGTAAAATTAGGTACTGTAGATAAGATATGACTAGAGTCTGAACTATTCTTCAATCAGTCAATAATGAGCTTTCATCATTTTGTTTGATTAGATCTTCTTGTCATTTAAAGCAGACTATTATAAAATTATCTATAATAGTACACTTAGTTAACTATTTGACCCATCATATGTGCCGCATCATAATCACTAATTATTAATTTGATTTGACAATTATGTGACAATCTTCATAAAGGAAATTAAGATTCAAATTTCAAAGTTACATGATTTGACAATTGCAACCACGAATACATCTACAAACTTATTTTTAGAGTTCCAAACTTGTTTAAATTGATATGTCATATAATTCCATCATCAATAGATCCCATCCATTAAATTATTAGGAACTATAATCAAAAGTTCAGGGCCAAGAAAACAGGTATAGTTGCAAAATATAAAAATAACACAACATGCTCAGATAAGGCCAATTCTATCAGCAAATTCTATCAGTACCTTGCAATGTCATCGTGTCTTCTTTCTTATCATAGTTTTTTTTTTTTTAATGTTCTTTTTCCTTGTTCTGATAGTAAAAATCAACTATAATAATATATATGAGATTAGACTAAGTGAGAAATCATACCCAATCTCCATCAGGTTCAGATCCAAGGACAAGGATATTAACTTCACTTGATTTGGCAGTGGTAACAGAAGCACCGAGGGCATCCTTCCCTAGGTACAGCTGGCATCCTGATGTGTTATCTATTGAAATTGTCGGTGCCGATCCCTGCATGTTTTGAAAAAAGTATATTATATTAGAATCCAGAAAATTCTTGAAGCAAATTTAATTAGTTAAGACTCCAAAATAAATCATACATTTAATAACATCAAAACTCAAACTAAGAGGTAAGCTAATTTGGGAGTGCTGGCTAGCATGAAAAAGTGGTGATATAAACCAGTTCCGTTGAGAGGGATTATCTGTAACACCCCTGTTTGGTGTTCAATAGGCCAGGCTCAGTACCAGTACATACAACCAATGTTGAAAGGAGCATACGCATAAAAAAATAGGCTGGTACAGCAATTCTAGTAAAGGAACAATTTTGCAATGAATTGCTGGCTACCTGGCATTGCACCTCAACGCCATTGCAGTTGACAACCTCAAAGGCTGCGACGACTTCCTGAATTTATCAAAAGATAGAAAAGATAGGGTTAGCATTAGTATCCTAGTCTATAGGAAACTAGAATGTGATACATGATGCTCTGTTAGAATTTTGTACCAACCGTGAACAGAACTCCTGTCTTTGTGCACTTGTCAAGGGTTATGTTGTTCACTTTACCTGAGAAACGTAACCTTTCAATCTCAACTATAAACCAAATAACTGAATGAGTGTTTCAAAAATTAATAGTGATGACATACCTTTGACTTGTAAAACAGAATCCTTGCACCCATATACGTAAACTGACTGCTTTGAATCACAGTCATCAATTACTAAGTCCTTCTTGCCAACTTGATTTTCAACAACCCATCTAGGAAAAAATATAAAACAAATGATCTGTCAAAAAACTTAACAGCCACTCACAATACCATGCTTTCAAAAAGGTACATTTGAGTAGACTTTATCCATTTCTAAATCTCAATTAAGCACCGCAAAGAATGCAAATTTATAATGCAACTGAGATCTGGCGTAGCTGAATAGTACAGGTTCACTGCTTAGTAGAAAATCAAATTCAAGTTTGAAGATATGGAGAGAGAGAGGCTCACTTGCGGCCCATTTGAAGCTCCATTTTGGGGGGACCAGTTTTGAATGAAAATGACCCAGCACGAGGAGCAGGCTTTTCTGGTGCAGTAACAACTCCAGTTCTGTCTGTGCGGTTTTTCGCCTTCATGTCATCTGTCACCTTCCTTAAGCCTGCCAAGAAAAGAACAAACATTTAATGATGCATCAGTTTACTTAAAATTTTTATTTTTATAAATTTATTCATTGTTTCTTCAAAAAAAAAATTATTATTCATTGACTAACAACAGAGTAAATACTGACCAGTAGTTACAGGTTTTCCAGAATTTATCTCTTGAAACACTGCAGACATTCCTACTTTGGGTTTGGTGGAAGGGGTAGAAGTTTCCCCCTCGAATAGAGACTTTGAAGGTGGTGGTGGTGGGGCCGGTGCCTTTATAGCTGGTGACTTAGTTGCGGATGCAGTTGTAGTAGGAGGGGTTGCGGGGGTTGGAGCTGGTGCTTTAGGTGCAGCCGCACTGCCAGCGGGGCCCCACACAGGACCAAGAGGGTAATTCTTCTTGACGTAGTCCCTCAAGCTGGGGACATATAGTTCCTTCAGTGCCTTTGACCACTCTACATGATCTGGGTTTGAGTTCCTATATTCCACAAGTACCTGAATAGAGAGCGCAAGGTCTTTTTAGTAATTTGTACTACGCAAGAAGAACTTAAGAGAAATTGCTGCAGTTAAAAATAGTAAAATCTTTCACGTATACTTTCCCAATGAGAAACATAATGATATACATTTTACAATCAAAAGAAAAGATTCATTATGAGTCTATTTAGTCCTTTCCTTTTGATTACTGTTTGAGCTTTCCTTGTTCAACAATTGCTTGCAACCAGAAAGAAAATTAAAGGCCAGAATTTATTCAGTGCTTCAATTGGAAAACATACCAGTTGATGGCATTAGTTTCAACTATCCTACTTAAGGGTCAAAATGTGCTACAAGCACAACAAATGTTACTATCCAAAAAGATACAGTACCTTGTTGTTGTAGAATTCAGCCATCTGCCAGGATTCTTCAACATGTGCAGTTGGGAAACTCATTCCTTTCATAGTAGAAAAGGAAACAGATAAGTCTACAGCACTAATAATCCACAAAACAACCATGTGTGAGCACCTATAAGGGGCTTCTAACAAAAGATTTGGCAGTACATGCTTTCAAGGGGTGAGCTGAGCCCCTATTTAAAATTAAGGCCCAAAATGAACTGAACAAAACAACATCATATTGGATTCAAATTCCTTTTCCATAACAGGTTTATACCATAACACAATTTAGGACTTAAAACCTGAAGAAAATTATAAAAGGAAATAATATCGCACTAACCGCAATCTTTTCCTAAGAAAGCAATCCAGGCGAGAGCTGTCATACTGTCAGCAATTGTCTTCAGGTGATTAAAATACTCAGGCTTCCTTCCCTCTGTCAGTTTTTGTGCTTTAGTGAACACTTCATTTAGTGGCTTCACAAATTCTTGCAAACTGGCAATGTCTGGTTTCTGTAATATAGGTCACACTTTCATTAATTCGGCACCTCAATGAGTAATAATTGAATCAGAATTTTCCTGACTATGATAAAACACAAATGTACCAATCATGTTAATATACATCTTCCCCAATACATAAATGCAAAAACAAATTTCTGCAAATAATCAGCAAGCAGTGCTCAACTTTTCAAAGTAAAGATACTGCTCAACTTTTCAAAGTAAAGAGAATCAAGTCTTATTAACGAAAAATTTTGTACGCCTGAGAAGATGTCACTTAAAACTCCGATTAAATTACTAGAATACCCTTCATGTTCAAAGGCAATGCTACTCTAAATATGAAGCTAAAAAAATAAGAAGAGGGAGATTTTGCTCAGCCTAACATCATTGCGCATTTGCCCCTAACCAAAAATAATGATCAAGTAATCTCCGAACAATACGGAAACGATACAGGTCCCAAATGAAATTGCAACAGATCACACAAATCCAAACCTGGCTCTGCTTCGCCTTAATCAAGAGCCCCTTCTCCACCCCGAAGGCCTCTTCCAGAATCTTCGTAGCTTCAAGAACCTTTCCACCGATTTTCTCTGCTGCAGTGACCACACGACGCAGGGGCCCATCCACGAGCTCGTCAAACGCCAAGATCACCGGATCAGTCGCCGCCGATAAATCTCCGTCGAGTTCCCGCGCTGAGGCGGAGATAGATCCACTGGCGATCGCCGCCTCTAGGCGCACCACCGCCGCCTCAAGCCTCTCCACTAGAGCTTTCTCCATCGATAAATGTGTCGCTCCTAATAACAGATCTCTCTCTCTCTCTCTCTGGGTTTCTGTTTAATTTTATATTCCCCTGTATTTCGCGTGTCTCGCGCTACTTTTGGGACAGGTTTCTTTTTCAAAGGATAATGGTATGTAGATTGTTTCTCCCCGAGGCCGGTGGGGTCAGGGCTCCACGCCTCCACGTCCTCTCAAACAAAGCACCTGATCTGTTGATCTGTGCATTCCTTTGTTTATCAGATCAACTTGTGATCTGATGTGAAACGAATCTCGAGGAATCTCGACGGTTGATAACTTCTCAAAAAGTTACTAAGTTTAGATGTTCCTGGATCATGGTAGTCTCAGGTTTCCGATTAGGCTGTTGCTTTTGAAGCGTACTGGACCGGAGAAAAAGGCCAAGTGGCCAACCCTTGCTGCCTTGCAGCTCGGATACCGGGCTCAACAATATGTCCAGTGTGTGTTATGGCAACTTAGACAAGTGCTTTCTTTTCTTTCAAAGTATTTTAAATGTAGTACTAGCGTGCAAATATTCATACTTCGTTGAGCAAGTATTCATATCTTATCAATTATTTTTTTCTAAAATGTTGAGTATTCATACTTACTATAATAAAGTGTGAATATCTATGTTGTAAAGTATTTATGAGAAATCCACATACGTGTCTGGGGCATTAACTACCTGGGGGACCACTACCGACCTGTGGGGACCGCAAACGTCGCTTGAAAGCGACCACGATAGGGACCACACGCAGAAAATCAAGGACAAGCGGATACGTAACGACCATCGCAAGTGTCAGCACTGTAATTGTTGTAAACATTCATTTCTAAAATATCAAGTATTCATACTTACGCATTGAAGTGTGAATAATTATGTTGTAAAATATTTGTGAGAAATCCCTAAATGTGCTTTATACATTAACTACCTGGGGGGACGACTACTTACATAGGGGGACCACAAACGTCACTTGAAAGCAACAGCTACGGGGACCACAAGCGCAAAAGTACATGTGTAACCACCGCACTGAAGTATGAATTGTTATGGTATAAAGTAACTTAGATCAGTTAATCTGTTTGGTGCTTGAATATATTGATAGGTACTGAAGAAAGTATTCATACTTATAACTGAAATATGAATTGTTTACATATGACACTTGTTAACACCTGCCGACGCTTACAAGTATTCATACTTCATCATACAATATTAAATAGTACTAATTCCAAGTATTTATAGCTAAATGATATAATCCATCAAATGCAAAACACAGTTGTCACACCCCCGGACAACCCGCCGCGCATTTACGCGCAAGGCGATTAGCATATCACATACATTATCAATAATAAATCCAAACAAGCCACTTTATTGTAAATAAATGAGTTCCACACACCAATAGAAAGGGAAAAACACGTCAGACATGGCAATTCAAACAGTCACTGCCACGTCTGTACAGTATTTGTTCATACAACAGAAAATTAAATAAATAGTGGCTAAGTAAATAACTCCCGCTAGTTTTCTCACTCGCGTCCATCCTCCAGGTCCTCAGCTTCAGTTCCTGGAACCCACATAAAAGTGGAAACAAAACGGGTGAGAGAATCGAACTATCTCTCAGTGCGGGATTTAGTTCCAGCCCGGTGCTTTTACAAATCAATGCATTAATTACCCTAATAACATAAAAGTAAAGGTTTTGAAATAACCCCCAATTTTCCTATCAATTCAATTATGCAATCTTTTCAAAACATTCTCAGTTCTGTTCCTGTTTCTCTGTAAAAATTCTCACACTCCGGGTTCGCCACACACGGACAATCCGGCCTTTCTCCCTTGGGAATCCATGCCCGTACATGAAAACTTAGAGAGTCGTCACACGAGGACGAGCTGTTCTGTTCTGTTCTTACTCCGGATCACCACACACGGATAATCCGGCCTTTCTCTCTGAGAACCCATGCCCATGCAGGATAACCCAAAGAGTCGCCACACGAGGACGAGTCTGGAAGGGTCGTTGCGGGGACCCAACCGGCGGATCGCCACACACGGACGATCCGATTTTCGAAAACACATGCAGGACCGCCACACAGGGACGGCCCCAATTTAAAACGGTTCATTAAAGCTTTCCTTGTTCACATTCACACTATCCTGTCAGTTCAATTCAATGCATCCAAAGGTTCCTAACATGCAATTCTACACAAAACAAAAGAGAATTCGACATTCTCAACATGCAGTTCATCTACCAGATTGGGAAAAAGGATTACCTACCTTAATCCACGCATTTCTTATTATTTGTAAAAAGACCAGGAACCCGCACCTGTACTCTCAGTGACTCCGTTTGAGCGTGTGTCGGAATCTCGCGTATTCTCAGCGTCTCCTAAATCTCGCGGTTCGCTCCTTGATTATTGTACTGATTAGATCGTTTTTAAGAGTGAAGAGGTTCGGTTTGGGTATTGGGTTACTGGGTTTAGGTTTTGGTTCATAGGATTTCGGATCTAGGGTTAATGGTTAATGGGTTTCGGGTTTAGGGTTAGGGTTAGGGTTAATGGGTTAATGGGTTTCGGCCGGCCAAGTGAAGGGAGAGGGGGAGGAAGAGGGCGGAATAGAGAGAGAGGTCAGGGGGTTCGGCTGGGGTTCTTCGGGTCAGCGGCGCTGGGTTTCTTCGGGTCAGCGGCGGCGGCCAAGGGAGAGGGCGGTTTAGAGAGAGAAAGAGCAGGGGTAGGGTTCGGCCAAAGGAAGGGGTAGAGGGGAAAGGGTTGATCGGTGACAGAAAAATCAAGAGAGAGAGAGGGGTTTGCCTTTGTCGCAAGAGAGAAGAAGAGAGGGAGAGTGATCGGTGATAATCAAAGAGAGAGAGAGAGAGTGTTGTGTAAGTCAGAGAGGAAAAGGGAATACAAGGGAGGGGGTCTGCTTTGAGATCCATGCAGAATAGCATTGAACGGTTCAGATTCTTCAAAGAGTAAAGGGATAAGGAGAGGGATTTCGCTGGAGTGAAAGGGAATGAAATGAGCGGACCCCAGCCAACAGAGAGAACGGGAAGAGAAGGTTCTCTAAATGCAAAAATATATGATTGCTTTAAGATTCGTGCAAAATAAAAATAATGAATGGTTGAGATGCTTCCAAAGTCAAATGGGATATACCTTAATAGGGAATTAATTATGGTGGGGTGCGGATCAGAACCAACTCAATTTTGGGCCTTGGGCTAAAACCGAAGTTTGCTCCCAGCCTTAACATGGAAAAATGAGTGGCTTTGAGATTCGTGCTAAATGTATTTGTACGGTTGAGATCATTCCAAAACAAAAGAGGTATATAGTTCATGCTATTCTAGGAATCAATTGTATCTAATCGAACAATTTGATAAAATTGGTGTTTAAGAATTGATACGAAATTTTCGATAGTTTCTTGATTAATCTTATAATTTAGTTGCTATGAAAAATAATTATTTAATTTACAAATGTTATTAATAATTGTATTCTTAATTAGAAAAGCTAAAGTTGTTAATCATAAATCTATAATTTGAAAATTTAGAATTGATTTAGTAGTCAAACTTATTAATTTAATGTATCCCGCCTAATTAACTAACTTTTACCTTCCTTAATTAACTAATTAAGTTTTAATTAGTTGTAAATCTTAATTTTAAATTTTGTATGAACAATATATTGTGTAACTTATAAATGTATAAACTATTTCAATTACTGATGTAAATCGGACCACAGTAACCTTCTATTCAAAGTAGTTATTTTGAGTTACGTATTACAGTAATATATTTAATGAAAGAAGAAGAAAATATATATATATATAAACTATATATGTATCGTACATTAATTTAGTATTTCAAATACATGACGCTATATAATTCAGTTATATTGTTCTTAAAATGAATTTAACAATTAGACCATACCTCAAAATACATGGCGTTACATTCTTCCCCCCTTCAAAAAGAATTTTGTCCTCAAAATTCAAACCCTAAGTTGTATTTAAGTTTGCTCAAAATACAGGGCGTTACATTCTTCCCCCCCTCAAAAGAATTTTGTCCTCAAAATTCAAATATTAAATTATAAATAATTTTTCTACGTTTCCGTCGCGCCACTCTGATTAAATTATAAATTATAATTATTATTTTTTTTTTTTTTTAAACCATAATTAAAGTACATGAAATATTGACAAGTTTAATGAGGCCGAAAATAAATAAGCATTAACCAAAGTTGGATGAAGTCAGATGAGATGCAAGTAAAGTTGATCGAAGATCATTGACTTGATTGTCAAACTTTGTTAATTAATCTATAACAAGGAGTTCGAAATTTCTTTTTAATTAAATTGGTTCTTTGGATCAGTCGTTAGCACGGTTATATAAATTTTCAGGAAAACCAAGGGTCACGAGTGACACTCTCTAAAAGAGAACTTATTAATATTGTAGTATCGTAACAGTTCAAACTAGAACATTGGTAATTTGGTTGTAATGATAAATGTCATTATTAATAAAGATAAATATAAATATAAAATATATTACTACCTAAATTATCAAGGTAAGAATTTAACGTTTTTTTTTTTTTTTTTTTCCTCCAAGCCTCGCTGGTGGTTATCGGACCGGTTATTTCTGTCGACTCTACTTTTAATGTAGATCCTATCTTGTCTGACTATTCTAGCTGTGCACTAATGTCGAAATCTTCTTCATCCAATAATTCCTTAATGTTGACATCAAGTAAGGTTTCAATAGGCCGGAGTACCATCATGCCGCTGGCTTCTTGTTTACATGTTGCTTCTCTAAACTCACGTCTCGGACGTCTATGAGAGCATTATTTTTCTTCAGCCAATCCAATCCTAAGATTAATTCGTAGTTCCTAGCATATCCTACGATAGGATCCACAGACCATAAGCCGTTATGTGTGTTGATGTAGAGGTTAGGACAGAAAAGTTCTTCTTCGATTTCTTGGTTTCGGACTCAGAATGCATGAACCTTCCCTGTCTTGCGGATCATGAATCTCTCTCCTATCACAACTTCAGGTGATAGGTACGAGCGTCTGCTACTTGTCGAGATGTGAGTGTGGACTGATATCCCTGCTAAGTCACAATTTCCATCTAGCCTCTTTGCTTCCTTCGCGAAGTTCCTCCGGTATGCCTTCGGATTGACTATCTGAAATTCCTTAAGCGTTTTCTACAATGTAGCGTAGTACTATGGATTAGTTTTCTAAAGACCAGACCTTAGTATGTTCTCTCTTAGTGGTTAGTTATTGATATTGTATGTAACCTGGCTCTGATACCAACTAAGTTGTCACACCCCCGGACAACCCGCCGCGCATTTACGCGCAAGGCGATTAGCATATCACATACATTATCAATAATAAATCCAAACAAGCCACTTTATTGTAAATAAATGAGTTCCACACACCAATAGAAAGGGAAAAAACACGTCAGACATGGCAATTCAAACAGTCACTGCCACGTCTGTACAGTATTTGTTCATACAACAGAAAATTAAATAAATAGTGGCTAAGTAAATAACTCCCGCTAGTTTTCTCACTCGCGTCCATCCTCCAGGTCCTCAGCTTCAGTTCCTGGAACCCACATAAAAGTGGAAACAAAACGGGTGAGAGAATCGAACTATCTCTCAGTGCGGGATTTAGTTCCAGCCCGGTGCTTTTACAAATCAATGCATTAATTATCCTAATAACATAAAAGTAAAGGTTTTGAAATAACCCCCAATTTTCCTATCAATTCAATTATGCAATCTTTTCAAAACATTCTCAGTTCTGTTCCTGTTTCTCTGTAAAAATTCTCACACTCCGGGTTCGCCACACACGGACAATCCGGCCTTTCTCCCTTGGGAATCCATGCCCGTACATGAAAACTTAGAGAGTCGTCACACGAGGACGAGCTGTTCTGTTCTGTTCTTACTCCGGATCACCACACACGGATAATCCGGCCTTTCTCTCTGAGAACCCATGCCCATGCAGGATAACCCAAAGAGTCGCCACACGAGGACGAGTCTGGAAGGGTCGTTGCGGGGACCCAACCGGCGGATCGCCACACACGGACGATCCGATTTTCGAAAACACATGCAGGACCGCCACACAGGGACGGCCCCAATTTAAAACGGTTCATTAAAGCTTTCCTTGTTCACATTCACACTATCCTGTCAGTTCAATTCAATGCATCCAAAAGTTCCTAACATGCAATTCTACACAAAACAAAAGAGAATTCGACATTCTCAACATGCAGTTCATCTACCAGATTGGGAAAAAGGATTACCTACCTTAATCCACGCATTTCTTATTATTTGTAAAAAGACCAGGAACCCGCACCTGTACTCTCAGTGACTCCGTTTGAGCGTGTGTCGGAATCTCGCGTATTCTCAGCGTCTCCTAAAATCTCGCGGTTCGCTCCTTGATTATTGTACTGATTAGATCGTTTTTAAGAGTGAAGAGGTTCGGTTTGGGTATTGGGTTACTGGGTTTAGGTTTTGGTTCATAGGATTTCGGATCTAGGGTTAATGGTTAATGGGTTTCGGGTTTAGGGTTAGGGTTAGGGTTAATGGGTTAATGGGTTTCGGCCGGCCAAGTGAAGGGAGAGGGGGAGGAAGAGGGCGGAATAGAGAGAGAGGTCAGGGGGTTCGGCTGGGGTTCTTCGGGTCAGCGGCGCTGGGTTTCTTCGGGTCAGCGGCGGCGGCCAAGGGAGAGGGCGGTTTAGAGAGAGAAAGAGCAGGGGTAGGGTTCGGCCAAAGGAAGGGGTAGAGGGGAAAGGGTTGATCGGTGACAGAAAAATCAAGAGAGAGAGAGGGGTTTGCCTTTGTCGCAAGAGAGAAGAAGAGAGGGAGAGTGATCGGTGATAATCAAAGAGAGAGAGAGAGAGTGTTGTGTAAGTCAGAGAGGAAAAGGGAATACAAGGGAGGGGGTCTGCTTTGAGATCCATGCAGAATAGCATTGAACGGTTCAGATTCTTCAAAGAGTAAAGGGATAAGGAGAGGGATTTCGCTGGAGTGAAAGGGAATGAAATGAGCGGACCCCAGCCAACAGAGAGAACGGGAAGAGAAGGTTCTCTAAATGCAAAAATATATGATTGCTTTAAGATTCGTGCAAAATAAAAATAATGAATGGTTGAGATGCTTCCAAAGTCAAATGGGATATACCTTAATAGGGAATTAATTATGGTGGGGTGCGGATCAGAACCAACTCAATTTTGGGCCTTGGGCTAAAACCGAAGTTTGCTCCCAGCCTTAACATGGAAAAATGAGTGGCTTTGAGATTCGTGCTAAATGTATTTGTACGGTTGAGATCATTCCAAAACAAAAGAGGTATATAGTTCATGCTATTCTAGGAATCAATTGTATCTAATCGAACAATTTGATAAAATTGGTGTTTAAGAATTGATACGAAATTTTCGATAGTTTCTTGATTAATCTTATAATTTAGTTGCTATGAAAAATAATTATTTAATTTACAAATGTTATTAATAATTGTATTCTTAATTAGAAAAGCTAAAGTTGTTAATCATAAATCTATAATTTGAAAATTTAGAATTGATTTAGTAGTCAAACTTATTAATTTAATGTATCCCGCCTAATTAACTAACTTTTACCTTCCTTAATTAACTAATTAAGTTTTAATTAGTTGTAAATCTTAATTTTAAATTTTGTATGAACAATATATTGTGTAACTTATAAATGTATAAACTATTTCAATTACTGATGTAAATCGGACCACAGTAACCTTCTATTCAAAGTAGTTATTTTGAGTTACGTATTACAGTAATATATTTAATGAAAGAAGAAGAAAATATATATATATATAAACTATATATGTATCGTACATTAATTTAGTATTTCAAATACATGACGCTATATAATTCAGTTATATTGTTCTTAAAATGAATTTAACAATTAGACCATACCTCAAAATACATGGCGTTACAACAACTAATTAAGTACTATAAACATTTTAGCACAGAAGAAAAAAAAAACTAACCAAAAAAGAAAAAAAATAAAAGAAACCTAACCTAAAAAAAATAGAAAAAAAAAAAACCATTAGAGAATAAAATAATAAGAAACCTAAATTAAATAAAGGAAAAACAACTTTGCCTAGCGCTCCAGACAATTGCTCCAAATCTCCAATACAAGAAACGTTGATGCTACTGAGTTGTATTTGTACCAGTAGCTTAATAGTTCGTACCAGCTTGTTGTATTTGTACCAGTAGCGTATTGGTTCGTACTAGTGAGTTACTTAGCTCACATAAGTAATTTCTAAGTATCTAACAAAACCTAGCATTGAACTACAACATATCTCAATGCAGAAAAAAATTGTCTCGAAGAGAAGAATAGATGTAATCCACACAGCATAGGTTTCGGATATATGCCTAAATTTAAACATACATAATTCACACAGGTAGATCATGTATGATCAAAGGTTTAAATAGCGTTTATTGCGTCATAACGGAACGGCTGAAAAAACGGCGCTATGGCCATATACCGTCGCTATATGGCCATAGCGTCATAGCTTTTTTGGTCCGAAAATGCTATAGCGGCGCTATAGCGCGCTATTTAGAACATTGTGTATGATATAAGAAAAAAATTAAATACAATAGTTACCAATCCGCACCGAGGAAAGAAAAAATTCTCAATTGCAACAACTTCCAAATTTATGGAATAGCCGAAACAACCAAGATCAGAAACCTGACCGGACCCGATTTGAACAAACCCGTCATGACCCAACAAACTTTCTAACTTAACCCGAAGAAAAATCTTAACTCCAAGTCAATTCAATTTGTGAGGATCACAACCCAAAATGATCTCTTTCAGTTCATAATCCATCATACATCATGGCCCAACTGGAAACTTGTACAGCGGCCTAAATCATACCGTTCTAAATAGGTAATTGAGGCTTGCTTGGATCAGTGAGAGATACTTGACCAAGCCCAATTTACACCATTGACAGAATCTGAGTGTTGATTGGAATTTGTCCTGTGAACCGTGTACTGTACTCTCGAGTCTGAATCCACTTTCTCACCACTGTTGGTACGACAAAGAGAGAACAAAAGAAAAAGCAATCAGTATCAGTTCCTTCTATAATGAGGGTTGCTTAACTTTGGTACCGTCAAAGGGACCACTTAATTGGGCAGCTTTTGTAGGCCCCATCCTTTGCTCTACCTACGTAAGCAAAAAACATGTCACCCCTAAGGCTTTGCCACCAGCAATCTAGTACCTGAATTAATTATGTGGATGGCTTGTGCATGTGCACGGTCCAATACTAACTGCTGTGTTTAGGTCTCGTACTAGTTGTTCCCTTTAACTTTTTTACTATGTTCAATAGAGTCATTTCTTCCATTAGAAACTAATAGTCTTCAAGTCATAGTATTAATTAGTTGCGAGTCGGTACCAATCTGGCACCAATTTGATAATATTTTGATTATATGGCACTGATGTGCTGCTCAGATTACAAGTGATGTAATGCAACATTGTCATTTTAAATTAAATACAATAGTTCAGAAGCTTGATTGCGAATAAAAAATTATTATTTGAGGGTCTATGTAATTAAACCGTGTTGAGTTCAGGGGCGGAACTAGAATTTGACTATGAGGGGTGCTAAACGAATGCGTATCCTCTTAGATATTTTATATTTTGCGTGACCAATGTGTCCAGTGCCTATTCGGGGATAGCGCAGGGGGCCAATATTATTTGTGCTTTGAGATTCGTGCATAACATATTTGAACGGTTAAGATTTTCCAAAAAAACATGCAAAATATGAGATATCTCAGAGGATGTGAATTCGTGCTAAGCATCATTTTAAGATAATTAATTAAAAATAAATTTATATAACACAAGATAATAAAAATTTTCACCTTGAAATAAGAGTCTAATGTTTTTCTCTTAGACATAATTTTATGTATGTACAAATTATACATAAAGAAAAAAATTAATATTTTAACATGAAAGTGAAATTAACTTTTATCTCAAAGTTATAACGAATAATAATTAAAAAATTATAAACAAACACAAACCTCAATTAAAATAAATTTGCTAAAAAATTGTATTGCACTTGCACACACTTTATTTTTCTTTGTTTTTTTATTTTGCGTAACTCTTATTTTTTAAAGATGGTTGAATTGTAGAATGCTGTGAATTGAAAATTTCATTGGCTGATTGGACACTTCCATTTTAGTTTCGTCTATATCGTTTGATAGTTTTTCAAAAACAAAAATGTTCATTTTTTAATGTAAATGGTGCGGAAACCGAAGTCTATATGAAAATGAGAAAGCTATCACAAGTTTGCTTTTCAAACTTTCATTCAAGATCTTATAAGTTTGTAATGTTTTACTAGTATCGTGCCCGTGCGATGCAACGGGGACATATTATAAAATTGAATAGAATATGAAGAGATCATGTTTTTTTACATTCACACAAAATTAAGAAAAAATATATTTAAATGAAAATAAAAGACACAAATGAAAAAAAAAACGAAGATCAAAATAATAAATAACAATAAAAGAAATAACAACAAATGAAAAAAAGACGGATCAAATATAACATGAAAAAAATTCTTGAAGTATTATTGTACGATTTAATATCTAATTTTCTCCAAAAACAAGACAGGTCATTAAACGATTTTGAGAAAAAATGATTTGTAAAGAAATAAAATTGGGAAAAATATAATTAAATGATTCAAATAAGAATTTTTTCTCTACAGATATATTTTTGATATAAATTATTTTAATAATGAAAATTTCTCAACAGATCATTTCTCTACACGAAAATTCTTGATATTCTTCATTTTCTCTCCAGATCAGAAAGATATGATTGTTTCCATCAGCACAAGATCTGCTCTTCATCTATTCACAAAGATACAGTAGCCCTAAACAAAATTCGAAAATATATGATTGTTTCCATTTTCAATGTCGAAAATATAGAGGAAGAGGAGAAATGAAACGGAGGAAACGGGGAAATAAGGAAATAATTTAATTGCAGGAATCAGAGATAGCTGTAAGGAGAAATAAGGAAACGGATCGCTAGGGATTCATTCAATTAATTTTAATTGTGAAAAACCATGTAGATGTCTGTGTGGCAAATATGTTTTTAACTATATTTAGACTTCTACAGATAAAATAGATGTATTTAATCAAAAGAAGATTCATTTTTCAATTTCACCCGTTAGCGGATCAGGACAACTACGTGCATAATATAAGAATGGAGATATGATTAATATACATTCATTTAGATTCATATAAATTCAAACTATAAAATTAATAAACAAAACATAAAAGGTAGAATATAAAAAATAAATTGAACAACTTACAACCTGAAATAAAAATCACTACTTTTTTTCTTAACAACATAAATTTGAATAGAATGTCTTGACACAGTTTATTATCAGTTTTACCATATAACTAAGAATTAAAAAAAATGAAAAAAATATATGTCGGTTCATTGACTCGAGGGGCTTGATTGTTGGCACATGTCTTGTGTTTTTTCAATACTTTCACAAGTTCAAATTTGGAAAGATCTCACTTGGTAGAACTTAATGTTTTTTTTTTTTTTTGTCGCCGAAGCCTGCACTTGTTGACTTGTTGTGTGGAACTTTTGGTTCGAGTATCAACTCAGAATTTGAGATAAAGTTAGCAATAAGTTCTTTAGGAGCTTCTTTTTTGTGAAAAAAGTCGTTGTTGATACTTGGATTGAACTACAAATAGATAATGTGTATCCTTTACATGAGTAAAATGCTCTAAATCTTCATGATTTTCGTACTTGAAGTTGAGTAATCCAAATTTTTGGTCTTCATGTTCGAATGAAATTGCCGACTCATCGATATTCATCTGGTAAACAATAGAATATATAAAAAAATAACTTTTTTGTATTTGAACAAAAGCTAATATGTAATTTTATTATTGCTATTATTTTTTACCATGTAAATTCTATATTTGCAAAATAAAAGAGAAACAACTTGAAAGTGTTTGAAAAATAAAACTAATTAAACATTTTGAATTATCGTTGTTGAGTTGGAACTTGAAAATTTTAATTTTTAAATAATTTGATCGTCTAGCTTGCAGCAGACTTGAGAACTTCAAAATTTCAACTTTTTTTTACGGTTAATTTTTTTTTTGCTCAACCGTAAAAGCAAATAAATTGCATAAATTTACTCTCAGACATAAATATCGATGGGTTCAAGATAACTTTCTAATTTAAAAAATTTGGAATCCTATAACTTTCTAATTTAAAAAATTTGGAATCTAACTTTCTAATTAATGTTGATAGTACGTATCCGATAATTTTCTTTGGATGGAGCAGATAGTATGATTTGGAAAATTGCAATCCTATATCTTGTTTTCTTTTCAATGAAAGGTCAATTTGGTACAAAAAAAAAATTCCACTCACCTCAGATTTGCGCTAACCCCATATAGAAACGGAGAATAAGGAAACAAAGAAATAAGGAAACAGAAGGTGGAGTATGCTTAATTGAAGAGGGAGGAATAAGAAAACAAAGAAATAAGAAAACGGAGAAATATATTGCTAAATTTTGGAGTTTGCTCAATTCTAATTGTAACGTATCGTGTGGTAGTTCGTGTTGTGAGTATATTTTTAACTAAATTTAGACTTCTACATATAAAATAGATGCATTTAATCAAAAGATGACAGATTATGTGATTGGAGGGCTGATATTAAATCTGAAATTTCATCTTTCAATCGTAGCCATTGGCGGATCAGGACATCAACGTGCTTAATAATGGAATGGAGATAGGGGGCTACCACATATGAAAAGTAAAATTCAATTGAACTTTTATATACTTGATAACAATTTTTTGAAATGATAGGGTGGCTTAGCATCCTCCAGCTTGTACTATGTTCTGCCTCTGGTTGAGTTCAACAGCAAACATTCATTAAAAAAAAAAATTGTCTTAGGATATTATTATACATGTGTTACAATATAAATATGAAAATCGTACAAGCAACCTTAAAGCATCTACATCCTAGCAACTCAAATGAGTTTTTAAACATATTAACTATTTTTTAAAAATTAAAGTCTCTAAAGTTTCTAACTCTCACATTCATAAAATTAATTTTAGATAAGCCATGTCAATAATAAATTAAAAAAAAAATTTGAGCCAATCATTTGACCAGTTTGAAGTTTCTAAACAGTTTTTTAATAAGAAATTTTCTTCTATAATTTCTAAATAAGAAACTTTTCCACATCTCAAAAACTAGATACGGGATACACGTACCATAATATACTTTCATGTCGTGTGATGATGTCGGTACGTTAACTGACCGCAATTACAAACTTCAATTAATGGGGAAATAAATCAATCAATTGGAGTACAGAAACATCAATTCAATGTACTGTTTGGCGAATCCCCTGCCACTGTCAAAAGGTCGATAGTGTAAATACATCTTGAAGCAAAGCTGCGGTAATGAGATTTGACCGTTTTTTTTTATTGCCTTTTCGAGTTATTCAATCGGAAAAAAGGAGAATCAATTGAAATGGGAGATATGTTTTGCTTTCGGTTTGGGGATTAGAAAGGGACCTGTTGAGGCTATGGCGAGCTTTACCTGATAGGGCTCAGCACATCTGGTGTGAACTTAGACTTGTGGCAGTGACCAGCCAATCCAAAGGGGGAAAACTGAGAAAGGAAGCAAGTGGAGAAGATGGAAAGCCTCGAAAGGGATTGGATATGGGCCGCTCTACTGCGGGGTCAACCTGGATGTACCTGGTTCACGGTACACCGGTAAGGCAAGGAACATGAAACTAGGGAACTGTAAATGGCCAGATACAGAGATGGACAAAATTGCTCAAATTCGTAACTCGCTCATTTACAGCTCGATTTAACTCGCTCATTTACAACTCGAGTCAGATCCAACTCGAGTTGGCTGACTCGTTTAATAAATGAGCTGAGTTTTAACCTTACCCAAACTCGCTCATTTATAACTCGAGTTACATAGAATTGATCACAATAAATCTCAGAAATTATTTTTGTTAAGCTGCTGTATGAAACATTGCTAGTGCTTATGTACTAAGTTGTTGTATGAAAAATTACTGGTGCCTACGTACTATTGATTTATGAAAAATTAATGAGTACTGATAAATTCTTTTACTAGTAGTATATATAATTAACTGGTTAAACTAGTTGTGAGCCAACTCGAGTTGGCTCTACAACTCGCTATTACTATCCCAACTCGAGTTGACTCGCTCATTTATTTAATGAGTTGAGTTCGAGTTAAAAGTAACTCGCTCAAACTCGACTCATTTACAGCCCTACTAAGATATCTCTTGCTATGAAACCATGTCCATTCTATAAATTATCTAGTTGAGTCAACTTCACTTTAGATCCACTTCTCAGTAGAAAGTAGAAACTAGGGAAAGAGATGACACTATCATTGGATGCTTCTCACTTCTCACAAAACATAGGAGCTGAGCTGGTGATTGTTTTGTTACAAGTCTCCACTTTTACCGCCTAATGGAAATAAATGGGAAAAATAGAAAGAAAAAAAAAAGTGAAAAATCAATCTACTTGATGGAAAGCCAACCTGGCATCCCCGTACTTATTGGATCCAAGATTTACCTTTTTTACTTCAAGATTTTTCTAACAATAAAAATTCAATAAAAGTTGCACCCTTACTAATTAAAACAAAGGAATTGAATTTTGTCCAAATAGCTTTGGACTAAAATCTCATCTAATAAAAGTTGCACCCTTAAGATTTGTACAAACATTTTGAAAACTTAATAAATTTAAATGATCCCGTAAATCTAAATTGTTGATGCAAATTTTAAATCAAATTAGTAAGACGTAATTTATCGTGCAAATCTAAATTGTTTTATTTTAAATTAAATTTTAAAAACCTAAACATGATATACCTGTTTTATTTGTATGATTTTGACCTTACATTAGTAGTAAGACGTAATTTATCGTGCAAATCTCATAAGTATTTTTTGCAATTTTCAAATAATATGGTAATCAAAAGACCCAATAATGTTAATTAATGTTTCGAACACTTTCTGAAATTTAATGAAATTAGAATTGTTTCTTCGCCTCGCCCCAAAAAAATTTATCTACTGAAGGAACTTTTTTTAAATAAAACAAATTCTACGAAAAGGTATTTTGCATTCACAAAAATTTGGACAAAATTAAATATTTTTCCAAAACAATATGCAAATTATAAAAGTTTGTATTGTCCTGAAAATTATATTGCAACCTAAGATCAAATACATACATTAGCATATGAGAGCATCCTTAAAAAAAAAAAAAAAAAAAAAACCGGTGTAATTAATGTGAATCAGACGAAGTACCAATTCTTAATTGTTTTTTATTTTTAATTAATGTGTGTCACTAGCAAAAGTTCAAACTCAATGGTTAGTAGCAGTTAGTCAAACAAAAAAATTAATAATTTAATTACCAACCTTGCATATACAAATTAATTATATTTAAATATAATCTAGTTTAATACTTGTTACATCGATCGTACATATATGACTTGTTCCAGTAATTAATGTTGGAAAATTATCTAATTCCAGTCACAAATTACCTCACTACCCCTGTAATAACCATGCTGGCTCACTGTTATAGTCTCTTGTCAAGCTTGAAGCCTACTGATCTGTTCAACTTTCAGGTGGGGCCAGTCAACTTGCAGTGACTTGGGCTAAAAACCGGTGGTCCCGGTCCAAAATGTCACTTGACGTGGGCCAAATAACTGGGCCCACTGCCACTGGGGTCCACTTTCTCTGTTTCAGCGCCAGCCTGCTTGGCTGCTAGTGCATGCTTTTAAGTTTTAACATACAGCATTATTAGAAAATAGCAATCCTCTTTTGTCCCTTCTGTTCTGCCTTCCCACCATTTCCCACTTGAGAACAGCGACCTTTGATTTCTTTTCTGTTGATTTTAGAACAGCGACTCCTGGTTGGATACATTGTTATTATTCTGTTCATGACTTCATGTGATTAGTGTTAATTATGGTTCAGTGTGATTTGCTAAACACAAGTAGGTAGGTAGATGCATGCTGCTTAATTGGCTTTTGTTGTCCTTGTCTCCTGCTTATTGCAGCAGCATATATAAAACTACCAATTGGTGGAATGGCAAATCCACACGTCATGATCCTCTAATATTTTAAGATGAGCTTTGAGAGATATGTTAACATTATGACACTAATCTTATCAAAGATAAAGGGTGTGACATTATGTAGAAGAATTTTTCATACCTTTATCCGTTATGTTAAAAGAAAAAAATTATTCTTACCCGTAACGATCCATCTTATAGAATACGGTACAGGACGGATAAACGGATAAAAGAGAGTCATTGAATAGATATATACTACGTAATGAGTAATTAAAACTTTATCATATCATTCATCATTTCCATATAATATATATATATATAGAGTAGAACTAGGGTGCTCCTAAGCTCACCAAGCCCTTCCGTGAGCGCGACTCTAAAACCTATCAAATTGACTTCAAACGACATTTTCAAACAGTTAGATGTTCAATCTATATTAAAATGTGCTTGGAGACCAAATTTTACATTTTTTGGAATTTTTTTACTATTTATTAAGATGGTTTGAAAATCGCTGTTTTTATTAAAATTCTGCACCATTGGAAAACAGCGATTTTCAAACCATCTTAATAAATAGTAAAAAAATTCCAAAAAATGTAAAATTTGGTCTCCAAGCACATTTTAATATAGATTGAACATCTAACGGTTTAGAAATGTCGTTTGAAGTCAATTCGATAGGTTTTAGAGTCGCGCTCATGAAGGGCTTGGTGAGCTTAGGAGCACCCTAGTTCTACTATATATATAGAGAGAGAGAGAGAGAGAGAGAGAGAGAGAGAGAGAGAGAATGGCTAATATACAAACGTTTGTTCCTGGACTGAGGAACAAACAGTTCAGTTATCCGATTTTCAAAGTCCATACAGTCGATCCAAACCGTTAGATATTCAATCTATATTAAAATGTGTTTGGAGATTAAATTTTACATTTTTTAGAATTTTTTTACTATTTATTAAGCTGGTTTGAAAACCGCTGTTTTTCATTGACGACGATTATGTATCGCAGATCGTTGTCTACACTCTCGCGGATACTCCAGAGTGGGCGGACGACATCCACTATCGCCAGGATCAATTACTCGGTAGAAAATTTGGTTTAGCCTCGGCTATACGTATCCACGTGGAATCCTCGGCGATAATATTATCCGCTACGGGAGGAATACGGAGGTTAGTAATTATCAAGTGATAACCTCGTAGTTATCTACGTATGACGCAAATACCTCGTCATTGACCTTTTTTTCCTTTCTCGCGGAAGCCCGAAATTGTTGTGGTTCCTGTTATTCCTGTCGTCTGTTGTGCTATGTGCAGCACAGGAGGATCCTTAATGTTCATATAACTTACTTTATGGTTTTAAAATCTTGTCAGCTAAGTACAGCTAGCAATAATAATAATAATAATAATAATATTACTTGAATTGTTTAATGAATAGTTCTTAATTTTATAGAGTTGTTATAGTGTTTTTGGATTTTTTAAAACTAAGTTATGGGATAAAAATACGCTAATTTAGTTACAACCAATAAAGTATTAATAGTGGTCCACAATAACGTATATGATGTAGCACACGCTATGCTAGATAAATTATTATTTAAAACCTAAACTGAAAATTTCTTTTACTAACTTTTTAAAGGCCCAGTTACCTATCTCTTGTGTTTCTCAGGAAATTGGTAGTTGAAATATTTGAATAGTCAATAATATATAATTTATGACATAATGTTTATGTTCATTTGAAAAGAAAATGACTGATAATTTATGTCATGATACTTTATTATTTTAATAGAAGAAGAAGATATTTTATGATATTACTAGAGATATATTGAATAGCTATTTTAACTTTGTACTGATTCAATATGAATATTATAATTCTTAATTAATTTTGTGTTATTTATTGCTCTGTGATATTTACATAATGTTGATAATTAATAGAAATATTTTATATAATATTTGGAAAAGAAACGCTGTGTATTATAGGTTCTGTTATAACTACACCATTAGTGATAGCTTTTTTTTAGTATTTTTTGATAATACGATAATTGTAATTTAAAACTTTGATTTTATACGAGAAAATAAATTTAAAATGGAGGAGAAAAAGATGAGGATTAATTTTCTTTCCTCTTTAGCAAAGTCATTTTCGATAATATTTGTAGTTATCGTTTGTTTTTTATTAGCTGCACAAATAGGAGTGAAATAGGATTGGATACACTATCCGTAAAATTATATCCAAATCTATTTTTATTTTTTGAATACAGATACGGATATGAATCGGATTGGATTGGATATTTTTTAAAATATATATATAAATATAAAAAAAAAGAGGAGGGATCCACCACCTACATTGTTTTTTGGTGACACCGGATTACATCCTATATTTTCAAAGTCCAAATAGTCGATCCAAACCGTTCAACATGATGGATATATTAAATGTGTTTGCAGATCAAATTTTATATATTTTTGAATTTTTTTACTATTGATTAAGATGGTACAAAAATTCAATTCAATGGTCTGAACACAGCGATTTTGTAAAATATTTAATAATTGTAAAATTTGATCTTGCAAGCACATTTTAATATATCCATCATTTTAAATGGTTTGGATCGACTATTTGAACTTTGAAAACTTTGAAAATGTAAGGTGGAATCGGGTGTCACAAAAAATGGTGTAAGTGGATCCCTCCTCTTGAAAAATCATGTTCATAATATTTATCTAATTATAATGGTGAATAACATATTTTTTTCTTAATATATATTAAACTATATGTTATATATCTACTATTCGAATATAGATAATTAAAATTTAAAACTATATTCGTATCTGTATTTATCCGGATATTTCAATATTAAATATTTATATCTAATTTTTTAGTACGAATCATATATTATTTGCTCTGTTTTCACCCTTAGCACAAACGAAGGACGCTTCACTTTCCATCGTATATAACTTTGATCCGTATCCTCCCAGGTACCTGACTCAAGCAAACTGAAACGGACGGCCCAGATTAATTCTATCTGGGCCAAACTCAATCCGGTGCCTATTGAGACTGTAGGGGGTCACTTTTGAGATTCGTGTCATGTTAAAAAAACTGTTCGATCATAATTTGTTTGAGTCAAATAACCTGAGGTGATGTGAATTCATATAACTTTAAGGAAAGGAAAATCATTTTGCTGAGTATATTAGTAAATCGGAAGATTGAATTTTTCTATGGCAAACAAAAGGAAATGTAAAAAGGTGAAAATGCATTCATTAGGCAAAACGCAAAAGGTACAGGAGACTTGAGATTAGTGCGAATGAATCAGAATAACAAAAAGATTTGGAGCAGCGGGGCCCCCAACCGACGGCTTTCATAGAGATGACGTCGACAGCTGCCTAGACCACTGTTTCATGCACACTGAGCGAGGCTAGATGTTGGAGGGTCCCACGCATCAGAAATATTTTACTTTACAACGGAATTTTTACATATTTACCGTTTTCAGCTTTTTATTCATTTACAATTTACACTATCCTTGAAGTTACCGACTTACCACATAAATTCCAATTTTTCAATTTTCTTTAACAGGTACCTAAAAAATTTATTAATTTTTTTATTTTATATGTCCCAGCTTTTTTTGTGATAATAGAAAAAATTTAGAGGGTGTATATATAAGAGTAACATTAACTTGATTTGCTTTGGTAGTTTGATTTTCCATCTTATCAGATCACGTAACCGAGTAAATAAAAACATCTCACTTGAAAAGTTGTTTAATATAGAAAGGTACAAAATAAAATAGAAAAATGATAACGTGCATATCACGGTTATTGAAAAAAGACAAAGTTATTGTAATTTAGAAGAGCGAAAAAACAAGTTATAAGAATAGAAAGCAAAAAAAAGAGCAGTGACAGATTAAAAAACACCAAATTAGTTTATGAAGTTAGAAAAATTCAAAATAAGAAAGATAAAATTAGCGCTTCCATTGACGGTTTTCTATGTATTTTTAAAGCAGCAAATTAATTTCTGAAGTTAGAAAAATTCAAAATAAGAAAGATAAAATTAGCGCTTCCATCGACGATTTTTCTATATATTTCGACGTCTCTATGCTTCTTCATCAGAATTTAATTAATTAAAGTCTTCTTATAGCCAGAAAAGTCAATCTCAAGAATTTGTTCAACAAGTGAACTCCTTTAGTATTGAAAATGCATGTAAATTGGCAGAGAAATTTTACCCAGTAGATTTTACCAATCAAGATAAAGCTCAATTACAATATCAATTGCGACATTATGAGATTGACATGAGAAATCATTCAATTTTTAAAGACTCCTCGTTATTGGCCGACTTATGTCACAAACTAGTGGAAAGTGACAAATCCAATGTATATTCCTGGTAGATAGGTTGATTCGACTAACTGCTACTCTTTATGTCTCAATTGCTACTACATAACGAGCTTTTTCAGCCATGAAGCTTGTTAAAACTAGACTTTGAAACAAGATAGGTGATGAGTTTCTTACAGATTACATGCTTGTTATATCGAAAAAAAGAATAACTAATAAGATTAGCTCAAATGAGATTATTGCAGAATTTGATATTTTAGAAAGCATGGGTCTAAAATATCAGATAATTTTCTCTATTTATTGCAAGCTGAGTTCCTTATTTTTCTTGTGCTTAATCTCTCGCTGTGGTATCACGAGACCATCATAATCATTAGACTGAAAACAAAAAAATGGTGATCGCATGATGGATGAAAAAAAAAAAAAAAGGAAATATAGGATGTAATTGATGCTCTTGCGACGAAATCTCTTATTCATCTATTCTAAATATTCTAAATATTCAATCTTTAGCAATATTATGTTAACTTACAGTTGGATATATATTATCTTATTAAACCGTAAATTGGTAATCCGAGATGTAATTATCACCCTTTTCAAAAGTAAAAATAGTCAATCCCGCGTGTCGCGTGTGGACAGAGTACTGCCGTACTGGGGTCTGGGGACCTTTAAGCCAATGCCGCGTGTCGCGTGTCGAGGAGAAGCGTTACAACTTGCAAGGTGAATCGGTGAATTACTGCATGTAAATATAGAAAAAAACAAGAAGAAGGTGATTCCATTCCATTCAATAACTCGAGATTGAGATGACTTCCAATCTGGGAAGGTGAGCCCAGAGCTGCTGTCTGCAGGTGGGGCCGTAGGGGTTTAAAATGGAGACGACACGTCATCCGAACGCTTGTTTGGCGTGGAGAAAGAGGCACGGCCACCTTTCTTCTCTTGTCTCTCCTTGGCCCACACCGCAGTCCAATCCCTTTGTGGGCCACACTTGTCATCGACTTAACCCAACGGGCCGATTTCTTCATACGGCTTACGAGGACTTGGGACCCACCCATCTGCATTGGGAATGAATCTCTTCGTCGTGAAATAAGCAAGTAGTTTTTTTAAAAAATAAAAATTATTACGTGTTTTAGAGCCAACATTTTTATTAATATCCATAATTAAATACAAATTATTAATTATATCTAGCTTAGCTGGTATGTATTTTTAAAAATGTTCACACCGGTCAAAAAATGGCCGGTCGAGATTAAAATTAGAACCGGCTATTTTTGGGCTGGTTGAATTTTTTTTTTTTTGTTTCAAAATCTATAAATATCTTGTTTTCTCTCTCCTCCCTCTCACAACTGACTCAAACTTTCAAGTAGAGAGAGAAAGAGAAGGCGATTTCAGAGGCGAAAAGGGCGATTGCAGAGGCGGTTTTCAGGTTTTTTTTTTTTTAGAAAATGTTTAGGATTAATATAAATTGTCTAATATACCGTAGATCTTACCATGGCACCCAAATCAGAACTCCAAAAATGAGGAAGTGAAACCGCACGCAATGCTCGCATTGTTGGTCCCAAAGGCACCTAGAGGGGGGGTGAAACAGGGCATTTTAAAATTTAATCTAAGTACTTTTAACTATCATGTGTATAAGTTATTCTTGGCGAAAATTCGAAAACTTTAAACTAAGCAAGTGTACGTAAAGTAAATAGAAGAGTTGAGAGACTTGACACGAGAGTTGTTTACGAATTTCGGCACTAACGCCTACGTCTCCGGAGCTTCGTGACCTTCGAGATGGCGCGTCTTTCTTTACCCAATGAGAAAGGAGTACAAGGTGGAACCGGTGAGCGCTTACAAATCTTGAGAAGTCACACGGCTCGAGCACGAAAATGGCTCACGAGCACTAAAGGCTCAAGTGTATGAATCAAACAAGATGATCACTCAAGGATCAATTTACTTCTTACAAGATATTGATTATGGTTGAGTATGCTTAAGATTGGAGTATGAATATTGAAGTTGTGTGCACAAGCAACAATGATTTTTCTAAATCTGAAAAGAATTCGGAATATTGTAATTGTGGACGGCTAGAGTGATTATTCTTTTCATTCTCTGTGAGATTCAAATGGAATTATTTGGTGGCAATAAACATGCTAATTTAAGCTTATAATTTTTTGTCGCAACTAGAAATGAATCAGAAGTGTGGGAGAGTGTATGCTTTCTGAGGGGGATCAGCATCCGCTGCTTTTCTCAAGAGGAAAGCAGAACCCTGCTATATCTCTCATTTCAAAGAGGAGGAGAGAGAGACATAGGAGAGAGATAGAGAGAAGAACAGAGAATAATAGGGATTTGAAGAGCAGCTGATCTCGTTCCTTCTGAGGTAGACCAAGGTACAGTGGAAAGAGAGAAGATACTTTTTCCATGTATTTTTCTTTTTTCTGGAGCAATTTTATTCCAATCAAAGTGCGAAAAGGAAAATTAAATTGTGAGTAAAAACTAGGATGTTCTTGAGTTCACCAAGTCTCAGGGTGAACTCAACTCTAAGATCTATTGAATTAACTTCAGACATGAATCTAAACCGTTGAAACTTATCTATTTTACAAGTGATGTTTCTACATAAAAAAAATAACTTTCGAATTAATTTTGTTTAAAGTCAAGCGGTCAAATTTATAAGTTTTATAATACATTCATTTTTTTTTTACCTCTTGACTCTATACAAAATTAATACGGAAATTTAATTTTTTTTACATGTAGACGCATCACTCATAAGATAGATGAGTTTTAACTGTTCGAATTTGGTTTGAAGCCAATTCAATAAATTTTAGAGTTGAGTGCACAAATGGAGTCGGTGAACTTAAGAACACCCTGATTTTACCCTTAAATATTGTACATTAATTTGGAATACAAAATAAAGTTATGTTTACTTAAATGAGATTATTAAATGACAAATAATATTTTTTAAATAATATGAAAAGATGGAATGAAATGAAAACACGACCAATCAATTATCAATCAATTAAAAAAATAAAAATAACATTAAAAACATAAAGATAAATCATGATCAATTTGAAAATTGAGTATCTGACAATCAAATATGTGCGGTCAGTATGGGCTCAGGTAAATTTGGACTTCTACACATAAAAAACATCAAAAAGGCGAATAAAATTAAAAAAATGACAGACTATCGGAGGGCTTCAATTTGAAATTTCATCTTTTGACATTGTTGTTGGTGGATCTAGACATCTACATCCTTAATAATAAGAAACAAAAGCTACGTCGGTCGTCAGCATACCGTTTTCGTAATATACAATGGCCCAACTGCATGCATATTGTAAAGTGGAGTTATATTGATTATTTTTGTTTCCAAAATTTATCATAAAAGTCTGTCGTTATCTGCGAGAGTAAAAATATATTTTTTTTCAACGACATCTTTGCAGAATCTCCTATCAGTATTACCAATATGTTTAAAAATAATAATTTTTGTCGATGTATTCTCAACAATAGTCACTTTTAACTCTGGCGGACAGTAACTGTCAATAATTTCAAGTGATTTTAATGTAGTGGGCGTTGAGAGTTTAGTTATTCAAGAAACCAAATATTTTATTGTTTCGAAGTATCAAATTTGAGTGAGCCTATGGTGCTATGCATAGCACGGATGGAGTCCGTGCTACGGCCAAAAATTTGACTTTTTAAAATTCTAGTGGTCGATCCAACCGTTCAATGTGATAACCATATGAATATGTACTTGCAAACTAAATTTTATATTTTTTCGAATTTTTTTACTATTTTTTTAGATAGATAGAAAAATCAGTGTTTTCTGAAAATTCTGGACCATCAAAATTCTACCTATTTAAAAAAATAGTAAAAAAATTCGAAAAAATATAAAATTTAGTTTGCAAGTACATATTTATATGGTTATCACATTGAACGGTTGGATCGACCATTAGGATTTTAAAAAGTCAAATTTTTGGCCGTAGCACGGACCCCATCCGTGCTATGCATAGCACCATAGCCTCACTCATCAAATTTTTATACAAACTTAATGAGCCGATATAAAACGTGCAATTAGGATATTACGGCTGTACTGTGTTGTTTTTTTTATATGTTCGAAATCAAACTTTTAAGTTATAGACGTCAAATATAAATGAAAGTCAATCAGATAAAATTTTTATGTTGCGAATGAGATCAATTAACATTATTCATAGCATTTTATTTTAAAGTATATAAAAAATCATATGCAAAAACAAAAATTTTGAAAATTAATGAGGTCAATTGTGCTGTTAAACATATATAAAAATTTTATATGATTTTTTATTTTGGTATATAAAATTTTTTGTTTTGGGGTCAATTGGTTTTATTCACGTCTTATAGCGGTTAAATTTTTAGATATGGGTACATTTTTCGAGACCTCACGTCTTCTAAAAAGTTAACATGCACATTATTTACTGAAATTTTTGTATTAAGAAAATTTATGTATATTTTACAATAGAGGAGGGTTCAAATGCCTCCATTTTTCATGCCTCCATCATGCCTCCATTTTTAAATACTTTAATAACTCAAAATTTAAAACTTAAAAGTCAAAATAAAACCGGTGGATATGATATACATCATTTTATCTATGCGCGTGTAAAAATTATGACATTTCAATTTTGTTTTGGTTGTCATCAAGAGCTTGCAAAAAACGTACTAATGTGGATAATTTCTAGACGTTGATTTTTCAACTTATTGATTCACATAAAAACAAAATCAAAATGTGATAATTTTTTATGAGCACATAGATAAAATGATGTAGATCATATCCAACGGTTTTATTTTGACTTTTAAGTTTTAAATTTTGAGTTATTCAAGTTTTTAAAAATGAAGGCATAGTGGAGGCACAAAAGATGGAGGCATTTGAACCCTCCTCTTTACAATATACAAGTAACAAAATTTTGGATGGCATGCTGCACAAACGTGGTGTGGGAAAACAGCTTTTATAATGAATGGAACTATCAAAAGCTTACATAAAGCTCCTGAGATTGAATAAAACCACTTTTCCACTGCTACAGTCTACAGTATACAGGGGATTGCACTGAAATTCGCACCATCACAATTTTTTATCGTACTGAAGGCCAAAACGATCAGTCACTGGGATGTACAGTGTACATCGACTTCTTTACAGTCATCGCCGTATTCCAGCTGTCGGTTCATAGTATTATTTATCACTATATACGACGACTATACCGTACATCCATTCGCAGATATATTTTACCGTTGTGCACACATTAGCTGCGCGCAGGAAGCCCGGAAGGACCCAAATCTTCTATTACACGTACTTCAGAATAGCTCTGTTTCCTTCCACTGAATTTTGGACCCCACCAATAAAATTATGGTGAAATAATTTATTTAGCGACCTGTAACGGATTCCCTACATGATTTACTGGAACAGAGAATCCGGAGTACGAGAACAGTGAGTAAGTAGAGTAGAGTACACAGGGGCATTTCCGACCTTTCAGTCAAAAGAACCAGTCTCCCCGTCTCCACTCTCTACTCTCCCTTCCCCCCCTCTCTTCATCTTTGGGGTTTTAAATCCCCTACCGCTCTCTTCAGCCTTCCCCCTTTTTCCCTTTCCCTCTCTAGCAATTACTAGTGCTTCGTTTGTCTTTTTCCCGCAATCTCTCACTTACCCCCTCAACCTTGATCCTCTCTTGAACAAACACCTGAGAGTGTGAAAGGAACTGAAGCGGGAAGGTAGGAAAGGCCGTACCAATGGCATTCATGTGCACGGACAGTGGCAATCTAATGGCGATCGCACAGCAAGTGATCGCGCAGCAGCAGCAGCAACACCAGAGGCAACAGCAGGAGCAGCTACACCAGATCCAGTCTTCAACCGCCTCTATCTCTTGGGTTCTTCCACCTGACCACCAGACCTCCTTCTCCTCCGCCTTCTCTGACCCCTTCTCCTTTCCTCCGCCTCAGCCTTTCAAGCTCTCTGATGATTTCGACTCGGATGAGTGGATGGACAGCCTTATCGGATCAGGCGACCTCCCCCCACTATTTGTTGATCCGCCTTCATCCACTGATCTCGACCGCCTCATCATGCCTCAGGGTGATATCCTGACTGTCGATCCGCTGCCACAACCAGGTAGGCCTGATAAAGAACCCGAACCCGATCCCGAACCTAATTCAAAGGCTGCAGTTTCTTGCTCTTCACAGTCCCTCTCTTCATCAACCTCCTCTCACCCAGTTTTGAAATCCCTGTTAGACTGTGCCCAGCTTGTTGGTTCAAATCCGGATCTTGCAATCAAAACCCTTGCCAAGATTAGACCATTGCTTTCAAAGCTTGGTGATCCAATCCAACGAGTTGCATTCTATTTCACTGAGGCCTTATCAATTCGTCTCATCTCAACAGCCTCCCCTCCTCCCCCTTCTTCATCCAGTGAAGAGTTTACACTATGTTACAAAAACCTAAATGATGCTTGCCCCTACTCCAAGTTTGCGCATCTCACGGCCAACCAAGCGATATTGGAGGCTACCGAGTCTGCAACCAAGATTCATATTGTTGATTTTGGGGTTATTCAAGGAATCCAATGGGCTGCATTCTTACAAGCACTTGCCACCCGGCCCGGTGGCAAACCAACCCGAGTCCGTATATCCGGCATACCATCCCCTTTACTTGGTTCATCTCCAATCAAATCGCTTACTGCAACTGGTAATCGGCTCCGTGAATTTGCTGAGATATTAGAGTTAAATTTCGAATTTATTCCCATTCTGACCCCAGTTGATCAATTGACCGGGTCAGATTTGTGGGTTGACCCGGATGAGTCTGTTGCAGTCAACTTCATGCTTCATCTGTACCACTTGCTAGGTGACTCCATGGAGCAAGTCCAATCTGTGTTGCAGCTTGCAAAATCCCTCAACCCAGAAGTGGTCACTTTGGGTGAGTATGAGGCTAATTTGAACCGTGTTGGCTATGTGAATCGCTTCGCAAATGCATTGAGTTACTACTGTTCTGTCTTTGAGTCAATTGAACCAGCCATGGCACGGGACTCGCCAGACAGGGTCGAGGTCGAGCGGGTGATATTTGGTAATAGAATATTAAGGGCAGTTGGCCTTGCTGAGGGGATTGAACGAACGGATAGGATGGAAGAGAGCAGGGAATGGATGGCTCAGATGAAGGGATCTGGTTTCAAGCCAGTTCAATTCAGCAATTATGCTGTCAGTCAAGCTAAGTTGCTACTTTGGAACTATGACTACAGTTCAAAGTATTCCCTTGTGGATTCACCGCCTGGTTTTCTTTCTCTAGCTTGGGATGGGAAGAAATTGCTTACAGTATCATCATGGCAGTGATGTTTCAGTTTAGATTTTTTGTATTATTTTTTTTTTTGAGATAAATTTTGAATATTGGTTGTGATTAGGTGGGGGGTTTGGGGGTAGGAAGCGGGTTAATTAATTAGTTGATTAGGAGATGTGTAGTTTGTCTGATGGGGTAGGGATTGGGTAGAAGAGATTAGCACTAATTGTAAAGAGGGAATGAATGCGGACAAAAAGTTACTTTCTGATGGGTATTGCATGTTAGTTGTTTTGACTGAAATAGTTACCCTTGATTGAGGTAAATTGTCTGTTTATGGTATTGAATTTTGGTGCGTTTCATTTGCACAGAATTGTTTTCTGATAAATTCCACCAGATTTTTCGTTTAATGGCAATGCTAGCGCAAGCACACAAGCCACACTTTTGGCAAGTTCCCAATCCTGGAGGCTTCTAACTTCTAAGACGAGACTTCCATATTTTAAATAAAAAATAATAGTCGGTTACATATATGATGTGAGCTATTTCTCTGAGATATGATACCTAATTTTATAGGAAAAAAAGAGGAAAAACAGAATAGGGAGTAGGTAAATTTTTGATACACTTTAAATTGGAAGAGAATCATTTTTAAACAAAAATTTAGGAGATTTTTTCTATGCTAAAAAATAGAAATATTTATTATGTTAAGTATATATAATTTAGGATTCAAATATAAATAACTTTTACACTAAATATAAATACTTTTCTGAAATATATATGGGTAGAAGAATAATTTCTTCATTATTATAATATATACATATTTATATATATTTTTTTTTTTTGAAAAAAAGGCTTGAAAGCCCATGTATTAAAACTAGACAATTATATTACAGGATCGTAAGATTTATCTCAACAATCAATATAAACCCCTTGCCTAAGAAAAACCCTGGCTATGTTGGTCTCAGCAGCACACATAGACATCATTGATTTGAACAACGTTGTTTCACCTCAACAGAACTGTACCAGTAACTGGTACAGGAGCAAAACGAACTAGTAAAATCTCTGTCCCCACCACTTTAGCATCATAGACCGAGCCATATATTCAAACACAAACCAGTTCTAACTACTTACTCAGAAATCCTCTAGTACCACATGTACCAGTAACAGAAAAACAACAACACAAAGTACAAATGTGAGGCTTTCACATAAGTCTCTTATTACAGGAATTAATTAAAGCAACCAAAGTGCTAACAGAACACCTGCATAAAAATAGCTGCAAACAAACAAATCTATTTTGAATATCACTGAAGCAGTCCATCCTGGCTTTTCTTCGGTGGTGCTACTTCTCATTATCTGACATCTTGTTCATATCCACTGAGGTAACATAATATTGCCGTCCGATCGGAATCCGGACCAATCCGGCTCGTGGTGAAACGCACGGGACCGCTTTAATAGTCGTACAGATTCTGATTGGACGGTCCAGATCCAAATAGAAATATTATGCTACCTTACGTGATACGAATTCCTACAAATATGGTTCCTTTATTTTCTTCTCACTCAATCTTTTTTTTTTTTTTTTACATTTATGAAATGTTCGGCAATAGAATTTTTTGTGCGAATAAAAATTTCAATTTGTGAAATTTCAAGATCTTTTAATCCATGAGAAAACTTACTGTAAAGGTGTTCGACAATTAAATTGAAAATTTATTAGGAAGTTAGGGTTTTCTTTTTCTTTTTTACAATTAACCTTTTTATGATGTGATACTAAAAGCAAACTATGTGAAGGATATTGATACTAAGCATATTTTCTTTTTCTAATTGTCAACTTATGTTGACTTTTCTTCTTGTTTCCATGAGAACAGATTTCTTCAAAGAAGCCGGGTAAAATGAAAGAAAGGCCTGGGTGGGTTTTTCTACTGGTCCAATGGGCCATCTCTATCTCTATTGTCCTGGTAATTTTCAAAGCCCATTTATTGCATCTTTGTACCAATTATTGAAACTGGCCCGTTTTTAAATAGGCTATTGGACTCTCAGGCCCTAACATCTCACCAAGTATCCAAAAACCTGACTTCATATCCAGTGCAGTACTGTAATAGGGAATCTTTTACAATTACTTGATCTGGACCGTTCTTCTTAACTTGGCACGCATCTCTAAGTCCAATAATACTGCCCCCTCAGTCAGCCCGAATCCCAAACCGGCTGAGAGTTAATCTCAAACCGTAAATAGCTAATTGTAAAAGGGAATCTTTTACGGTACCGTCGAGGATATGGATCCCAAAACCTTCCCGAGAGCTATTTCTATTTTAGGGTATGAATGAAATACAAGACCAAAAGAAAAGATTAGCTCAGAGGAATGAAACCAACTAGAGAGATACAACTACAAGAAGGCATAGACACTCAGTTCTCTGTACTTCAAACACATGAAACCAATTTAAGAACATCTATGTAATAGTTGTTAGGATGATTGTGTAAGAATGCAAAAAAGGGTCTCAGATTGGAGGGCAGGTTTGGGTCCGATGCCCATCAGACTCAAACTTGGATCCGATGGGTTTCGGGACCGTCTGATCTACTTTAAGATTCGTGCACACAAATTTTAAAGTATACATGAAAGTTGCGGGTGCGAATCTTAAAGCAAATCGGACAGTCATCGAACCCATCGAACTCACTTTGAGTCTGATGGGCATCTGTCCCAAATTGACCTCCTCAGATTGGCCTTGTAACAGACTTTGAATTTTAATTAAATTGCCTACGAGTTTTTCTAAAAAAAAAAAAAACAAGATCAGCTCGCCGCAAATCTTTTTTCCATTCAAATTCTGTTTTGATCATCCCAAACAAAAAAGTTGCATTTCACAATATATCATTTTTTATTAACTTTTTTCTTTTGTGGAATTCAGAGAAATATCTATTATTTTTAGAAGTTTCTATTATTTTTTGCAAATTAGGAATAGCAATTATTTTATTATTCGTAGTTCACTGTAACTGGAGATGAATTGTAGAAATTATAAAATTCATGAATATCTAGACTTAACAACGAAGCTTTTTATTCTTTGTTCTCACATCTATGTTAGCTTTAGATCCCCGATGATAACAACATGTTTACCGCTACTGAAAAGTTCAAATATTTCTTTATCAGCATTAAAGAAAAAAAAATTCAAAGTTAGCCGATCTTTTAAAAAAAATTCAAAACATAGTAGGTATGTAAAATTTGGTCTATGCATATCAGAAAAGAGGCACGCAGCTCTAGATGAGCTCAGTTTGAGCGAGTTATCGTGCTCAGCTCGTTTAGTTAATGAGCGAGTCAATTCGAGTAGGAATGACAATAACGGGCTGTAAATGTTACTCGAGTTCAGCTCATTACCAATTCGAGTTGGCTCAAAACTCATTTGTAGCTCGTTTGATCCAATTAATTTTTTTTATGTACACTTTTACGGTTTTGTCATTCTATGCACTACAAATTTGAATTACCAATCAAGCAAGTGGCAACAAATGGCCTAGGAAGAGTGTACATTAGCACATAAACACAAACTCATAACATTTTTTATGGCGAATTTTTATGTAACTCGAGGAGTTATTGTTGTTAAGGGCCAACAACCTGTTGTTTTTCGTTATATTGACTATCTTTTTTATGAAAAAAATGTCTTTTTTTCAAAAAAAAAAAAAAATGCAGTGTTGATAAGTATTTGTTAAAAATTAGACCATAACTTTTGTATATTCATACGCAGATATTTCTGAAATAGTCATTTAGAATAGAGGTTAGAGGGTCTGGGATCTATTGTGGTGAATTTTTGTGTAACTCGAGTTATAAATGAGCGAGTTGGGGTATGCTCAAACTCAGCTTATTAATTAAACGAGTCAACCAGCTCGAGTTGGAACTGACTCGAGGTGTAAATGATCGAGTTAAAGCGATCGAGTTGAAGCAAGCGAGTTACGAGTTCATAACTTTTTTTACAGCCCTATGCAAAGATGCGCAGACGAGATCTGCGTACTATTTTCTTTCCTTTGTAAAATCTGCTTAGAGAGAAGCAATTGATAGTTTCTCAAATAATGATGTGGCCATAATTATCGTTTTTACTTTCGTGTTGGAAATCTAGCGACACTCTGGCGGGTTGATAAATGTTGAGATTGTTGATTCGGTGAGTATGGACATCAAAAATCTAATCCATGGAATATCATGTGCTTCTTGTGGTGGTGTTGGTGGTGTAGTGTTGGTTTTTTTTTTTTGAGATAATTTAAATCCGCCTTAACTACCTCGTAAGTTGGAAAAGGGTGTATTGGATTTCAATTTACTCGCAAGTTGTTCTTGCAAATTATCTGTTGTTTTGACAAGATTCAAGACGTCTACTTTTTTTTTTCTTAAGAGTGTACTCTATAAGAGGAGAAAGGAGGAAAGAGGAGGGGCTGAATTTTTAAAGTTAGCACAGTTTAAAAAAAAAAAAATCAAAAAATTATCGTTTTTGGGAAATTTGAAATCTACCACGGCCGCAGAATGATTCTGCGGACCCAAATGCTGGAGACCGCACTGGCGTTCTGCGGACCCATTTTTTTTATTTTTGGTGTTTTATCGAGGCACCACGTCAACCTGGTCTTAGAGCCAAAAGATGGTCGTACTCCTGTATGAGATATCTCAAATTTTTTGGTTTTTTAATATTTTTTTTGTTCTAGGAATGCATGCCCCATTTATGAGATATCTAAAAGTTTGAAAAAAAAAAAATGGGTCCGCAGAACGCCTGTGCGGTCTCCAGCATTTGGGTCCACAGAATTATTCTGCGGCAGTGTTAGATTTCGAATTCTCAAAAAACGATGATTTTTTTGTTTACTTTTTCTTAAACAATAATAGTTTTAAAAATTTCTAGGAGAGGAGGCATGAGGGGTGAACATACTCTGTTTACTTGCTCCGCAATGTTAAATTGCGAGGAAGAGATGAGGGGAAGGGAAGGAAGAGGAAATAATGAAGAGATTAACCGTTTATTCTTCCCTCTTCCTTCTTCTCTTTTTTTAGAAGCACAGTCTAAGAGGCGCAATGCATCTGCTATTCACCGACTAGAGCGCATACAAAAATAAATAATTGGAATGCATATCAGATGTGCGCATCTCCGTTGAACATATGCAGATTTAGTATGTGTATCTGTTCAAAGAGTTTACGCGTATGCTGTGTTTTGATATTTTTAAAGGCTAACTCTGAATTGTTTTTTTTGAATGCTAGTTAAAAAAATCAGCTGAAGAGAAGCGCTGCATGAAAATTCTTTGCTGAAAAATTGTAAAATAGAAATACCGACTTAAATATAAAATTTATGTATTACTCTTTAGCTTCTAAAACCACCAATCTAAAAGATCAATCGAGCATGTGGGAATGGGAACCAATTTGGGTCCGATGGATTTAGAGACCGTCCGTGCTCCGCAACTTTTGCATATACTTTAAAATGTGCGCACAAATCTTAAAGTGGATCGGACGGTCCCTAAATCCATCGGACTCAAATTTGAGTCCCATGAACATCGAACCCAAGCTGTTCTCGCGGAAATGAAGTTACAGAATTCATAACCCGTCTCAACCGAGATAACCTTGCATAAGATTTGATCCATTTAAATAAAAAGAGAATTTTTAGTGGGTCGATATAAATTTTAAAATAAAAAATACTGAATATTATGATATTTTTATGAAAAAATGATTATTTTATTGCGTTAGAATCCTCCCTTAAGTGGAAAATTCTTTATAGCCACCATGCGCTTTAATTTATGTAGTGTTCTCCATAAGATTGTAATTAAACATTCAACTATTGAAATTGAAACTCTTTTCAAGAATGGTTGGTGAATATAAACTCTGTGGTAGAGACTTCCTTATTTTTTTCGGGGTCAAATAGGGGGAATTTCACGTATACCTCTCAAAAACTTCGGAATTACATATTTTCTCCTCAAAACTTCATAATATCATATTTACCTTTCAAAACTTCACCTCACAAATTTATCCATTTTATTGTCTTTTCTATTAAAACTCATTTTAAATTTATGAAATACCCATTATACCCTTGTTCTCTGAATTTTCTCTTGGTCCTCTGGTGTTTCCACCTTTGAGATGTGTCTTGTCTTATGCATATGAACTCATGTAATATTTATCTTTTACAAGAGGCAATCGCTTACTTCTTCATATAAAAACTAATTGCAACTAGACAATTTATTTTATATATAGTGGAAAGCAACTAGAACAAATGAATATAGAAGCCGTTGAAATTGAATCTTTCTAATAAAAATTTACAGCCCAAGAGTTTGTTTTGGAATGAAATTAGCATTACTATAGTGGATGCCAGTAAGAAAAAGAAAGAAGGTACCAGTTTGGTAATGAATTGACCATACCAGTTCTAGCTGTAAAAGTTTGGTGCTGAAACCCTTACATTGTTGGCCTCCTTTTACTTTTCAAAGTTACACGTTATCATATTTGCAAATTCATAAAACACTAAGGGCCTGTTCGATGGCTTTGAGGGAATGGGTATGGGTGTGGAATCAAAAAAAAGTTGAACTAAATTTTACTGTTACTGTGGGAAAAAAAAATTCATTCAAGAGTCAATTTTCTTTTCCCACGGCAACAATGGAGTTGCCGAACAGGCCCTGAGAGTCATACTTTCTTGTTGCACTGAAACTCAAGATTATCAAAATGCACATCTACCAACTCAGTTTCTTATCTTTTGCAAAGGAGAAGGGATCTGCAAGAGAATCATGCCTCAAAGCATGTACGAACTGCTCAATTTGGTTTTTTTATAGTTATTTTTCCTTGGAAGTTTCTTATTGTTCATTTGTAGGTTTAGATTGCCAAAAAAATTTCTTATGTTGTGTAATGGCACAAAAAGAAGGTATAATCTCATATATTACAAAATAATGAGATTTTATCCCGTCTATTGTCTGAAATCTGAATTCTAAAAAAAATATCGGATTTTTTATATTAAAAAGGAAGTTGTATGGAACATAAATAATTTGAAATTGATAAATCATTCTTATTAGGACTAGTTGGAAGTTGATTTACATATGCACTCATTGTGTATTGTGTTTATTTTCATATTAAATAACATTCTTGTGTAATGTGCCATTTCTTTGTGGTGCTTCTTTCTGCTGCCTAGCAATGCATTTGAATTCCCTGATTTTGGAGCAGCACCTGACCCATAATGTAACGACCATATTGAGAAATATGCCCAAAACCAACAAGTGATTTTCATGATTTAGGTTGACAGCCAAAATAAAAGCTGTTGAGGCGTAACCAAAACACCGAAAGATCTCCTCGATGAGACTTAACCAAGACACCCCGGACTGAGCCAAGAAGACTCGAGTTACAGGGGCGTGGTCTGACAGGAGGTACAGGCCCAACCAGCGAAGGAATAGTACTACGAGCTTTAACCGGTACCACAAAAGATACTGTACTGGCAAGTATACAAATGAGTCCGGCTAGTATAACATTGGTGTCATTTCGGCCTATATAACACCAACTCCAAAATCTATCGTATCGACTTCAAACGGTTAATCCAACCGTTCAAACCCTTCTACTTTATGAGTTGTACGTTTACATGCAAAAAAAAAATATTTTCTATTTATTTTAGTACCAAATCAAGCGGTCAAAAATCTTGAAAAATGAATGCATTAAAATTAACTTAAAAACTCACACATTTGACCGCTTGATTTGATACTAAAAAAATTCAAAAAAGTATAAAATTTTGCATGTAAACATACAACTCATAAAGTAGAAGGGTTTGAACGGTTGGATTAACCGTTTGAAGTCGATACGATAGATTTTGGAGTTGGTGTTATATAGGCCGAAATGACACCAATGTTATACTAGCCGAACTCTACACAAATGGGTCACTGAAAAGATATAAAACAGAAGGTACCAGAGGCAAAAGAAACACAACGAATCCTAGAGAAATTGCTTCACAGAAGAGGGACCAACAAAACTTCCAATATCCATGCTTGATAATACTCTCCTCAATAAAAGGGTAATATACAATAATAAATTAATAATCAAGAATTGGTTCTGAAAAATGACATATTATGAATGAAAGGGTATTTTATAAATTTAGAATGAGTTTTAATAGAAAAGACAATAAAATGGATAAATTTGTGAGTTTTTGAAGTTTAGAAGGATAAATATGATATTATGAAGTGTTGAGAAGAAAATACGTAATTTCAAAGTTTTTGAGGGGTATACATGAAATTCTCCCCTTTTAGGGGGTATTTTATTTGTTGTGATGTCTAATGTATCGTTGATTTATATGTCTAACTTTTTATTTTTATTTAAAAAAAAAGATTGTAAGTAGTACAGAGAATATTATTACTGTTCCATCTCCTCCGCAATTAATACGTGCCCATTTTTTCCTTCTCTATCAGGACCCCACTTCAACCACAACTTCAACCACATATTTGTTGAATTCGGATCCACTGAAGTAACTCAATTTTTGTGTTTTAAATCGGGACCGTCTAATTCGGATCTGAGATCATTTATCTCAAGTGGAGCGCACACATTACGACGATGAATTCGAATTCCGAGACGATCTCGAGTGACATAATCAAATCGGATGGTTCCGATCGAAAACCCAAAAGTTGAGTTACTTTAGAGGATCCGGACCCATATTTGTTCGTGTACTCCACCATTCATCCAGTCCATATTTTTGTCCCTTCTCGCATCAATCATTTCAGGCCGTTTCTATTTTCATAACACTCCTCTTTCATTTACGCCACTTTCTTTTTTTCGTCCCTCCATCATGAACATCTAGATCATTGTATCCAGGGGTGTTCAAATGGTCGGTTCGGTTCGAACCGAACTAAAATAGTCAAACTAATTTTTTTTCGGTTTTTAAAAATAAAATCGAACCGAACAGATTAAACCTATCAACCAATTAAGAACCGATCCGAACAAACAAAAATAAATTTCAGTTTGTTCGGTTCAAACCGAAGTAATCCTATTGATATAATTATTAACGAAAATTATACATTTTCATATACAAGTTGTTCAATTCCATACAAAATATGTAGATGTTTAAAATATTTAAATCAAAATGAAAGAAATGACGCGATGATTGAACCAAACAAAATATAAATCATACTTGAACCATTATAATTCAGTCAGTTCGGTTTAATCTGTTTTGAAAAGTCTAAACCGAACCGAACCATTTAATCAGAAATAATTTATAAATTCAATCGAACCGATCCATTTAAACAGAAGAACCGAACCATTTAAATAAAAAAATTTCAGTTCAGTTGAAAACCGAACAAACCGAACCGTCTGAACACCCCTAATCGCACCAGTAGAGCTATATAATATGTGACGAGATATTTATCGGGTCCGGATCCCGCAAGTAACTCAAATTTTAAGTTTAGATTCAAATTGTTCAAAACAGAATTCGAATTAATTTGATACAAAATAAAATATACGAACCACTTTAATATTTGTGTCATAATTAACATACCGGTCCCCCTCATCACTGTTCATTTAATTTCCAAATTTATTCGTAACAATTTTAAGATTTATATAAATCTGCATATATAAAATTGTATTAACAATACCTGTGTTTGTTATAATTACATTCTAAAAAAATATAAATATTTTGTGCTAGGACAATAGGTTTGTTTTCCTACGGAATATATGTAGGAATTGTATTAATATTTATTGGCTATGTTTGGTTGTGGATTAAAGTTATGATGACATAAGTTGCTTATTTCAAGTTATGACGGTATAAGATTTTTTTTATTTATAAGATATTTTTATTTGGTTATGGGTTAAAGTTAAATCATGAGTTGACCTTGAATATGTGGGTTAATTTAAGAGTAGAGACGTGATATAAATTATGCAATCTAAATCAGTGAGTTAATTTATAACGGCATAAGTGATTTATTATGTTATACTATTTTATTATATTTTATCTATATTTGACAACATAAGTGCATAATATAATACTTATTCCTTGACTTATACCACAATCAAATATAACCATTATGTGTTTGTAATTCATACGAAGCATTTAAAGTCTGGAAGTATTTGGTATAAAAATATTTTGTGAGAAAATACTAAGAGTGAGCCTATGGTGCTATGCATAGCAAGGATGGCTAGTGTACTACGGCTCAATATGGTACTTTTTAAAATCCTAACGGTCGATCCAACTGTTCAATGTGATAACCATATGAATATGTACTTGCAAACTAAATTTTATATTTTTTCGAATTTTTTTACTATTTTTTTTGGATAGGTAGAATTTTGATGGTCCAGAATTTTCAAAAAACACTAATTTTTCTACCTATCTAAAAAAATAGTAAAAAAATTCGAAAAAATATAAAATTTAGTTTGCAAGTACATATTCATATGATTATCACATTGAACGGTTGGATCGACAGTTAGAATTTTAAAAAGTACCATATTGAGCCGTAGTACACTAGTCATCCGTGCTATGCATAGCACCATAGGCTCACTCAAATACAAATGCGTTGGTCGTTCTCGAGAAAGAGGTGCTTCAGATTCATATTTTTTTAATTTTGTTTCGATTCAATAAATGATGTAAACACCTCTTCATATTTTACAGGAACACTTCAGCAACAAATATAACATTTTACTTGAAACAAAAATACGCGGCTGATAGTTGCGAGACCGAAATTTTTATTAATACCCTCGGCTAAAATAAATAAATAAAAAAACCACTAATTATTCAGAATTCACTACAACAAAACCGGTCTTCAGCGACCGGTAGGATCGCCGGTCGCTGAAGACCCTGAAAACAAAATTAAAAATAAAAAAGTTAAAAGTTTCGGAGACCAAACCTTCTGCAACAGGCGCATATAGCCTTCAGCGACCAATTTTGTCCGGTCGCTGAAGGATATCCCTAAATCCCCGCCAGAGTCTCTATTCTCTCTCTCTCCTGCGTTTTAGCCGCGTTTTAGGTTTAGCGAAAAACAAAATTCCCAAACCCGCTGCCGCCCGATCCCGCTTCCGTCCGATCCCCGGCCACCGTTAGCGACCTCTCCTCTCTCTCTCTCTCGCCCGACCCTGCCGCCCGACCGCTTCCGCCCGACCTGCTTCAGTGCTGGAAGGCACTTGCCTCCACTTCAACTTGCTTCTTCATTTCTTCCTTTACTGATTCTACACAATGGAACCGGAATCCCAAGACAAGGTACTTCTCTATCCACCTGTGAACTTTTTCCGAATTTCTTAGTTTATAATTCTAAATTGACTTCTTTTGATTTAATTTCACTTGCTGATAATGAAGAACTTTGCTATTTTGGAATAGTTAATATATATGTTTTGAGTCATTTCACATTTTTTTGCTCTTGATTTAATTTTTTTGTGCTTAGCCCTAAATACCCGGAAAACTTGCTCTAAGTGCAAATACATACGTAATGAAAAATTTCACTGGACCAAATTTTTATAGATGAATTTTCACATTTATTTTTGAACAAGAGCTTAAAGAAATACATGCATATAGAACATGCTACTAAAATGGTATGGATGCACACAGCCATATAACCAAATGTATGCACATAATAAGCGAAATAAATGTAATTTACAGTGTTGAAGCATGCTTAGCATCTCCCAAGTCAAAAGTCTGCAACAAAAATGATTAAAAAGACTTTAATTTGTTGATTTGTTTGTCAAAACTAGTTGAAATGCATAAATTGCAATATTCTCCTTTTTAGATCAAATTTAAGTTTTTCATTAAAAGTTGAATTTGATTGGTCAACATGTTACAGTGCTCAAATATTTATATACTGTTCTTATGCATTTGATAATGCTTTGTAAGCAATGAAGTGTTTACTTTTTTTTGTCAAGGAAAGAATAATATTAGTTTGTAATTGAATTTTCTCTTTGTTAAGTTCTGGTGTAAATATTTGCTTAGGGACAGTTGTATTACATGGGTTTGTCTGATTAGATTTACCGTACCTTGGTATGACATCTTCAGTTACAGTTAGTATTGATTACTGGTTACAAGTTATAAAAAAATATTTAACACTTCAAAAGTGTGTTTTGGATTTGAAATTTCAGAATTGTGTTTCTGATTCCTGGGCTTTACGTGTTTGGTAAATATGACATTCTTATTTTAGGCACATGGTGGAATAGAGAAACCTTTGGTTGTTGATAGGAATGCCAGCACTGGTATGCAAAGAACCATTTCGACAGGAAAGAAATTTTTGGTAAATTCTGAGCAGGTTTGTGTATTTGTCCTTCTTTTTATGCGTTCTCTCTTTACTTGATCACTACAAGAAATTTAAAATTGATTGTTTTCAGCCTTTTCCACCTTTGAATAGGATGAAATCTTGTCAAAGATTGAAGAAAGAATATCATTATGGACACTGCTTCCCAAAGGTATTCTTACTGTAACTTCCCATGTCTTCTTCTTTTTTGTTTCAATTTTTAGAGCCGAAGGACCCTTGCAACGAAATTACTATGAAAATTCTCAAATAGACTTATAGACCCATAAAAACAGATCTCAACTGCGTATAGCCAAAAGAGCTGTTTGTTTCTGTTACTTCACTAGTATCAGTATATTCGTTAAGCCGAATGAGCACTTAGCAGAATATTTCAATAATATTTTAAATAAGCAACAAGTGACATATCCTTTATTTGTAATTAAAGTCTATTCTTGGGACTTGAATGTCAATTTAAATATGACAAGGTATTTTTTGTAATTTTGGAGGACCAGGTTATGTTTCTTTTTGTTAAAAGTAAAATTGTAAAAGTGCTTTGGTTGCTCATTTCTTAATAAGCTGCTTGTGAATTTCATGCAATTATCATGACCTATGAATTTCATATAAGTTTGGCACTATGGAGTCAATGACAGCTATGGCCCACATATGACTTCTACGAGAACAATGAAGACAAACCTGGTGGGAATAGAGTTGCTACAATATCAAATGTCACTCATGGTGGTGAAACCAGTGTTGTAAATAACGGTATTCGGTCGTCGGACGGATAGGGTACCGATAAGTGATTAATCGGTATGCGGCCGACTAATCGGAATTATGCGGACAATTTAACGTTTTTATTAAATTTATGTATATATATCATAATTTATTAAAAATAATTTATTTAACTCATTAAACTTATCAAATAAACTTAATTTAACTTAGTTTTATTATTATAACATGACACTACGCTTATTTATTCTTAACACATAAACATTTTACATGTTAAGTAACACATTTATTTAATGAAAAAATAAAATTGATAATTAAGCATTTTCAAATACTAATAACATATTATTTGAAAGAAATTAAACATTCCAATATAAAATCATTAAAATTAGTTTATGATAACAACTTAATTACATAAATGAACACGTCGTACTAATCGAAAAAATTACATCAGTAAGTAAGAAAAATATATGGTATATAAATAATAGAAGAATTAATCAATTTCAAAGTAAGTAAGAAGAAAAAATATATATAAAAAATATTGAATGTATATCCAAGTATAAATAAAACTACAATATAAGATTTATAAACCTTATTATACACACTATCACAGAAAAAAAAATGTGAAAATAAATATTCACTGGAATAAACGGGAATAAACGGGAATAAAACGGGAATAAATGGGAATAAACGGGAATAACCGGGAATAACCGGGAATAAACGGCCGATTAATCGGAAAAAATGGCCGATTAATCGGAAAAACAGCCGATTAATCGTTTTCATCCGCTAACATGCCTCCGTTAAGAGTGTTCGTGACGGTTAGGCCGCCGTTTCCGATTAATCGGCCGTTTAATCGGCCGACTAGATCGTTTTTTACAACACTGGGTGAAACAATTTTCCCCAAGTCTCAGGTCAAAACAGTTTTTGTGATCTTTATGTTAAAACAACAACAATTAATGAATGTAAGTACTTGACATTTATCTCAACTGTTGACTAAATCTGACCGATATACCTTTTATCTTGTAATTTTACAGAACCAAACTGAAAGATGAGAGTTTCTCAGAATGTGCTTCAGCCGGTTATGCAATAAAACCAGTTAAGGGCAGTGCTGTCTTTTTCTTCAATCTAAATTTAGACTCAACACCAGATAATAGCAGTCTGCATTAGAGTTGCAAGGTGCTTGAAGGGGCAAAATGGTCTGCCACAAAGTACTTGATATGAACATTCAGGTTCTAGGTAGTGGTTTTGAAGTTATTGCAATTGGACGAAAAAAGCTTGTTCGATCACAACGAGATTTTAGAATTAGCTGAAAAATGTTTCTGTATTGAATTCTTGAAGGCTCTGGCTTTGTAATTGTTTATGTATTGAACTTTTATTGAAAATGTAAAAATGTTTATAAAGAATGAAATTAGCATGTTTGTTGTTAGCTGTATAATGTTGGGTAAATTGAAATTTTGAAACTTGATTGGGCTTAAATGTGCAAATTTAAATAATAAAAAAAAATTCAAAAACCAAATAGAAAACTTTCTGCGACCGGTTTTAAGTATCAGCGACCATTTTTTTGGTCGCAGATATCTTCTTTCTTACGTCAGAAAAAATAACAGCGACCGAAAAAAGTGGTCGCAAAAAAAGTATCAGCGACCGGGGTGACGTCATTCAGCGACCGGTGACGTCATCGGAAGAGTATCTGCGACAAGGCTTACAGCGACCGGAATCAACTTTCAGCTACCGGTGCTATTACTTTCTGCGACCGGAAAACCGGTCGCTGAAAGTGTTGTTTGCTGTAGTGATTCCATACTTATTTGGGCCGCAATGACAAATGATGGCTCTATTTTTTGGGACTGCTATTTGTCGTTGCGGCTCTATTTTTCTTAACATAATTATTTATTTGGTTTGTTTATTTTTTTTTTATATTTTTTTAGTTAGGAGTTGGCTACGGTGCTACGCGTAGTATAGAGGGCCTCCGTGCTACGGCTCAATATTTGAGTTTTCAAAATTCTAACGGTCGATCTGAACTGTTCAACATGATCTCCATATGAATATGTACTTGCAAACTAAATTTTACATTTTTTAGAATTTTTTTAGAATTTTTTTACTATTTTTTTAGATAGGTCGAAAAACACTTGATCTGAATGGTATATAATTTTTTACTATTTTTATGATGGAATTTGTAAATTTTGTATCAAAATAAAATGTTAGATGTAATTTATATTATTTTTACGTGTAACAAAGATTATCGTTTTTATATTTTTTTATATAAACTAATAGGTTAAAAAATTAATTGTCAGAAATCACTCGAATCAATATATTTTTGTAGTCTAGTGCTTTACATATACATCCGATATTTTTATTAATACCCAAAAAAAAAAAATTATCAAATCTGTCCCCACCTCAAACTTATTTTTATTTCTACCCCAACCGCCCGTCCACTGGGCGGTCCAATTTCCCAACCTGAACGCCCAGCAGCTGGGCGGTCCGCTCTTTTTTTTTTTTTTTAAGGTTTTATGTTTTAATTTGTTTGAATGTTTTATATTAAATTGTTGTAATGATTTGTTTGAATGTTTTATATTAAATTGTTGTAATGATTTGTTTGAATGTTTTACATTAAATTGTTGTAATGATTTGTTTGAATGTTTTATATTAAATTGTATGATATATATTTATTATTTTGTTGACGATTATTTTTATATGTTATGTAATTGTGTAGTTTTAATATAATTGATTAGTTTTATATTAAGTTTGTTAATGTTTAAATGTTTCTAAATGGTAATCTAAATAGTAAGTCTAAACAACAAAAGTAGGTAATCTAAATGGTAAGTTTAAACATGAAACATAACAGTCCAAACATGAAATATAATAATCCAAACTAAAATACTAGAAACCTATCAAACTAAAAAATATATAAAAACCCTAACGGCGACGACGAGGGCGAGGTCCGGAGAGCTCCAACCTAGTAGGTGCATGGTGGTCCCTCTGCGAAGGCGGACGCCTCTGGTGAACCTCATCCACCTGCATGTCATCGTGTACGGCCTCGCGCGCCCATGGGTCTGCCCCCAGGTGTAATGCATGCTCCCAATGGATCCCCGCCTGTGTACGCAACACCCACGGATCGGCCTCCCAAGTAGGAGGATACGTGGCCGGAGGCGGTGTGCCAAATATAGCAGCGGCAAAGCCATCTGCAGTCTGTGCCCCACTCCCACTGGCCTCGCCGTCGTGCTGTCTGGGCTCCATATACTGCGGTCGGTGGGAGCTAGCTGGCTCCCATCCGCCCTCATCTCCAGTGAGGTCATCCAATGAGAAAACGGCGGCGGCGGCGGCAGCAGCTTCATCCTGCATGTAAACAATGTTAAATTAGAGACATAGAAGTAACGAGTAAATTAATTAAATAATAAACTTTTGCTACCTCGGTATGCTGCATTGGAACTCCATGCTCGTTGTAGTACGTGTTCCACGCGTTATTGTTCAACACCCATTGGTGGATCGCCCAACCCGAGTCATCATCTGCAGAAATGAAGATAAATTAATAAGAATGATGTTTTAAAGAGACGCTTAATAATGATCATCTGTATGACATATTATTACCTGTAGGAGGTGGCAGCATCTCATCAGCGTAGATAGGGGCTCTAGGCTGCTCCGGATCTGGTGGTGGGGTCTTTATCTCGCTCCAATTGATGTCCTCCCCGGCATCGTGCAACATACCAACGAGGTGCCCGTCCCAGCCAGAGTCATCAACGATCGGTGCACTGTGTTGGAGCATTTGACATCCTATCGCTCTCAAACTTTTTCTCGGCATGCACCCCAAGCTGTGTGCCACTCCTCTAATAGCGGTCAAAATCTGCACACAATGTATTTTCATTATTATTATTAGAAGATGAATAAATAACTACAATTTTTTAAGCATGTCAGTTTCATTTAAACATACCGAACGAGCATGGATCGGGCCGAAAGGCAAGTAAATCCTAGATCCGTCACCCGTGAGTCTCCGTCTAAGAGCATCACCATAGCCCCCCCTGTAGATAAACCGTCGGCATGCCCCATCTCTGGTACCAGACTAAATATCGCAATCTCCAAGGCCCGACCGGCATAGGGGCATCTGGAGCTAGAGGCGGGGTCCATAAGTGAAACTGGGGTGATGCAGCATGCTGGTAATGCTCCCAGAAACGCGTGCTCCAGTTGACTTTGGGCTTGTTGTGTTTAGTGCTGCAATATAAATTAATTAGTAACTTGTATGGCTGAACAAATAATAAAATAGACAAACAATAAGGCAGTGGGTAGTTACCTGTGCAGCTGGGTGGTCTGCTGCTCGCCCAACTCTGGAAAATCAGGGACATAGGCATCCAAGCCAAACTGACGGGGCACTCGATCAGGATAGTGATACTCAACTATCCAGAAGCATACGCACGGCCCCCGATAAACGAGAGATATCTCTGCTCTAATGTCAGCTGGCACAGAAGGCCCCGATCGTAGAACAGACGATAGGGGTACCAGGTGATGCTCGCCTCGTGAAGCATCTGGAGCTGACCCCGGACATACGAAATCCCCACGGTCTTCCCCCTGCCCGTGTCCTCTTATGTGTGGGGAGTACTCCATATGGCACTGTACCCCGGACGTCTCTCGGGGTCATCTCCCGTCCATAACCCCGCCTGAGCTGGAGGAACAGGCCGACACACCAGTATATGCGACCATGACCACTGCTGGAGTAGAAGAAGCGGTCCGGCAATCTGCTTGTTCGTCGCCTAAATTTTGGACATGAGGTGCACTTCTGGTAAATATGGATCCCTAATATTTGTAATAAAAAAATTAAAATATTTGTACAAACTTACCAGACAAGCATGACACAAGCCCCGGTATAAGTGGGCGAGCACGGCTCCACCCCAGTTCCACCTCGACGGCCGATCAATGTGCCTCAGCAGAGAAAGGAACATAATCGGAACTGCGTCACCGCTGGAATCGACAAACATGACGCTGCCACATAAATCCATGACAAACGCCCTCACGTACCTGCAATATAAATTAGAGACATAAATAACTACATTTTTTGTTGAATCCATGACATATTTTAATTTGCAACAGTTTGTGAGTACCTCAGAACGTTCCGCTCGTCACGTGTATCGGGGGTGATCCTACGCTGGTGGAAGTATCTGCGGAGCGCCGCAAGACTAATGCAGTATTTGGAATACCTGTACTCCTCCTCCTCCTCTCCTTTCTTCTTCTTCTTCTTCTTCTTCTTCTTCTGCAAGTCCGTCGGAACGGCCCCCAGCAGGTCCGGTATCATGTCCAACAGGTCCAGATGGTCTGAGACACCGCCGATGGGGTCGCCATCTATCCGTAAACCCCATAAGGCGCTGACGTCACCTAGTGTGACTGTCATCTCTCCAACCGGAAGGTGAAATGTATACGTCTTCGGTCGCCATCTCTCCACCAGACCGCAAACGAGAGCCTGGTCAATATCACAGTGAGGCATGGTGGCCAACTGATACAACCCGAGACGCATGATGCACTGCTCCATCAACGGGTGACGGACGTGCAGGGGTGCGATGTCTCACTGTCATCATCGTCGTGTCCTGCATTTTATAATGATTTCAATATAAACGTCTAATTATCTGTAATATTAAATAATGCTATTTAAATTAGGAATACAAATCCAACGTACCTCCATAGATGCAAATGAGACACGGTGACGGACATGTGGGGTCCAAAGAAGATGACTAAATGTGTCAGGATGGTGCGGGGGATAATCTCTAAAGGGAGCATCTGCACTGGACGTCTCTGCACCGGACGTCTCTGCACCGGATGCCTCTGCACCGGATGCCTCTGCACTGGATGCCGCTGCACCGGATGCCTCTGCATCGTGATCATGCGAACTCTCCCCCGTCTCCAGAGGGGCATCCCATGCACGTCCCCGTCTAGTTCTGACCATGCTACATTTCAATAAACAGAAGATTCTATCTTATAAATCCTAACTTATAAACTCCAATTTTGTCAACCCTAAACCCTAATTTAACCCCTAAACCCTAATTTAACAATTCAACCATAAACCCTAATTTAACAATTCAACTCTAATCAACCTTAAACACTAATTTAACAATTCAACCCTAAATTAACAATTCAACCCTAATTTAACAATTCAACCCTAATTTAACAATTCAACCGTAAACCCTAATTGAACAATTCAACCATAAACCCTAATTTAACAATTCAACCATAATTTAACAATTCAACCCTAAACCCTAATTTAACAATTCAACCCTAAACTTGGAAACCCTAATTTTTAACAATTAAATCACGACGGGAAAATCAACAACCCGCACACGATAATTAACAATTCAACCCTAATTTATAAACTTCAGTTTTGTCAACCCTAAATCTTAAACTACAAATTCTAATTTTGGAAACTCTAATTTTGAACAATTCAATCGTGTCGGGAAAATCAACAACCCGCACAAGATAATTAACAATTCAATTTCTACCAATCGTTTCAATGCCAATACAAGATACAAAATATAAATTAAAAAAATTATTTAGAGACTTACTCGAAAATAATCGGATTGTCGCTGAGATGGCCGAAAATTAGAGTTCGGGTGAGAGAGAAAGAGAGAGGAGGAAGAGAGAGAGAGGAAGAGAGGGAGAGAGGAAGAGAGGAGAGAGAGAGGGCAGATTTGAAGAGGGAGAGAGAGAGAGGAAGAGAGAGAGAGGAAGAGAGAGGGAGAGAGAGAGTTCAAGAGAGAGAGAGGAAGAGAGAGGAAGAGAGGAGAGAGAGAGTGCTGGAGCTTTCGGGCTGCGGGGCGGCGGCGACGCGGGGAGGCAGAGAAGAAAAGAGAGAAAGAGAGATGGCGGCCAGTGAGGGTCGGACCGCTTATAAAAAAAAAAAAAATATCGGACCGCCCAGCAGCTGGGCGGTCAGCTGTGAAGAGTGGACCGCCCAGCTGCTGGGCGGCTGGGCGGTCCGCTAAGGAAATTGGACCGCCCAGTGTACGGGCGGTTGGGGTAAAAATAAAAATAAGTTTGGAGTGGGAGCAGATTTGATAATTTGTTTTTTTTTGGGTATTAATAAAAATATCGGCGTATACATAAATAAATAAATAAAATGATACAGATAGAATTTAATAATTTATTTTTGACATTCAAATTAAAAATTTTAAAAATAAATTATAATGGGGCACAATCCTCATTTATTTATTTAAACTGTATATATTTATATCAATATTTTCGATCATTGACTTATTTACAAAAGTTTAGTTAAGAGGTATCTTTAAATAGCCGCTATTTTTTTAATATCCATCATTAAATAAAAATTAACACAAATGCCCACGTTTTTCTCGAAATTTTAAAAATGCCTAAACGGCTAGATTTTTGGGCGATCTGCTTTTTTCAGAATTGCCACATTTTTGGGCAGTCCAGAAAGAAAGTGGACCGTCAGATTTCTGTGCGGTTTGTGTTTTTTTTTTTATACCTATATATACTAATTTATAACTAATTTATAATTAATTTAAAGAACGAACGGCTCATATTAGTCCCAGTCTGAGTAAATTGATTCTGGTGCTTAAATTTATAGGGATACTATTTTGAGATTTATGCCCAAGTTAAAAAAATGATTCGAATTTATTACTTTTACCTCAGATAATTGGAGTGAAACGGATTCGAGAACAACAGAGCCGTGTTATTCCATTTCAGCAGATTTGGTTCCAGAAGTTCATACCTAGATGGGACCCAAAGAGTTGTCATAGTCAATGTTGCACAGATGAGTACAGAGACTGTGATCACAAGAAATCTCCATTTTAAATGACGTAAGCCATGACGTTTTAGCGAATAGACCAAAGTTCCACCCCCGTTTCACGCCAACACAGCCTGTCATTTTCTTCTTTGCTTTTTCCAATTTTCTTTTCTGTTTTAATAAGCTTAGACAGCCTGTCACGCAACGCAACCTTTATGCCGACACAAAGGAAAGAGTATCACGTGGCCCATCCAATAAATATTTTACGCGTGGATAGATCTGGTCCGTCGAAGATCAAACCGACTTCCATCCACCGTCAATATTTCCAAACTCGCACTATAAATACACAAAACCTATTCTCATATCTCCTCACAATCTCACATAGTCACATATTAAGGCGTAGACGCCTTCTTTTATTCCCGGCAATTTTGTATTTGATGAGGGTGGTTGCGGTAGCGTGGGTGGCTGTTAGAAGGGGGCGGTGATGGATCTTCTTTCTGTTCATTTCATGGAGTTTCTAATCACCTAGATCTCTCTCAAATTTATTTTTTAAATTGACGACGACTTTGTAAAGATGAACCTGAGATGTCATATCCTTTATTGTTCAATTCTATTTTATCAGCAGTGGCGGGTGACTGCTTGATGGTAAGATCTGGTGCCGATCTGAAATATTATGGCGGGAAGTCACTAGATCTGGTGCCGATCTGTGATATTATGGCGGGACTATCGAAATCACTCTCAGATCTATCGGATCTAATACATCTACCCCTTGTTATCTGGTCCGATCTCGTCCGTGGCGTTTCTTCCTCTGTCCGGTGACTTGCTTGAAGAAACGAAGCCGTGGATCCCGATCTACTACTTCGCATCTCGCAGGAAAGAAGCTAGCAAGTGTAGCGGTTGAGGTGCTGTGTCGTTGTTTGATTCTATCAACTTGAAGGTGTTGGTAAGTGTGGATTGTTACAGGTGTAAGCTTTCTGATCTGATATCATGTATCTATTTTGTACGTAGAGACCTTTGCCATGTTGGGTGCGCTCGCATGGCAGGTCACCCATAGTAATGAAAAATTTCTTTTGTTGTTTGGAGGGAGATCGCATGGGGAAATTTTTTAGCCCCAGGTTCTCCCTCCTTGTCTGTGTCTCTCTCTACACCCTTTCTGTACACCCTTTTCTACTTGAATTTTCTATCCACAGAATACCTGATAGCTACACAACGTGCTCTATACTTTTGAGTTGATGATGGAAGCCTTGCAATTGAAGCCTACTGATCTACTATTTTGAGGTATAACTTTAAGCTGACTCTGTTTAATTAAATAAATAAATTTATTTTCGTGAAGTTTATGGAAATGCATAATAGAACCAAAATGCTAGGAAAATGCAAGTACCAATACCAAGTGAATGATTAAAAGCTAACGTCGACAGAAATTAAAATTAATTTTACAGAGGTTTTGTCATACCCGGTAAAATATTTACATGAACAATTGAAACATGATAGATTTCCTTGCACTTTGCTGCTTGAAATAATAAATCTGGAAATAACGACTCTATGAAAAATATTGTCTTCCACAATGAAAACTGGCTTAATGATTTATAGTTTATGGCTTCTACATGATAGGCCTGTTTATCTTGAAGCTATTGATTATTCGTTATTACATTTGTCATGTCTGAATTGATAGTGAGAAGTGATGTTATATCCAAATATATTGAGAATATAATTTGTTTGATGTTATATCCATATATATTGAGAATATAATTTGTTTAGAGTGAGTATGTTCGGTTATTTCATTAAAGCTTGGATTTCTTTTTAATTTTGGATCTGTTAGTAGCGGCCGTATGTAATTTTTGCGGTTTCGTTATATTTTTGTGTAATATGTGAAGCATTGTAAAATCTGCTGGTCGCAGTTTTGTCTTCCATAGTTTTTTCTTTAATGAAATTTTTTATGGGGAGCATTGTAAACCTGCTATGTCGCAGTTATGTCTTCCATTATTCATTGAATGATGTTTGTTATTCTGCTATTGTTGAACAATTGGTGACATTAATGGAATTATGGCGATTCTGTACTATAGATACTTTCTAGGTAAGTTATTGGCAACGTGGAAGTTATTATTATTCTACCTCCTGTAGATGGGATGTATAGGGGAAGTGATTTCTTGTTCTCTCTAAGTTCCAAGTTTGTTCGCTGAAGCTTTTTATTGAAGGTACAAGCTTTGTGTTTAAATCAGTTTGTGTTATTGATATTTCATGTTTAAATCAGTTTGTGTTATTGATATTTTATTCATGAAGTCTTTAATGTTGTGTACAGATATCTGATTTTGCTGAGATGTTTATGCAGCTAGGAATGTCCAAAACACTATGAATATATGTAAAAATAGGAAGTTCTACCGCCGGTAAATTTGTTTAGAAACAAAGGCATCCGTTGTGGAACTTGTGAACAGATGTTGGTTGAGCGTGTTGCTTTTATGCGAGTATCATCTAAAGGTCTGCGGCTTCTTTGCACTTGAAAGTTTTTTGTGCGGCAGGTACGGGTGATGAAACGTGTGTGCACGTTAATTTTTTCCCGTTATTTGTTGATATGCGGTGATTTTTGTTTCAGTTGTAGAATGGTTATAAACCACGAAAACATTTTTTTATCAGGTTAAAACTTAAAATGTAGTACCGAGCTTATTTTTGTTGATATTATGTGGTGATTTATGTTTCGGGTGTAGAATGGTCATATAAAGTTATAAACCATGAAAATATCTTTTTTAGCAGGGTTAACTTAATGAAGTAGTATAGAGCTTATTTTTGTGCGAAATTTGTAGAAAATATCAATGCGATAATAATCATGTTAAATTATTATTTTTTGCTATAATATTAAAAAAAAACAATTTTTAAGTGGTAAAAGGATTTAGTTTTCCTTAAGCGGGTCTTTAGCTCAAATATATGGCCGAGTCCCTGAATTTTTCAGGGGGATGATGGTTCGAATCCATCAAGATCCTTTTATACAATTTCCTTCTATACAATATTTTCTTTAACTTATATTTAAATATAGAACTAATAAAAAAGTAAGTAACAAATTTTTAGTTTAAAACACATTGCTTCCTCGTACATAATTTTTTTGTTAATTTAGTTGTTACAAAAAAGTTATTACTGTATTGTTTTTATACTTAAACGTTATTATGTTATATATTGATTTCCATAAAACAATTTTCTTTTTACATATAACAGTAGTTTTAAGTGAAATTCCTGCTTAATGGTTTATATAAACGCTGGTGCACATCATTTGCCATTCTTTTGGGTCTTTTTCAATGTTTTCCTGTTATTACACAGGTCGATAGTTTTTGGAGTTATTTGTTTCCTAAGCTGGCCCTCATTCATGACTGGAACCAACCAAGGCCCAAGCCCCCGCGGTACATCGTACATGTCATGAACTTATCAATTTTTGCGTCTGACAGCCGAGTTGTACGGACCCAGCTAACCAGGTGCGATTATTATTTTTTTTTTTTGTATTGGTGAGAAGAGGAATAGGTGCTGATTCTCATTTGGAACATGTAGGCGCGACCGTGCCAAATTAAAATGCGGTGTTCATTTATAATTTGTAACTTCATTGTTGTCTGATTTTTTTTTTTTTCCAATGAACTTTTTTGGTGTACCTTGTATTTTTTCTATGAACTTCAGTTGTTTCTATGGTAATATTTGCAGTAACATTTTACATCGCATTATTCCAAGTATATCCCTAATTACATACTTTCGTTTCAACATTTTACTGGTGCAAGTATCTTTTTCGTTCTACTCCGTAGAAATTAAAACTTTCTGGGGCAAGTATCTCTTTCGTTCTACTCCGTAGAAATTAAAAGAATATTACAAGTACTGACTTGTACTGTTGTACAGAACAGACGATGTAATACTGCAAGTTTTTTAATTATATCACCTGGGCTGTGGGCCTGTGGCAGCCTCTGCCGACATTTTTATTAATATCCAAAGTTTAATAGAAATTAATATTTATGTCCAGATTCTCAGGTGTTCGCTAAAAATGCTCAAGCTGGCCACAAAATGACCGGCGTAGGGGTCTAAGTCGGTCATTTTGTGGCCGACTTATTTATTTATTTTTTTTAGAGACACTATGAAGAGCAAAATAATGAAATCTAACTACTGAAAATTCGAATTTTGTGTTTAAATATTAGATTACTTTTTTTATTTATAATTAGCATATTTATATTAAAATATTAGTTGAAATTATGTTGAATTACACTAAATTACGTTAAATTACAATAACTTCGCTAATTATGTTGAAATACGGTAAATTACGTTAAACTACGCAAAATTACGCTAAAGTAGATCGATTTTGTCTTATCTTTTATTAATCATAAAAAATAGTAAAAAAATTTGAAAAATAGTGAAAATTGGTATTCTACAAGTTTCTTATGTAACTAATTTACTGAGCTACTTGAAGTTTTGAGGCTCTTCCCTTGATTTTATGGCAATTCTGAATTTCAAAAAACGACATAGTCATCACGGACGCATGCGTATTTTCGCAAGCTTTCCGAAAAGTGATCATTTGCTGAAATTGAACACTCGAGCGCCGTTTAATGACCGTTTGAAGTTTCGTCATCGTTTTTCGTTTTTTCAGTGAAGATATCGTCCCTATTCATATGTAATTTAGCGTAATTTACTGTATTTTAGCAATGTAATGTAATTAATTGTAATTTAAATTAATATAGTGTAATTCAACATAATTTCAAGTAATAGCCTATTTTAGTATAAATATGCTAATTATAAATCAAAAGAAGTAATTTTACAAATAACTTAAATAAAAAATTTGAATTTTCAGTGTTAAATTTCATTATTTTGCACTTCATAGTGTCTCTAAAAAGAAAAAATAAGCCGGCTACAAAATGACTGGCTTAGGAGAAGGCCTAAGCAGGCCACAAAATGACCGGCTTGAGCATTTTTAGCGAACACCTGAGAATCTGGACATAAATATTAATTTCTATTAAACTTTGGATATTAATAAAAATGTCGGCAGCCTCTGCAAGGAATTAAAAAAAAAAAGACTTTGATTGGATATATTATTTTCATTTATGGAAGCAAAGACAACAGGAATTTGGTTGTTTACAGTATTGGCAATTCCCAAATAAAATATCAAACGACCTGCAAACGAATAATCTCAATTACATGCATGGCACTTCCCCTTCTCATCCTGAAACAAACAGAAGGAAAAATAATGTCATGCACTACAAAGATCATAGTTGTAGCGTTGTAACGCGTCATGACCATATAAAATTCGAAAACTATTGGAATCGCACCATTCTCAGAAGTTGTAGATTTTTTCTATTAAAACCTGTGCCTGTTTAAAGATTGAATTTTCATTTATAGTTTTTATCAAAATAAATTATTTTCTAAAAAAATGTCTATTTTAATATTTAACGATAATTATAGGAATAAGTAATATTTAAATATTAGTAGTACAAATAAAAAATCATAAACCTAAAAATAATAATTATATAATACGTTACTTAAATCATAAAAATAGCAATAAAACAATTATAACAAAATATAAACATTTGTTAGTATTAATTATTAATGAAACTCTTAATATATGCAACAATAACTTCAACAAAATAATATTTAAATTATTAATAGTATAAATAAGAAACTCTATTTTTGGAAAATAAAATCATTCATTTTTTTCAGATTATTTAATTTTAGTTAATTTTTTTTTTTCCAAAACAGCCTATGTTTATTTTATTTTATTTTTCAGAATTAACCAAGACAGCCTGTCACGGAAATTCGCAAACGGAACCTTTATGCGGACCTGAACACGTATCCTCTGCATTAACTCATAATGCAGAGAGAATATTTTGAATTAATGCATCTTGACCGTCTGATATTAAACGGAGCCAATCCGGCTGTCTGATTTTAACAGAGGGCCATTTAATATTAGTGCGGATCTAATTTGCACGGATCTTAAAGTGAATCGGATGGTCCAGATGCATTTAACTCAAAAGATTCCCTTTTGAGTTAATGCAGAGGATACGAATCATGCGGACCTAAAGAGGATAACATAACATGTCTTTTCCAATAAAAACTGTACGCGTGGATAGATCTTGTCCGTCAAAAAGACCAAACCAACTGACATCCACCCGCCAATGTTTCCGGACTCCCACTATAAATAGATAAACCTATTCTATTACCCTACTCGCATATTTTGGCGCTTGCATCCTTCCTCTTTTTCCCGCGACCCTGCCTATAAATTTTATTTTTCATGGTGGTTGTTGCGGTAGCGTGGTTTCTATTAGAAAGGTTAGACGATGGATCTTCGGGTTCTTCATTGAGGCTCTAGTTCCCTAACATCTATCTCAAATTTATTTTTACCTCTCCTATGATTTTGTAGATTTTGTAGCGATGAGTATAAGGTATCGCCCCGTTATTGTTCAATTCTATTTATATATTCAGTAGTGGTGGGTGACTGCTTGATGGTAGATCTGGCGCCGATCGAAACATTACGGCGGGAATTTCGAAATCAGGTTCAGGTCTGGTTTTTGAAGTCAGATCGGTCTGATCGAATAAATCTATTCCTGTTATCTGGTTTGATATCGTATGTGGCGTTTATTTTAATTGGCGGATGACTTACTTGAAGAAACGAAGCCGTTGGATTCCGATCTACCGCATCACATTCCATAGGAAGAAAATTACGATTTGCGGTTGAGGTGCTGTGTCGTATTTTTGGTTCTATCAACTGGAAGGTTTGGGTAAGTGTATTGTTACAGGCGTAAGCTTTCTGATCTGATATCTTGAATGTATTTTGTACTTAGAGACCTTTGCCATGTTGGGTGCGCTCGCATGGCAGGTCAACTATAGCAATAAAAAAGTGTTTTTCGTTTTCGAGGAGATCGCATGGGGAATTTTTTTAGCCCCAGGTTCTCCCTCCTTGTGTCCGTGTCTCTCTCTCTCTCTCTCTACCCCTTTTCTACTTAGATTTTCTCTATGGAGTACCTGACTACTACACAACTTGCTTTATAACTTGCGTTGATGATGGAAGCCTTGCAATTGAAGCCTACTGAACTACTATTTCGAGGTACAACTCAAAAGCCGACTCCGCTTAATTAATATGAAATGATTTATGCTCAATAAGTTGATGGTAATGTACCTTGGTACGATGATGTTACACAAATAAAAGCGCAATCCAAACAAATGATTTATAGAAAACGTCAATTTAACTTTAAATTGATGCTGGCAAATTTATTTTAGTAACTTTGTTACATGAGCAGTTCAAATGGCTTCCACTTTTTATGTAGGCACCTTCCTAAAATCTGTAAAATTTAAATAGCCCTGCTTGCACTGATGTTGTTGATTATTGCCACGTTCTCTTTGAATTGTGCCCTTGTGGAAACGAGAATTATCAAAACTATAATTTGGTCAAATCAGTAAAATTATCTTATATGTCATTAAGATCAGGATCTTTCTTGTGGTCTTTTGTTCTGATTGTGGCAGTTTTTTTTTTGTTTTGTTTTTTCTTTCTTATTTTGGTTATTTCTATGTGAAATACTCTAATTATATCATTGGATGATGAGAAGTACTACTAGGTTGTATCATTCATTTTTGCTTTGATTAAAAACTGCATGGCAACTTTAGTATCAATGAATAAATGGAGAAATACTTCAATTTTGGAAAATTTGTATTTTATTACCTTTTTAGGTAGTGGTGGAAACATGCAATTGCTTATTTTATTCCTGGTACTGGTGGGATCTGAAAGGTTGCTTTGTTGTTGAGAATGTACAAGGGAGGTGTATTTCTAGATCAAGGTTCTATTTTATATGTTGGAACTTTGTTGAAGGTACAACTCATGTTTACATCATTGTTAATTTGTCATTAATATGCTGTTCTCATTAATTTTTTATATATTTTTCTTTGTGCTATGTTGGTTTTCTACAGTGGTGCCAGTCATATTCTATACAGTTTACTTCCATTAAACAAAAGCAATTACGAATAATGCTTGAATGTTTTATCTATTGTTGATTAAAAATAAAAGAGGAGTTTTGAATTGATATGTGTGTAAGAACCAAGTTTAAATTGGTTGTCATGATGGTTTGGCTGAATGCTCTGATAAGATTGTGCTTTGTGTTTTTCTGTTTCCTGGGTCTAGCTTTTTGTCTGAAAACAAAAATTCTCAGATTCCTTGCGGAAATACATGTGTGATACAAATATGGCGTGAAATTTGAAATGGATCTTTAGCTCAAACATTGAGCAGAGTCCCTCAGTTATGCGAGGATTGTTCAGTCTCTCTCTCTCTATTCGCCTTTCTCGTTGGATTTTATCAACAGAGGATCTGACACTTACACAACCTGCTCTGTACAGCTGTATTTAAGTTGATGATGGAGGCCTTGCCATTGACACCTACTGATCTACTATTTCGAGGTATACCTTCAAGCTGACTCTTTTCATTACAATTGAATTTACTTATTTCCCACAAGTTGCTGAAATTGCTCTTTAGTACCAAAAATTTACAAGAATGGGAGTGGGACCATATCAAGACGATTGTTTAAAATCTAAATCCAGTTCATATTAAATTGATTTGAGCAAAGTTCTGTTATACCATTGACTGATAAAATGATTACATGAATAGTTGAGGCATGGATTTGTCAATTTATGCGGAGCTCGTTGCATGCAGTAATAAGTCTGGAAATTGTTATTTTTAATTTCTAAACTTTACAGGCTTCCACATATGTTTCCTTTTTATGTGTACTCCTTTTGAACATCTCGCAAATTTGAATAGCTGTGCTCTTACTGGTGCTATTGATTAGTCCTCATCAATTTGTTCCAAACAAGAAATTATCTAAATCTATTGGGTTTATTTTATTCAAAGCTTGGGGTGGTTTGATTTTTGGACGTGATAGTAAAACTTGCCAAGTTGCAGTTATGTATTCCATTTTTCTTAAAATGACAAGTTGTCAAGTTGTATCTCAAATTTGTTATTTACTATAGGTGAATGTTTGGAAATATACTTAAATATTGGCGGTTCTGGTACTTGTAAGTACTTTTTAGGAACAAGAGGTCCTGCTGTGATCTTTGCACATTTATTGTTTGCATGTGATTGTCTACTTGGCCTAGTCATTTTGCACTTTGACACAAAAGATCAGTGAATTTTATCAGGCAGGATAAGAAACTTGTGAACGGATTATTTTAGCTGTTGGTCCAGCGATATGTATGATTATATGGTGATTTTTTTTTTGTTAAGAATGGTCTTACATATTTTGAGAAACATTCTTTATTTGGTGATAACTGGTCATGAAGGCGATTTGAAAGCTTATTTTTGTGTGAAATTCTAGAATTCGATGAACAAAAATATATTTCATTTTGTTTTTTTTCATTTGATGTGAAAAGTATGTCTGACAACGGTTAGTTTGTCTTTTGAAATGGATCTTTAGCTCAAATGTTGGCAGATTTCCTGAATTTTGAGGGGGATGATGGTTCGAATCCATCAAGATCCTTCTATATTACCTACTTTTTAAATCATGATAATTTTATTGTATTCTATCTTATGAAGATGGAACTATTAAATAAGAGAAGCACAATTCTGTGTTGATTGTATAACCGTACAGCAATACGGAGAGGAAAAAAAAGGGAGAAATATGGCATACAAAAGACCTGCTGCTCTGCTGGATGCCCTGTTTACAGCGGAGGCCTCGAGGTATTTTCTTTAATTATTTAATCTTTTCCCTAAATAGTATTCCCTTTATGCTAGAAGTGATTCTATTATATTTCTTAGAAATAGTGCTCTGGGTATGCGTATCAAAGATGAACTTGACCAAGAGATGTTCTTCTTCCTCTTTTCAATTACTTCGTATCAAGCACACTGCATTATTATACATGATACCCAAGTACTTTGAAAGCTGGTATGCGCATCAAAGCTGTCTATCAACGTGAATGCGCAATGCTTATGCAAACGCTGTGCATTCTTGTTGCTTACAAAGCTGTACATGATACAAAGTGCTTGAAAGATGGAGAACATTGTTGATGTCTCAAAGCATAGTGGATCTAATTTCCTTCACTGGTGTATGTGTATCATCAATAGAGGAGAGCTAAATTTGTTTATCAAAATTGTTTATTATTCTCTCAAAAATATTGAAATTATGTACCTTTTCTATTAAAATATATAACATCATATTTTTCTTCTCAATTCAGAAACTCACATATTTACTCAATTTATTACTTAATCCATTAAAACTCAGTTTAAATTCAGAAAGTATCATGCCAGCAACTTGCGTGTCAACCTAATGATTTTGACGGCAACTGGTTCTGAACATTATGGGCAATTCCCAAATAAAACATCAAACGACCCGCAAAAAAAATGACAATATTGCTGTTCTCAACTTCTCATCAGTTTCTTTTTATATATTTATCTTCTTGCTTTGTTGGTATTCAACAGTGGTGCCAGTCATACTATACAGTTAATTCCATTCTAACAAAAGCAATTACAAATAATGCTTGAATGTTTTATCTATGGTTGTTTAAAATAAAAAAAGAGTTTTGAACTGGTATGTGTAAGAACCAAGTTTAAATAAAATTGTCTTGATGGTTTGGCTGAAAGCTCTGGTAAGAATTGTGCTTTGTGTTTTTCTATTTCCTTGGTCTTATCTTTGTCTGAAAAAAGTCATTTTCAGATTCCTTGCAGAAATTCATGTGTGACACAAATATGGTGTGAAATTTGAAATGGATCTTTAGCTCGAACATTGAGCTGAGTCCCTCATATATGTGAGGATTTTTCAGTCTTTCTCCCTATTCGCCTCTCTCCTTGGATTTATTTTTTCTACAGAGGATCGGACACCTACACAACCCGCTCTGTACTTGAGTTGATAATGGAAGCCTTGCTATTGACGCCTACTGATCTACTATTCTTAGGTATACCTTCAAGCTGACTCTGTTTCATTACAATAGAATTAATTTATATTCCACAAGTTACTGAAATTGCTCTTTAGTACCAAAAAGTCACAAGAAATGGGAATGTACCAAATCAAAACAATTATTTAAAATATGAATCCAGTTCAAATTAAAATTGATTTGAGCGAAGTTCTGTTATACCGGTGACTGATAAAATGATTACATGAACAGTTGAGACATGGATTTGTCAATTTATGCGGAGCTCGTTGCATGCAGTAAATAAGTCTGGAAATGGTTAGTTTTAATTTCTAAACTATATAGGCTTCCACAAACGTTTCATTTTTATGTGTACTCCTTTTGAACATCTGGCAAATTTAAATAGCTGTGCTCTTGCTGGTGTTTTTGATTAGTCCTTGTCAATTTGTTCAAAACAAGAAATTATCTAAATTATTTATTGGGCTTTTTTTTTTTCAAAGCTTGGGGTTGTTTGATTTTTGGACGTCATAGTAAAACTTGCCAAGTTTGCAGCTATGTATTCCACTTTTATTTAAATGACAAGTTGTATCTTAAGTTTGTTATTTACTGTAAGTGAATGTTTGGAAAAATAGTAGAATATTGGTGATTTTGTACTTTTTAGTACTTTTTAGTACTAAACTGCATATATATAGTCCTGATGCTGGCATCTGAAAGTTTGGTCGTTTGTTGGGTACATGTAATATGGGAGGGGTTTTCTAGATCTCCAAGTTATATTTTGTATATGGAGACTATATTGAAGGGTACATATTCATGTTTTTATCAGGTTGTTCTGCTGTATTGATATTGGGTTTAATTTTGTTATTTTTCTGTAGAAGTTTCTATGTTTGTCTTTTTTTGCTGACCTAGATTCTGCAGTGGTGAAAATGACAAGGCGAAGTTGAAAGTTTACAGCTAGTTGCTTAAAAATAAAAAAAATATTTCTTCAACTCGGTAGTTTTAAGAAGCTAGATTTTGTTTTGATTGTCAACTTGGCTTAGTCATTTTGCATTTTGACAAAGATCAGTCAATTTTATCAGGCAGGATAAGAAATTTGAGAACAGAATATGTCAGCTGTTGGTCCAGCGATATCTTTGATTATATGGTGATTTTCTTTTTGTTAAAATGGTTTTATATATTTTAGGAAACATTTTTATTTGGTGATAACTTGTCATGAAGTCGATTTGAAAGCTTTTTTTTTTTGTGTGAATTCTAGATTCGATGTGGTCAAAAGGTGCGTTGATACTCGATGAATGGAAGTATATTTCATTTTTGTTGTTTCATGTGATGTGAAGAGAATGTCTTCGAAAATGGAAATCAGTCAGTGACAATCAAAGTTCTAAATAGCAATTATAGCGCTATAGCTTTTAAGGTTCAAAAAAACTATAGCTTGTGCTATAGCGCAACCATAGTTAACTATTTAGAATCATTATAAAAGAAAAGTAGTTAATAGCGTTATAGCTTTTGAGGTCCGAAAAAGCTATAGCATAGCTATTTAGAACCCTGGTGACAACTTTTAGTTTTTGCCTTTTGAAATGGATCTTTAGCTCAAATGTTGGCAAGAGTCCCTGAATTTTGAATTTTCGGGGGGATGATGGTTCAAATCCATCAAGATCCTTCTATGTTACATATTTTTTAAATTATGATAATTTTATTGTATTGTATCTTATGGAGTTAAAGATGGAACTATTAAATAAGAGAAGAAACACAGTGCTGTGTTGATTATTAAACAGCACAGCAATACAGGGAGGAAAAAAGGGAGAAATATGCCAAACAAAAAACCTGTTAGATGTCCTGTTTACAGCGGAGGCCTCGAGGTATTTCTTTACTTATTTAATCTTTTCCCTAAATAATATATATTCCCTTTATGCTAAAAGTGATTCTATTGTATTTCTCAGAAATAGTGCTCTGGGTATGCATATCAAAGCTTTACATGATACCAATACCAAGTACTTGAAATGTATGGGTATCAAAGCTGAACCTGCTACCAACAATGTTCTTCCTCTTTTCAATTACTTCGTATCATGCACACTGCAGTATCATATGCAGAACGGGAAATCATAAAAAAATCATTAAGGGTTAAACAATAGCATCTTGTTATTTTGAAAATGAAAAACCATAAAAAATATTTTTTTTTAAGGCCAGGTCCAAAACCCTAAAATAGATTAGTACATGATACCTAAGTACTTGAAAGCTCTGGGTACGCATATCAAAGCTGTGTATCAACCTGAATGCACAATTGCTTATGCAAGCTGTGTATCATCATAAATGCACAATAAAAAGAAAAAAAAAACATGAATGCACAATGCTTATGCAAACAGAGTATTCTTGTTGCTTACAAAGCTGTACATGATACAAAGTACTTGAAAGATGGAGAATATTGTTGATGTCTCGAAGCATAGTGGATCCAATTTCCTTCACTCCAATTACTTCATCTGTTGTATACTTGTATATGTATCATCGATAGAAGATAGAGATAAAAGAATTTATCAAAATTGTTTATTGTTCTCTCAGAAATCTCAAAATTATGTATTCTTTCTTTTAAAATTCATAACATCATTTTATTCTTCTTAATTTCAGAAACTCACATATTTACTTAATTTATAGCCTAATCAATTAAAACCCAGTTTATAAAGTATCATGACAGCAACTTGGTGTCAACTGTCAACTGGTGATTTTGACAGCAACTGGTTCTGAACAATATGGGCAATTCCCAAATAAAACATCAAAAGACCTGCAAAAAAATAACAAGATTAAACATTTACATTTAATCGATTACAGTTACAAAAAAAAATATAAATGAAAATGATATAATTGACCATACTGTCTAGTCGTAGTAATAGTACGTAGCCAATCACGAAGGCACACTGTGTGGAAAGCTCTCATACAACTTGTGTTTTCACATTTATAATCAGAAGCACATCCACTGTCTGATCCAAGCTCTTCATCTTAAATATCAAGAGAAATATAGAGCAATCATGGTCCGATATACGCGCTTAATCATAGAAGTGCAATATTATTTCAATATATATCAAGAATGTATACAAAGCAATGGATATTCTGCAAAATACTCAGATCACCGTATTCCGACCCATATAGTCTTGTATAGTCTTAATATACAATCCACGGTCTCATATGTTGTTATTGTTTTTATGTTGCATATATTGTAGTTGCTTGGAGAAATTTTAGAACTTTTAAGGGCGGCCAGTAGATCTATTTCTTTCCCTCTCTCATTTTATTTTTCTTTTTTCTGTTTTGGGGTTGGAGCAATGAATTGGAATTATAAAAAACACTGGATAGTTTGCATGTGCTACATTACTGAAGCTTACCAATAGGAAGGTATTGAGCATAACAAATACCACAATCCATGGTTTCATCTCCCTTTTGAGCAGCAGTTGTTGTGGTAATTGGAGGTCGAGGTAATTCAGTCTCTAATATTGTTGCCAGATTCTCATGGAATGCCTTGTCAATTTTCCTTCAGTTTAAAAAAAAGGATAAGGAAATAATAGTCAAAAGCATTTTTTTCAGATGTAATAGAGAAGTGTCACGAGGCTTGCAGCCATGTTTTCAGGTTTAAACCATTGACCTTCTGAGAGTATCCTAATACCTCAACACTTAAGATGGCAAGTGAACTTAGCTAGAAGGTTGCATAGTATTATTTATGGCCAAAAAGTTGTTGATCCCATCAATCTAGATAAATCTCGACCGAACTACCTAACAACATGAATTAGCAATGACCATGGAGTTCAGTAAACACTGATTAAACTCTTCATATTAAAAGATTGACTGAAGAGCTGCAGCATTGAGGAATAAAATAAATTTCCAGATAAGGCAAGGTACCAATTTCTGCTATTCTTTTTCCAATTTTTCAGCAACAGGTCTACCTTTTGATCTGAGCCAAGAAATCGACATCTGGAAGCAATTAAGAGATTAGAAATACATAACTGATGTCTTTTCGATTGTTATTTCATGGAAGTGAAACTTACTCTGGTAAGGTGTTTGGTTTACATGGGTTAATGTGCAGCAAAACTGAAGAATCCTCACCTGAAAGGATATGGTTAGTATCAAAATTATTTTACGAACCTGTAAACAATTATTTACAATTATGATAAACATTGCTGGTTTTTGCCTTTCTGTGTTCTTCAATAATTTTGACCTGACTAGTTACCATCAAGGCATCAACAAAATTCCTTACCAACTGTTAGGATGGAATACTTACAAAGAGATATATGCCGCTGTGCAGTACCAAATGATTGCTCTTTTGGACCAATAACAGAAAGATTGTTATCTATGCATTCAAGTGTGGACCACAATACTTGCAACTTCTTCAAATGCTTTTTATGGAAACATAAGATATAAGAAACAAGAATCAGTTTAGAAGCAAGTGATAGAATCAGAAGTAGAAAACTGTCATCTGTACTTCTATTGAACTATAAACATACCTCGCGAAATTGATTAATGACATCGATCAATCGTGATGCGTTAGACCACTTCATTTTTGGTATATACGGCAAGTCCTAAGATCGACAGAAGCGATGAGGAATAGGTTAAAAGTGCAAACTAAGTGAAAAATGCCAGTATTTTGTTTCTAAAACATATTATAGGCTAACAGCATTGATCGAGGGAGGAGCTTCGGGATAGTTCCGCGACAACATTATCTCCATCACATGATACTTCCCCTTCTCATCACTGAAACAAACAGAAGGGGAAACAATGTCATGCAATTTACACATTTGAGTTACTATGTTAATATTTATTTTAGACCGTTTTCAAGTTGAAACATAGTCCCGATATTATTAATTGATGCTATTGGTGAGTACAAGTTTGTTTGGTTTAATATCATGAACTCAATACTACTTGGAAATCTTACATGATGCGGAAGGTAAGAGAGGAGAGGTCCTCATTAGCCTTTATCAGATGCTCCCAGCCGATCTCTTCTATCTGTTGATGGTCAAAGGTAAGAAGAAATTTTCTTCCTTTACATACTAGTAAATATCCTCTTCTATACTTTTTTTTTGATAAATCATCTTCTTCTATATATGTGCTCTCTTAATATTCTTAGTAGTGGCGCTAAATTAACGAATGTAGTAAAAGGATAAAAAAAAAAAAAAGGGTTCACAGGGACATTTCATCAAACACTTTGCATACCTGAGAGAAAATGGAGCGATACAGAGTTGGAGATGGCAAAGAACCCTCCCCGTGTATGGGGCCTTCATCAAGTGCCACAGTAAACATACGAGCACCTTGAGATTTATCTGCTTATAACTTCAGGAAACTCAAAAATGGAAAACGAAACAAAAATGCTCTCTCTTATCAGTGCTTGTTGCTGGAATATCAGAACCAGCCTTTCCAAAAGACAAACACGAGCAGAAGAGCTCAAAAAGAGAAAAGAAAGTTCAATAATCTTACTCCCAACTAGGCCCAATTTTAAATGGTCCGCAAATGTTGTAAAAAGCCCAAATGTGAGGCTTGAATAAATTAATAATTCATTAAAAGCCCAAATTCCCCTCTTTACGTGGAATCCGCATCCTCTGCGCTAACTCAGATTTTGAGTTAAGCATCACGACCGTCCGATTAGAATCCGGCCAATCCAGTCTGAAATAAAATGCACAGTCCCTTTAATATTCGTGTCAACATGAATCAGACGGTCCAGATTTATTGTGCATTACCTCAAATTCTTAGTTAATGCAAATGATACAAATTCCTTTTCCGTGTGCGTAAGCTGGAAGGTGGAATTAATTTATTTCGAAAAATATAAAAGACATACGGCGTCAAAAAAAATATATTTTTTAAATTATTATTTGCGAGGATAAAATAATAACTTTCTAATTTAGCTCAAGTTTTCGATCACGATGAAATATAAATTAGATTGATATTTCATTTTGCGAATTGCCAAAATGTAAAGTCTAGTCAATGTCATTGAACTTCAAAATAAGAATGACAACAACAACAAATCTAACAATGAAAAACAAAGCCTCAATAAAATGGAAAATCATTAAAATGAAGTCATAAAATTTAGAGGTAAAAAAAATAATAAACACCTCAGAGAGTACTCCAATAAAAGAGTACACTCTATACATTTTTATTTCTTCTCCTAGGCGGAGCGAGACTTTCAAATTATAGAGATCAAAAGTAAATAAGAGTCAATTATATAAAATTTTCATGCTAAGAATTAAGATCAGTTATACATTATCCATGAGATTTTACTCTAAATTATATAAAAAAATATATAAAAATACAATTTTTATTAAAAAAAAAATTGAGGTCAATTGACCCTTATCCTGACCATTTGGGATAATTTAGCAAGATCATTGATGGAGATGAGAACGGAGTAGGTCCGATGCCCATCGGACCTACTTTTAGGTTCAACAAGCATGATGAGTTGTGCGCACGAAAATTGAAATATACGCACACAAAGTTTAAAGGGCTCTGCATGAATCTTAAAGCAAATCAACGGTGATTAAACCCATCGAACCAAAGTAGGTCCGATGCCCATCAGACCTACTCTCAAGTGGATGGAGATAAGCTGAAATAGCTCACTGAAAACCATAAAAAAAAATAAAAAATAGCTCACTGAAACAAAGAAAAAAAATGGATACATTGAAATAGATGTAATTAGCTCTTAACACCCGCTGCCAAGTTTTTCAAAAAGAAATAGATGTAAATAGATGAAATAACATCCAAATTAATTGTTGTTTGTTGTACTCCATAAGCTACTTTGCTGATTCATTCACACTTCATGTTTCTCTAATGCAATTTACTAGCTTAATTCTATTTGGTTTGAATCTAGTCTCCTCTATTCAATAACGCAGGTATGTACAATGAATAAGAATCAATTGATCTACATTTTTTTTTTAACATAATTTCAAGGTCATGAATTCCAATTCAAATATATTAATATATGTAAGATTATAAGTGTAGGAACAAGATAATAACGCGCAAGAGATGCTCTAAAACAAAAAAAAAAAGGTACACATTACCTTTCTCTAAAAAATTCATATGGTCTGCTAATGAATTTTGTACTATAGCAATTGTGTAAATACTTCCTTTATTAATTATAACGTAACATTGACAAGAGGAATTAATGATTTGGAAATATGATATGTATTTATTATATATACATATATATAACGAAGCAATTTTTAAAAGAGCACATTGCCGGGTTGTCCACAGATGACCAGCATGCATATGAGGTCAATTTGGGTCCGATGCCCATTGGACTCAAAATGAGTTCGATGGCTTTGATGACCGTCCGATCTGCTTTAAGATTCATGTTCGTAACTTTCGCGTCTACTTTAAAATTCATGTGCACGAATCTTAAAGCAGATCGGACGGTCCAGAAATCCATCGGACCCAATCTGCTCTCCATGCATATATGGTCCAACACTGAAAGGAGAGTGCAATTCTCATATGGTTGTTGTGTATGGTACAAATATTCCTTAAAATAGTCTTTTTCATGACCATAAATGCATTTGTCCAATCTCAGACACAAGTTTTATGACACACACATATATAATTGGAGGCTTGTAGCTCCAACTTCCCTTCTTTGTTGCATATTCCATTATCTTATGATTCTTATCTAGTAGGTTCGGATATTCAATTTTTTTAAATTTGGTAATATATAGCTAAGGTGAATTGCAGCTACCATAATGCATGAAATTAAATGTAGAGCTGGAGCATAAAATAAATTGGACGGGCAGTTGATCATGACCAAGGCCGACATTTTTATTAATATCCAAAGTTTAATAGAAATTAATATTTATGCTCAGAATTCTGGGATTTAGCCAGAAATGTCCATTTATGTTAAAAAAAGTCAAAATACCCTAAATATGATCAGCTGTGCTAATTACACTAAATTACAACAAATTATTATAAACCCTAAACTCTAAACCCTAAATCCTAAATTAAATATTTTTTTTTAATTAAATAAAAAAAATTATCTTACAGAAGAGAGAAAATTTGATTGAGAGATGAGAGAGTTGTGAGGAGGAAAGAGAAAAAAGGAATATATATAGGATAAAATACGGGTTAAAAAAAAGAGTAAGCCGGCCATAAAATGGCCGGCTTATGGGGAGAGTAAACCGGCCAGCCAGTTTGAGCATTTTTGGTGAAATCTTAGAATTCCGAGCATAAATATTAATTTCTATTAAACTTTGGATATTAATAAAAATGTCGGTGACCAAGGACAGGATATCTAGTGTCTTTTATTTTGCATTATGTTTTGTGTGAAAGAATTCTGGGTACGGTCAATGTCAACCATTTATGGAAATATATCTAGCATGATGGCCTTTTAACAAAATTTGTATTATTAATACTAACAGGTTTGGCAAGGAAACATTCAATGAAATAAATAACATTCAATTGAAGAAATATTGTTGGGTTTTGGGCTGCTGGGGAAATGTTAGCTTATACAATTTCTATTGGGCTTTGGGCTTCTGGGGAGTTTTGTTGGGTTTTGGACCTTTTTTGTTTAGTTTTTACGGTGACACTTCATTGGGCCTGGTGGCCGAGGCTCAATGGCTCATTGGAATGGAAAGCTTGTTTGTTGAAGTCTGAAACTTTTTTAGGAAAGATTTAACTTTATGGTGGATAAATTTGATGTTTACTGAACAGTTGAAAAAAGGAACCTGCTACTTTTCTTATTTTAAGTTATCTACATTTCCATGCAATTATTGTTAGGTAAAGAGGAGACTTGTCTAAACTCTATTATTTTGGGAGCAATTGATAGGGATAGTGATACCCAAATTGTCATTAAATTACACAAGAAATATCAGAATATTATTATTTTTCAATGAATGATCCTTGAAAGTAGGGATGTTGCCACCTCAAAGATATACTCCTCAGCCACCTGTCTTACAATAATGTAACTTGTTTCCATGAACAACAAAGCAGCTTGAAATTAGCTTTAAGAAAAATACAAACCACCACTTGAGATGTGAAAAGAAGCACAAAATTTCAACATCAACTTGGACAATTTTTGCATTTGGTAGCTTGCCAACTCAATTATTCTCCAATAATTTTTTTTTTTTTTTCTGAAAGTCGTACGAGCTAGTGTTTTATAACTCAAATGGTGGTATGTATTATAATGGTGTTTGACATAAATAATAACTAATAAATGCTATTTTAATTTGTGAGAAGAAACAAAATCATTACAATAAAAATGAGTTATTGCTGTTCCAATCTAGCTAGCAATTCAAGAAAACATAATATTCACACTCAATCTCACATACATGCAAACAAAATTAAGCAAGGGCACATTTTATTTGTACACTACAAGTACAACAACAACAACAACACTACATTTTTTTTTTTTTTTTTCATACAATGTGACAGAGGAATAACATGGAATTATTCATAGTACATACCCTCAAAAAAGGAAATATAGAATTAAGCAGCGCTCCTATTTCTAGAAACAAGCCTATAATTAGTCCCTCAACATAAAAAAGAGTACCATTCTTTTCACTCTAAAGCTTTTTTGGGAACATTGATAAAGATTGAAAGGAAAGCAAAGTGTAAACTCTGATTTCTTCAAAACAAGCAACAAATGGACAAACAAATTAAAGGGTTACTGGTAGGGGAAGAAACAAAACTATGTATAAAAAAAAGTCAAACTTCCCCAGTAGGAACCCTAGAAAAAGAGGAGTGAAGAAGAAACAATTTGTGTTGATGCATGGTTCAATTTCTCCGCAAAACACGATTGAATTGCTCAATCATGCAAAAAATGGTGGTGAGAGAAGAAGAACAAAAAAGGGATGTATTGATATTTCAATCTCTCTGCAGAACATGATTGGATTGCTCAAATCATGTAAAAAAAGTGGTAGAGAGGGATGAACAAAAGAGGAATTGATAATTACAAACAAAGAGATGGAAATATAAAAACCCTGAAGCAAAAACAAGTGAAAATGGTACTCTTTGAGGTTGAGGGAACTATTAGGGCACTAATTAAACTATGTTTTAACCATAACCATTAGCCACACTTTTAAAGCTAATGAAAAATAGGAAGACAAATACTAAACCATATATATTTTCCTTGAACTTGATCACATGAATTGCTTGAAAGCTTGATTCAGCTTCTTCACAACATCTTTCACACTCATTGAAAACTCCTCCTCAACCTACACCAAATAAATTAAAATTTAGTTACTCAGCGCCTTTTAGTTATTATTATGTATCACTTTCAACTTGTACCCAAGTGTACAACTGATCATAGACAAAAAGCTACTGATCAGATGAACAAGTACTTTGTTAGTTTGTAAAATGTATCTGTTATGTTATTTGTCTGATGTAGTTGTTCTTTCATTTTATTTGTGTTGGTAGCAGAAGTGCAAAATATATGTTCTGTAAAATGCTATACTCTTTATAAAGTATAAATGTAAGCAATATTATTAATTAATGGTAAGTACCTGTAAATTATGAAGAGAAATTAACTAACAAATTTGTACCTGAGCCATAGCAGTGATGTCGAGAGTTGAGCTGGCAAATGGCATCACATTTGTGCTGGTAATACTAAGACCGAGCGCCTCCATCTCAGCCAAAACCTTCACCAAAACTCCTTTACGTTTCTCGCAGTGGATTTTAATCATGACTGTTCGTTCTGCCATCTTCGCCTCGATTTCTGGCAAACCTTTCGATATGCTCCGCTGGTTGTTGAAGTTCTCGTCACAAGAAGAATTGTTGTCTACATCACTGTCTCCATCGGAGGCAAGCTGAGATTTTTTTACCATGACAGCTGATTCAACGGTTCTCTTTGCGGATTGTGCCTCTAGATCTTGCACTTTGTCTTGGAGTTGCTGTAGGTACTTAATTGCATCTCCCAGTACCGATGCCTTATCCATCTACACAATAAGAATAATTTCTAGGTTATTGATTAATTGACTTTTTCTAGATAGAAGGTCCGTATAAACTGGCGTTTAGTTTCTCTTCCGTTGTTCCAAATCATTGTTTAAGATTTAAACTTAGAAAACCAAGAATTAGTCTTACAAACTACCATAAAATATGTTCAAATTAATAGAAAAGATGAAGAAAAATTAAAAACAAATTACCTTCTTTAGGCCAGGGACAATCTTAGACAGGGCAATGAACCTCTGGCTCAATTTCTCTCTCCTCTTTCTCTCTGCCAGTATATGCTCCTGGTTACTCCCGGTATGGTTACCAGTACCCTTTCTCATTCCTTCTCCTCTCACCATTGCTTCATAACCCCTCTTGTTATTATTACCACCAACATTTCCTACCATACCAGGCAATGCCATTTCCACCTCCTCTTTGGGTTTCTTCACACCTCCATTAACACCCCCATAGAACCCTGCATGAACTTTGGTTGCAACAGCCGGTGCGCCGAAAGATAAGATTGTCGGTGAAGAAGAACTTTGCTCAGTGAGATTGGAGTCCCTGCTGGTTGTCTTTGCAATCTTTTGGGGCCTCTCGTTTACGTTTAGTACCGGTGCGCTTAGCTTGAACGGCGGGGTACCGGTGTTGCTCTCAGAAGAGGCTGATTGACGCAATTCTTGGTTTTGGTTTTGGCCGAAAGCAACTGCCATCTGTTGCTCCATGAATTGTTCGAAACAATCACCTTGCCATTGGTGAAAGAAACTAGGTTCTTCCAATTCCTAGACATATTTTTATTAGACATGGAATAATTAGTTGAGATATATAAGGAGAGAGAGGTGGAGACAATCAAATGAAAGATTTTTTGCTATAGCATTAGTTCAGTTCTTACCAAATCAGAGAACCAGTGCGATGCCATGAGAGCAAATCTGTGTATAGGTATAGCAGATCCTTTTTCTTATCCGAGCTAGGGAAATTTATCTGTAAATATGAGAAACCAAGTTGGAAAAACTTAGAGTTGAATGAATATTTTGTTTTATGAGCATCAAAGAGATGAGCCAACGAATTGATTACAAGTGTTATGTGTATGAAATAACCAACGAAGACTTATTTATATAAAAATGTCTTTGAGTTAGAGAGAGAGAGAGAGAGAGAGAGAGAGAGAGATGGAGAGAAGGGGACCAACCGATGGGAAGAGATGCAAGTCTCTTTCTTTCTTTGACACAAAGGAGGAGAGATAGGAGACTTTCAATCTATATATAAAAAGAAACCTCTTTGTGCGCGTTGGTGACTTTGTGTTTAGGTTTTGTGTGAACTTTAATTGAGCTGAGAATCGAACTGTTGATATGGAGGCTGCCTCTGCTTCTTTAATTGGCTTTTTATAAAGAAAGTTTAGAGAACCATTTTACTTCCTACTTTCTCGCTCTAAAGCAGTATAATTAAATCATTGTTTTTATTTAATGCTGGTTACTATGAGTTCATGCTCCTGTCAGCCTATCGATCTGAGTTTACAGGATGGCCTAGCTCAAATATTTTAGTGGATGTGTAGTTGGGGAATATATAGATTATTGTTGGCCAATAATGCCAATATCTTTTTAATTCTTCAAATATTTAGATTTATATTTCCTTGTATATAGCTGGTGATGCACTGATGAGATGACATTTTTAATTAACTAATTTAATTCAACCAATTAATGAACCCAACTTCCCAATGAGAAAGTACCCAAACAATTAACAGTATATTAATAACAAAAAGATACTTGATTGATTTGAGAATCTTAATAACAACTAATTTCCTTGATCATTAATTTGAGAATCGGAAAATCAGCTTGATTGATTTAATTAATATATTTTTTTATTAAAAACAAAAAGATGGATGTAACTTACATGCATGGACCAGCACAAATTCAATAGGGAGAGTTACTCTTAGAAAGGATTATTTCACTTTTTTTTTTTCAAAAAAAAGAAAAGAAAATAGATTTTAGAGATATTTTCTTAATTTTATGGAACCGATTTTTGTATCTAGAACATATATATTTTAAAGAGGAGGGATCTAGTTACAACAATTTTGAGTTACAACAATCATTTTCTACATTTTCAAAGTCCAAATTGTCGATCCAAACCGTTCAACATGATCTCCACAATAAAATGTGCTTGCAGATCAAATTTTACATTTTTTTTAATTTTTTTACTATTTATTAAGTATTTTACAAAAACTAGTCAAATTCAGACCATTGAATTTTGTACCCATCTTAATAAATAGTAAAAAAATTCAAAAAAAATGTAAAATTTGATCTGGAAGCACATTTTATTGTGGAGATCATGTTGAACGGTTTGGATCGACGATTTGGACTTTGAAAATGTAGAAAATGATTGTTGTAACTAGATCCCTCCTCTATTTTAAAATAAAATTGTAAGAAAATATTAAAAGGAAATTCAAAGTTTAGGATGGCTTGATGTTTATATACGGAGCCGATTTATTTATTTAAGAAAATATCAAAAAGAAATTCAAATTTTAGTTAGAAAATTAAAGACACTTAATAAAATCAAGGGCCGCTATTTAAAACTCTGGCCCCTATTCAAAATTCTGGCTCCCCTTCAAGGACCGTTATTTTAAATCCCAGTTCTTAATTTCTTTGTTATGTTAATAAAAAAAAGTGAATTTAGATCTTAAATTAAATTTCTGTTTTTCTAAGGATCCAACAATTAAATGACTACCTTATTAAAAATTTAACTTTTTTTTTTCCGCATATGTCAGAAATTCAAAGAATTTCTAAAAATTGCTAAAAAAAAATATTCACAAAACAGAACTACAAGAATATCTACAAGAATATTTTAAAACAATTAACACAAGAAGAACTATAAAAATATTATTTAAGACAATTAAAACAATTAAAACAAAAAAAAAGCAAAAGAATAAAAAGGTAGTCAGGTTGGTAGCTGTATGTGCAACCTTTGCTGTTGGCCTTTTAAGGCACATGGCAATAGGGCATGCAACTCTCATTAAATTTATCTTTAAAACCAGCTCTTATAATCTTATTTGTGACTTTTGAGATAATGATATATTACACGCACTATAATTATTTTCCAAGAGAGGTGGCATTATATTATTAATTTATCATAAGGGGTTAATTAAAATGCACTATTGTTTTTGTTCTCGTAATTCAAACAGTTGATCCGAACTGGTCAACATGATATTCATATTAAAATGCGTTTGGAAAACAAATTATATATTTTTTGGAACCTTTTTACTAATTTTTTAGATAGGTACAAAATCATTGTTTTTGGACCATCCAAAAATAGTGATTTTGTACCTATCTAAAAAATTAGTAAGCAAATTCCAAAAAATATAAAATTTGGTCTATGAGTATATTTAAATATAGATATCATGTTGAGCGATTCGGGTCGACTGTTTGAACTTTGAGAACGAAGACAAAGATGTGGGGTATGATCGGTGCACAAAACTAATGGTGCATTTTAACCTATTATAATACTATTTATTTCACAAATTTTAATTATAGATAACCATTTATTTGGGATTAAAGGAGCATATTTGGTGAATGTCCTACTCCTACTATAGTGAATGCATATTTACCATTTAGAAAAAAAAGTTATGTTAAAATTGTTATTAAAATAAAAAGTAAACTATAAATTTGTACAATATAATTTAGATAGTTTGTATTCAAATTTGGTATAGTCTAAAAATATTTGATAAATCCATAGGTGTCGATAAAATTTGAACATTAATTGATGATTGGGTAGTTCTTAGATTGCATTAAATTAAATTTAGTTACACAGCCTATCTAAATAAAGAAGATATGCTTAATTTTATTTTTATTATTTTTTGATATTGTTTAATGAGGAGGGTTCAAATGCACTATTATTTTTGTGCTCCAATATGCTCCACATTCTTTATCTCCATTTTCAAAGTCCAAATAGTCGATTTGAACCGCTTGGCATGATCTTCATAATAAAATATGCTTGAATACCAATTTTATATTTTTTAAATTTTTTTTACTATCTTTTTAGATATATACAAAATCACTTTTAATAAAATATGCTCCACATCCTTTATCTCCTAAGATTAATGGTTCTTGGGTTGGCAAATCTTGGCAAGATTAGTGCACGCTGTATTGTATATACCACACCACATGACAAATTTTTCAAAAGATGCTTGGCCAAAATGCATTACCATTACTCCCTAGTAATAGTAACATTACACACAATTAATTTTGCCACTGATTGATTATATGTGACAGTACCTTTCACAAGAAGTATGTTATACGCGTATAATTCGCGTATAACTCATTTTTTATACATAACCGAACCGAACTCCGTATACGTGAAAAATGTATAATGCGTTTTATTCGCGAATAAAACGGGAGTTATGAATTATTCGCGATAAAAACGCCAAAATTTTTTTTGAATTTTTTTCAAATTTTTTATTTTTATTTTTTTATTTTTTTATGTTTTTTTTGGATTTTTTTTGCTTCCTTGTTGTACCGAATTATATCCGAATCACGAATTTTTGACCTCGTCGAACCGAACTTGAACTTTTGATTTGTCACTATGATCTTGTGTGCCCAGCCCAATAAAGGTAGCAAGCAACACAATTGGGCACACAAGATAATAAGGTAGCCGGTGGCGGTGGTCAATAAAGTATGGTTGTGAAATCTCCAAGAATCCGGCTATGATTAAGCAAAACCTTTCACATCCATCTTGGACTTGGACTTGGTCCTGGTAAACCATGTTTTGAATCCCACTGGCCACTGCCTTGGCGTGTTACACATTTTGCTAATTAAATACAGCAAACTATGCTTTACAGTAACCATTTCTCTATCATTAACAATTTTACTATGACACCTCTCATCAGTCATGTTCAAATGCTTTCATTATACTTTCTATCATTAATATGACATGCAGAGATATTATTTTCTCTACATGTACATACAAATTTTTCACTTTTCACATTTGATTTTATATAAATTAATAAGTTGAAAAATTAACATCTAGAATTTATCTACATTGTTGTATTTTTGCAAGCTTGATATCAAAATAAAATCGAAATGCAATGACATTTTACGTGTGCATATAGAAAATGATATATATTATATCTAACGTTTTATTTGGATATTTTAGTTTCAAATTTTAAATTATTGTAGTTTTAAAAATAAAAACGTATGATAGTGGTATACAAAATGCGAACGACATCTGCTGTTATTCAAACTCCCTGCAATCCTCTCTATCTCTCTCCTCCTCTTTGAAAAGAGAGAGAGAAAGAAAAATGGATAGCAGAGTGATATTATTTTGCTAAGAATAACAACATATTATGATTCTGCAAATTATATTCCTCTTATAAAACCATAATTTAATTTTGATTATCTTTTGCTCTTTTCTTGACCATCAATGTGTTCAAAGTATACCGTACCATGCGTACCTAATTATTTTATATCAATTAGGTATGCAAAATTGCATTTCAATTAGTTTCTAAAAATTATACTTCTATTATGCCACAATAATTATTCAAAAGAAAAATGGATCATCATTAATTATTGTGGCATAACAAAAGCATAATTTTTAGAGCTTTTATTTAAATAACCTTATTATTATTTAATGAAAATATTTTAAAAATATAAAATAATTAAAATGTAGATAAAATAAATTGAAGAGAAGGATGAGAAATTAGGTGTGAAATTGAATTTGTTGCTGACTTGCTTCTATCTCTATCCATCATTGGCACGTATTAATTAAATGAAAAAGACACATAAGCAATTCCAGGAATCTCGGGTAAGATTGCAATATTTCCTATAAAAAAATGCTCCAATCATTCTTCCATGTCAAATCCTTTTCTCAACCACCTCTACCTCTAAATTTCTAATTTAACACTGTAATCAAGCTCTGATTTGGTCAAAGGTATACAAAATTTAGTTTAAATAGGATAATAATCTCCCCACACACACAAAAAAAAAAATACTATTGTTATCTTTTATGTTTTCGTTGTATTTTATTTTTCTAAATCATTTAATAATAATTTTTTATATTCAAACAATAAAATAATGTTTTCTCTATACACATAAAAAATGTTGCATTTTAATATTTCTTGATGAAAATCAATAATTTAAATAATTTAGTACATAAATTAACATTAATGATTTTTTCCAAGCTCTTAATGTTAACAAAAATAAAGTTGAAACAACATAGCTTTTTTTATAGAGGAGGTTTTAAATGGCTCAAATTTTTATGTTCACATCATGCCTTTACTTTTTAAATTATTATAACAAAAATTCTAAAATTTATATGACAAAATAAAACCGTTGGATGTTATTTATATTAATTTCTCTACATGCACATAAAAACAAGGATGGGTTGAATTCAACCAAATGGGACCAATTGACTTATTTATTTTCAATATTTTATATTTATACACATTTTTTTTATATAGTTTAGAGTAAAATGTTATGGGAACTGTAAAAATGACCCCCCATGCGCAACATAAAATTTTATATGATTGCCCCTTTCAAGTTTAACTCTCATAGTTTGAAAGTCGGACTCCGCCCTACATAAAAAATATTATTTTTTAATTTTGATTTTATTTTAATCCATAAGTTGAAAAATCAACATCCAGAATTATTATTCACTTAGTGTATTTTTGCAAGTTTTTGATACCAATCAAAACAAAATCAAAATATCGTGATCTTTTACTTGGTGAGTAGAGAAAATGATATATATCATATCTAATAGTTTTATTTTGATATTTAAGCTTTAAATTTTAAGTTATTGTAGCTTTTGAACTCTCATTTTTTATATGTGTGTATAATAAGTGGTAAGACTTATAAATTTATAATGGTTCTATTTTAGAGGAGAAAAATATTTGACAATGGTTATTTTGACAATCTTCACGTTGATTTTGAAATATAAAAAACAATTTTATAAAGTACGTTACTTGACATACTGTTTCATTTTGTGTCAGGGACCATTAAATTAAGACCATGAAATTACAAATTATTTGATGTATGGTTAAAAATGTATCAAATGAAATCTCATCATATTTTATCGACATAATATAGATAAATACTATCAATAATGCTTATAATGTTAATTTTACATTTAGGCTTTACTTGGTAAGATTATAAATATTGTCAATATAAAGAATTGTCAAGTAATTTTCTCTTTATTTTAATATATTTTTTTAATTTTGAATTATTTAAATTTTAGAATATACATATATTGTTGAGACACAAAAAAGACAATTGAATCTGTTATAACCCGTAAATGTTTGGGGTGTGACAGAATCTCTCTTAATTTTGTATTTATATAATTTTGCAAAATGAATGGAAGTCAATTGATCTCTTTTTTTTTTCTTTTAATTTTGTATTTATATAAAAAAAAATTATATGATTTAAAGTAAAATGTGATGAGTACAAATTTATATAATTGATTTTCATTCACGTTTGACTCCCATAGTTTAAAAGTCGGACTTTGGCTCTGATTACAAGTAATACATATATTGTACATAAAGTTTTGGTCATCAGTAGCCTGATGCACAATAGATGATTGGATGTTATAAATTGTGACAATTTATTTTATAATCATAACTCAAAATTCAATTTATGTTGAAGCAATATGAACTAGCTAGCTAGTATATTAGTTCCTTTAAAACTCATTTATATATATTTGTACTAAAACTAACCGATTATTGAGAAATTTTGATAATTTAAATGAACAACAGGCTCTGCCACTCTCGAAGATATTTTGGGGTCACAACTTATTATCGTTACAATTTCTTTTGAAATATGTTCGTGCGCTAGACATACTTGTACAGTCATTGCTACCATGTATAAATGGAACTGGTGCATGATAATTTATTTAGCTTATCTGAACAGTGAAGTTATTTAATTAAACACAAAACTTATAATAATTTCTGCAAATACAAAATTACATGATAGAAGTATAATTGTAACAATAAAATTACAGATTCAAATAAAAAAAAGTTAATTATTTTATATATTCTTTTGTTTACTAGATGGATATTGATGGGTCGGCGATTTCATTCGAACAAGAGGTCGAAAAACTTGCATTACTCAATTTCAAGCACGAAACTCGTGAAGATTTACTTAGTGGTGTTAGAGCATTTTACTCAACTAAAGAATACGCATTATCGATTTGTAGTTCAAAGTCAGAGAGATCTGTGGTTTTACAATGTGATAGAGGTGGTCAATATCATGATACACGCGATGTGCCTTTATATGAAAGAGAAAAGAAATTCGGATCACGTCAGATCAATTTTCCTTTTAAAATTATGGGTAAAAGGACAGATGAAGGAATTTGGATAATTAAAATACATAACTTATCGCACAACCATGAAGCATCTGCCGATATCTCTTACCATCTCTCTTCGACAGCTATCACAAGAAGATATCAAGAGTGTTGACCACATGACTCAATCTGGAATACCACCTGACAAATTCTCTCTTATTTACGCCAAAAGAACCCGAAGCTTAAAGCTGTCTCTACAACAATATATAATGTGAAGGCAAAGATTCGTAGAGAAAAGTTAGGTAGTCAAGCTTTATTAAAAGAACTGGCAGAAAGTGGGTTTGAGTATGATATTTTTTACGCGATGGATGTGATACTTTTACACATCTTTTTTTTTTTTTATATACATCCTATGTCAATCACTCTGGTTAAGAATTTCTCGAGTGTTTTTATTATGGATTGTATCTATACAACAAATAGATATAAAATGCCATTTTTTGATATTGTTTGGGTCTTATGCTTTAACACATCATTTTATGTTGGTTGTGCATTTATAAAGAATGAAAGAGAAGAAGATTTCATATGGGCACTAAACAGGTCTAAAAAAGTTCTTCCAAAAGAGACTCAACCTTCGGTTATAATGTTAGATAGGCAACAAGCATTTATAAATGAAGTAAATGTGGTATTTCCGGCTACTACACATTTTCTCTGTGTGTGGCATATTGAAAAGAACTTTATGACGAATTGTCAAAAATATTTCGATCCCAAAGAGGAGTATGGTATTTTTCTATCTATCTGGGCAAAGTAGTTTTTTCCTTCAACCGAAGCATAATTTAATCAAAATTGGTTGAAACTTCCATCACTTTATAAATATAAAAAAGCTGCACTAGTTTACATAATGAAGGTACTATTTACTGTTTCAATCTATTTATATGAATATTATTTTATTTATGTAGCTTTTCTAAGATTAGTGAGAAAAATCCTCACTAATGATTTGTATAAAAGTAAAATCATGTACAACCAATGGGATCCCCTCCAAATTGGGCTGTTGTAAATACATTCGTTTAAATTCAATAAATTTTATGTTGGCAGCCACTGCCAACTACTCAAAAATAAAAATCATATACAACTCCTCCAGCATGATTTGAGGGTGATTTTGTTTGTTCCCTCTGAACCACATGCGTGATTTTATTCATGTAGTTGCATGGTTTCAAATTTAATGTTCTAATTGAATAATATGACAATATGATTGGAACTTTGTAGGGTTTACTATCATTGAAAGAAAAATTTATTGGAGCATGGACGAATAAGTGCTTGCATCTAGGCAATCGTGCATCTTCAAGAGCCGAAGGGGGGGCATGCAAAACTAAAAATGTATTTGCAAGTTTCAACAAGTGATTTTCAACAGGTAAAAGATAAATTGTCTTGCAATTAAGCATGAATTCAATGAAATAAAGGTGAAACTCTAAGGTGAAAAAATTCGTGTCTTGTATTATGGTGATATTCAGTTGTTCAAGAAACTATTATCGAATGTCTCAATTTTTGCTTTGCAAGAGTTGTACAAGCAATACGAAAAGACAAAAAAAATATAGCAATCAATCCCGTTTGCATGGGAAATTTTGAGGCGACAATGGGTCTTTCATGTGCTCATAACATGATGAACTTCACAAATTCAATGTTACCTCTGGATTTGATTCATCCGCAATGGAGAATTGATAGAACACTCTTGGATACTTCACCAATAAACATGACTAATGATGTTGATAATGAAATAATGAATTTACTTAATGAGTTTAATCCAAGTATCAACAATGGCCTGTTCACAAAAAAAGAAGCTGTTAAAGAACTTCTTACCAACTTTATCTCTAATTCCGAGTTGGTACTCGAACCAAAAGTCCCACCGAACAAGTGCATGCTACAATGACAAAGAAAACAAAGAGCATTAAGTTCTACCAAGCGAGATCCTTCTAAATTTGAACTTGTGGAAGCATCGAAAAAACACTTGTTATGTGCCAACAATCAAGCCCCTCAAGTCAATGAACCGGTGAATGAAAATGAAGATCTTAATATGACATTTGAGAATAATGTTGCTACTATGCTTAATTTAAATGATTTTTTTACTTTTTGAAGTTTTAGTTATGTTAATTGTTAGAATAATAATAAATTGTTCATCAGACACTTATTAGAATTTATGTTGTAGGAGTAATAATTTTTATTTTAATTCGTATGCTTTTCAAATTTTTGTTATGTTTTGTTTGTTAATTTGTTAATTTTATAGTTTGAATATGTATGGATCTTAATGAATATCAATTGGTCGTATTATACTTAATTGAAGAAATCTTCTATGTTATAAAAGGATAGTATGCTTTTATATATTATAGTTCGATTCTTATTTTTTTTATTTGAATTACATCCGGTAATTATTATTATTTTACCTGTTTAAAAATTTATTTTTTGTCTGTAGAATACTGTTTAGAAAATAATTTTTGTACAAGCGGTAGCCATTGAATAAAATAATAACTTTTATAGAAATGTCACTCCTTGTGTAAAATTACATAACCAATTATTATTATAATTAATGCTGGCATATTTCAGATAACTTTCTAATTTACACCTTGTTTGGATGGAGAGTAGAGGAAGGAAGGGGAGGTGGAGATAAAGAGAATGGAATGGAATGGAATAGAAAGGAAGATTAACATATTTAACCTCATTTTGTTTAGATGATTAATGAAGGAAAGTAAATTTTACTATTCTTTCCATCTTATTTCTTGTTTGCTTGACTAAAATTTAGAATGTTAATGAAAAATTCGGTGGCTGTTGTAAGTTTGTGACAAAAAATTTGTATGATAATTATATAGGTAAGATATAAGGTTAGACATTTGTATTATTTTTTCTAAAAATATTTGCAACAAAATTTCTTTCCATCCGTTACACCCTAAATCGGGAGGGAAACCGATTATATTAATTAAAATGATAGAAGGTTAAACCTTTCACATCCTGTACCCTTCACCTCCGACATTATTTTCTCAACCAAACACGATTTGACGGAAAATTTTCTTTTCTTTCCATTCCCTCCCTTCCTCTACTCTCCATCCAAACAAGGCCGACATTTTTATTAATATCCAACGTTTAATACAAATTATTAATTCTGCCCAGAATTCGACTCAATATCGACAAATGCCCAAGCCGGCCAGAAAATGGCCGGCTTACTCCATCTTTTTTTTTTTTTTTTTTTTTTTAGAGAGAGACACTATGAAGATCAAAATATTAAAATCTAACTCTGAAAATTTGAAATTTTTGTTTAAATTATTTGTTATATTACTTCTTTTGATGTATAATTAGCATATTTATACTAAAATATGATAGATTACTTAAAATTATGTTGAATAACACTAAATTATGTTAAATTATGTTAAATTATACTAAATTACGTTAAATTACAATAACTTCGCTAATTATGTTGAAATACAGTAAATTATGGTAAACTATGCAAAATTACACTAAAGTAGACCGATTCTGTGCCATCTTTCATGAATCATAAAAATAGTAAAAAAATTCCAAAAATAGTAAAAATTGGTATTCTACAAGTTCATTATGTAACTAATTTACTGAACTACTTGGATTGAATAATAGAAATGAAAATCTTAATCAGAAACTTCAACTCAAGTTTTGAGGGTCTTCCCTTTGTTTTTTGGCGATTCTGAATTTTAGAATTCGGCTAGATGGACGCATGCGCATTTTCGCAAGCTTTCCGAAAAGTGGTCATTTGCTGAAATCGGACACTCGAATGCCGTTTTATAACCGTTTGAAGTTTCATCGTCGTTTTTCGCTTTTTTAGTGAAGATATCGTCCATATTCATTTGTAATTTAGCGTAATTTACCGTATTTTAGCGTAATTTAATGTAATTTAGCGTAATTTAACATAATTTGTGTTATTCAACATAATTTCAATTAACCTATCATATTTTTGTATAAATATGCTAATTATACATTAAAAGAAGTAATATAACAAATATTTTAAACAAAAATTTCAAATTTAGATTTCAATATTTTGATCTTCATAGTGTCTCTCTCTCTCTAAAAAAAAAATGGAGTAAGCCGGCCAGAAAATGGCCGGTTTACTCGGTACCTAAGCCGGCCATTTTCTGGCCGGCTTGGGCATTTTTCGATATTGGATCGAATTCTGGGCAGAATTAATAATTTGTATTAAACTTTGGATATTAATAAAAATGTCGGCAAACAAGGTGTTAAAAGATTTAAAATTTAGCTCTATTATTTCCTTATCGGAGAATGGACAATTTGGTCAAAAAAAAAATTCTCTCACCTCAGATATGTGAGAATTAAAAAACTAGCCGTTAAAATCGGTACCCAGATTGGTAAACATTAAACACAAAAAGGCTTTAACCAATCCATATCTTTATTTTCAACATAATCTACATATTAAAATTTGCTTGGAATTTTACATTTTTTTTGAGAATTTTCAGAAGAAAAAATAATAATAAAAAATAAATAAATTCATAAAGGAAAGATACATCCGTGATTTCTTTGAATAAAATTAATAAGATGATCTATCCTCCCAATACCCCCACAAGTGGATCAAATATAAAATTGCTCAAAATTTAATGTGATCTCGTTGAGATTCTTTACATCAAAATAATCAAAACTCAAGGAAGACACATCATCTGTGAATCAAATGATTTCTGTGTTCTCTGGCCTCTGCCATGAATCATGATTGATTGATTGATTGATGGTTCCATGTTACTTGATGAACAACCACAAATATTTATATTTAATATTTAGTTGAGTAAAGAAAGCCCAATTGATTGTATACAACTATACATTAATACATGGATCCTTGTCATTATGGCTGCAGCACCTTACTTTGCATAGGGGACCAATATATATATTAGATTCCATGCTTTTTTTTTTTATATATTTATTTCGTTCTGAAAATAATCTTGAATTTAATAAATTTTTGTTTTCATTTCAAAGTGTTTATACTTAACATGTAAGTTATTTATATCTTTGATCACTCAAAAGAGAGCAATGTTTCTTTTAATATTTATAAACTCGTAAATGCTATCGGTTCGGACTGCAAGCGCACAATCCTATCGAGTAGTATATTCGAGGTCGATCCACAGGGAATATTGGTTCAATGCCTTGAGCGATCGAATCACAATCTTTCGAAAGGCTAGACGAAATCTGAAAATTGAGAGATGTTGTTGTGATCAATGTAAATTAGGAAGCAATTAAAAGTAATTAAAATAAAGATAGAGATGAGAATTCCTAGGGTTTCGGCACACCATTGCCATTCAATCTGCCTTGACAATATATTCCTGTTGCGTCTGATTTCCTGTTGTTGTTTAATGAAAGACACCACATAGGTCATTGCGATTTATGTTACGCAAGAATGACAGATCTTTCACCGAGATTCTACAAAGGACACTGCGATTTTCCTTACGCAAATGTCTGATCTCTCAAATACTCCAAATTACTACACAGATCACTGCGATTTACTTTACGCAAGTGATAGAATTTGGTACGCATTTTGTTGGTCTGGTTTATGGTTTCCCCGCTAAGGTTTTCTTCACATAAACCTAATAGATCTCAACGAGACTAATTCATACAAATAGTTTCTCTTACCATTAAAGTACTATCACTACCCTAACGGATTCAAACTAGATCATTGAAGTTAGATGAAGAGATAGTAAATCACAAAAGCATTTTGTTCCAACAATAAGAAATCATAATCAACAGAAATATATATATCAAAACATCAAGAGTAACAAGGTTTACTGCCTAGCCCTAAGAAAAGGAACTTAGCCGCGGAACGGCATTGTTACAAGCACTCCTCTCTTCTCACTTTAATCAAATCTAACCCTAATTACCAAGATGATTATTCCTTCTGCCCAGGGGCCTTATATAGGAGTGGAGGGACGTGTAGAGGTTGAGTAGGGGCTAAGAAACTGATCTGAAAACAGCTGTCGGCAGTTATTCCCCAAGAGATGCCTTCGGATACGGGCCGTATCAGGTGATACGGTCCGTATTAGGTCCTTGACAGTTAGGGTTTAATGCTTCCAGCGCTATCTCCTGGTCTGTGCTAGGCCTGGTCCGTATTAGGCAATACGGACCGTAACAGAGACTTAGTCGATGAGCGTCGCTGATCCGATTGACCCGATTCTAGCTCCATTTGGTGTAAAATAGTCCCAAAACCTGTTTTCTGCAATAAAATATAAAGAAGGGTGACAGTTGCCTCATTCTCTAATAAAGTAAACATAAGTGTGAGAAAATATGCAAAACCTAAGCCAAAACCCTACGTAAATCATCATTATTTTGACTCTGATCAATCTTTTTTCACAAATATTTATATTTAATATGCAAAGTGTTTCATCACTCTTCTTTTCTAAACAATCATAAAAAAGTAAAGTTATCATACATCTGGTGTATAAACATTTTCTTAAAAAAGAAGAAAAAAAATCAATGCATCTAGGATGTAAGGGTTGCCAATAAGGAATTCGGTTATTTCGGTTTCAAATCTTGATTTTGATATGTAAATCGTATTGAGCGATTCGGATTTACTGTTTGAATTTTCAAAATCAAAATTTGAAACTAAAGTCATAACGCCTTTTTACTTCATGAAACATTTTATATATATATATACACACACACACACACACACACACACACACACAGAATGACTAACATACAAATGTTTGTTCCTGGACTCAGGAACAAACGTTTGTATATTAGCCATTCTCTCTCTCTCTCTATATATATATATGAGATAGACTATGGTGAGTTGTGAAGTAAAACAACGCCATATTTTCATTATGAAAATCCAAACAACTGATTCAAACTGCTCAACATGTTCTCTATATTGAAATGTGCTTGGAGACTAAATTTTACATTTTTTGGATTTCTTTTTGACTATTTATTAAGCCACTTGAAAATCGCTGATCCACTGTGAATAGTAAAAAACAACAAAAATTTCTGAGCCACCGGATCAGCGATTTTCAAAGTGGCTTGATAAATAGTAAAAGAATTTCAAAAAATGTAAAATTTAGTCTCCAAGCACATTTCAATATAGAGAACATATTGAGCGGTTCAGACCAATTGTTTGGATTTTCAAAATAAAAATATGAGCGTGAAGTAAAAATGACCTCTTACTTCACAACTCACCATAGGCCAGCTCTCTCTCTCTCTCTCTCTCTATATATATATATATATACAGAGAATGGCTAATATACAAACGTTTGTTCCTGGACTCATGAACAAACGATTCGGTTCTCCGATTTTCAAAGTCCAAACAGTTGATCCAAACCGTTAGATATTCAATCTATATTAAAATGTGCTTGGAGACCAAATTTTATATTTTACTATTTATTAAGATGGTTTGAAAACTGCTGTTTTTGTTAAATTTCTGCATCATTGAAAAATAGCGGTTTTCAAACTAGCTTAATAAATAGTAAAAAAATTTCCAAAAATGTAAACTTTGGTCTCCAAACACATTTTAATATAGATTGAATATCTAACGGTTTGGATCGACTGTTTGGAATTTGAAAATTGGAGAACCGAATCGTTTGTTCCTGAGTCCAGGAACAAATGTTTGTATATTAGCCATTCTCTCTCTATATATATATATATATATAAATGCTACAATAATTTTAATATATATAGAGTAATGCTACGGTGCTTTGCAAAGTAAACAACTCTCTTTACTTCGGGCTACTTTTTCAATTTACAAAACTCAAACAACCGATCCGAACCGTTCAACATGTTCTAAATATTGAAATGTGCTTGGAGACCAAATTTTATATTTCTTGGAATTTTTTTACTATTTATTAAGCCACTTTGAAAATCGCTGATCCAATGGTGAACAGTAAAAAACAGTAAAATTTTCTGGACCACCGGATCAGACTTTTTCAAAGTGGCTTAATAAATAGTAAAAAAATTCCAAAAAATGTAAAATTTGGTCTCCAAGCACATTTCAATATTTAGAACATGTTAAACGGTTCGGATCGGTTGTTTGAGTTTTGCAAATTGAAAAAGTGGGCCGAAGTAAAGAGGGTTGTTTACTTTGCAAAGCACCGTAGCCTTACTCATATATATATATATATATATATATATATATATATATATATATATATATATATATATATATATATATATATATATATATATATATATTTCTTAAAATTATTGTAGCTATTTAATCTTAACTGATTCATAGAAAAATAAAATGATGTACTTTTATTATCTTTAAACACCAATCTTTACATATGTTGTTGTTTTCTAAAAAAATATATCTTTAAAGATGTTGTTTTAACTCTTTTTTATCGTAAATCTATTAATGAAATTAGCATTTATTATGTTTATACCACTACTAATTTTTTATGATAATGCTAAAAATCATCTTAATAATTTAATTACATATATATAAATCTGTAACCATTTTCAAGGTCTCGTGTTTTCAATATGATAACAAAGGGAAGTTTTGTTAAGTAAATTCTTTAAACTCATGTACTGTATCGTGCTTCTGTTGAGTTCTTAGAATCGGTCTCCTCCGCTTTGCTTTGAATGAGATTTAAATGAGTTGGCGATTCCCCGGCCTCTAACCCTCCTCTCCTTCTTCTCCTCCTCTCTCCCCTCTAGCCTCTAGCTACACCCCCTCCCCCTGTCTATCTATGGCTACTCCATACCCCTTTTCCAATCACCCGTTGCGTCGCTCTGCGGTCTATTTCCCGCCGAGTAGCCACCGTGACCTCATGGCGCACGTTGCTGATCACTCAATCATTATCATATTCCGACCACCAGCTCTCATTCGCGACCTCACCTCCTTTCAGAACCACTTAATTGCACAATACGGGGGCTCTCACCTCGACTTCCCAGCCGTGCGTCGTTCACGGGTTAGTTACATCGTAGAGCTGCCAGAAACCTTGCACCGCCAGACAGTCCTCCAGGATCTGGCGTTTTGGGCACACTCCAACCACATTTCAGTTTTCCCATGGGACTATCGGCACGGTTGGCACTCTGCTCCCATCCCCTTCAGAGTCTACATAAGAGTCTTTGGCTACCCATCCGAATTCTGGCATCCCCATTATTTTAAACTATTGACAGCCGAATTTGGGGAGACCATTGGTGTTGATGCCGCCAACAATAGGGGCCCGGATCGGGCTACATTAAGGATAACGTTCAGATGCTACGACCCCACCCTTATTCCATTTTGCGTTACTCTGCACTCCGAGGGTAAGTGGAAGTCATGTCGGGTAGACATTATTGCCTGGGAGGTTGAAGATGATACTCTCCCGGCTTACTATCCGGGGCCTGTCGGTGACGGGTCTATGGAGGAACCCCACCCTGACCATGAAACTCCTACCAGGCCGCTGGGAGAGGATCTCCGGGTGCGGACAAGTCTGGAGACTGCTCAGCAGCGGCTGCGTCAATGGTATGCCCAACTACCGTTTGCCATTCATGGTGCCGATTATTGGTCCATCAGGGGTCCCAATGCTCCCAGTGTAGGGCAAAAACCCCAACGACTGGCTAATCAGCACACAGTACCATGCACCACTGTGGCAATCAGTCTAGCAGTCACCAGCCAGGGACAAAATGGAAAGGGATACATGCGTTTAACCCGCCAGCTCTACGACTACTACTTAGTGGCCCTCTGTGTGGTATCCAAACCCAGCAGCTTTTGTTTAAAAGCTTTGCCAAACGCTGCGGCTCCTGGCCACACGGCATCCTGACGGGAAGGGGATTGGTTAAAATACAGAAGAGGCCACCCCCACAAAAGCCAAAATACCCAAAAGAACATCCTCTCTGTCCAGATATCGCTGAGGGTTTAGGCAAAATGCCAAGCGCGGGGCTGCCACTGCTGCCTGCATACTGTCAGTCTGTCCTCCCAGAACGGATGATACCTGACAATGGAAAGATCGCCAATCACATTTTCAGCAACATACAACACAAAAAGGCACATTACATAGAATCAATTGCCTTCACCCCACCCATAAACCCCAGAACATTACTCTGGTCTGCAAACGCTACAAAATCATCCATTCTGGGCTCACCACCTCACAAAGTAACCTCCCAAATCGCCTTTTCTACCCCTTCATCTCCTACAACAGCTCTCACCTCCGAAAATCAACCACTCGGCCTCTCAGCGATGAACCAATCTGATGAGGAGCTAATTAAAAAATTCTCCGATTTGCACACCAAAGGCCACGACGAGGGAGCAATTGTTCCACTGCCGCTTGGTGCTATTCACACTCAGAACTGGGACCTATGTGTACTAACCAAGGTGTTATCTGACCGACCAGTGTTTCACGCCCAATTTGAGCGGCAGATGAGGCGTGCATGGGGTCTGCTTCCAACGACTACCTTCACGATGCAGGAACGGAGCATGTATGTTGTTCAATGTACTAACCGGGCTGAATATGATAAGGTTATTAATGGAGGTCCCTGGACATATAGGCAGGATTTGGTTCTCACAACGGAATGTGCATCAGAGGAGGAAGTGCAACACGGCAACCTAACCCACGCAGAATTGTGGGTTCAGTTCCACAACCTCCCAGCTAAAAACCTAACCGACGAAGGAATAAGCTTCCTCACTAGCCAACTGGGTATGGCCTTGACTGAACCAATCATCACTTCCTCCGACGGCAAGCAGTACCTCCGAGCAAAGATCCTCATCCCCATTTCTCAGCCTCTGCGCGATAGGATTACTACTACCAATCCGGCAACGGGAGATGTCATCACCTATCTGGTTTATGAAAAGCTTGGTAGGCTCTGCTATTTCTGCGGATCTCTCGGCCATGAAATCTCCTCATGTCCGGATAGGGCTAGGTTGGCTAAAATTAAAGCTAGATTGGTGGGCCAACACAGGCCGGAATTACAAGGGATCCTGAGGCCTACTAGAGGTGAATGGATTATTAACCAAACTCTTATCCCTCCTAACAATACACTCCCTTCCCCAACTAGCCCACTTCGGCCTGCTATGAGCCCAACAGCAGAAACTGTGATAGGCTCAAAAAGGCCCCATCCAGATCCCCACACTGTCGGCCAGGGACTACTTACCTACCCGAACCTTGGAGACACATCATCATCTTCTCCAACTCACCCCCCTTCTGATAACGATGGTCCTGCTGGAGACCAAAAATTCAGTAGACGTTTTAAGGCGGCAAGACCCTCGGCAGAGGCTGAGGTGCCGCCTAGGCCCCAATGAGTATTCTAGCCTGGAATTGTCGAGGCAGCGGAGGGCCATCGACAATTCCCACGCTACGCCGCTACCTCCGCAGCACGAGAGCCGTAATGGCTTTCATCTCTGAGACGAAGTGTTCTGCAAAACTCGCTACCAAGCGAATTTCGCGACTACAGTTACAAAATTTTGAGATCGTTCCCTCTCGAGGAAGGGGAGGGGGCATTTGGTTGTTGTGGGCGAACGAAGTTTCGGTCACAGTGTTAGAAAGTTCTTTCTCTTTCATTGCTGCCAGGGTGCAACTGGGCCCTGATACTCAACCGTGGTTGCTTTTTGCTGCCTACGGAGAATGTGATGATCGAAGGAACGAACTAATGTGGAATAAGCTAGCCGATTATGCAAGGAATCAAGACTTACCGGTCTGCGCAATCGGTGATTTCAATTGTATACTCGGCCAGCAGGAAAAAGAAGGTGGCAATCCGAATCTCAAACCAAAACACAAAAAATGTAGGGCTTTTTTGCAAAGATCGGGGTTATTGGATCTTGGCCATTCGGGGCCGGCTTACACTTGGGCGAATAATCGGCAGGGGAGACATCTCATATTAGAGCGACTGGATCGGGGAATTGCTTCCGCATCTTGGCTTAATCTATTCCCAAATTCCAAGGTCTTTCATTTGCCAAACTACTCTAGTGATCACTTGCCCATATTACTCCGTACTGAGACAAGACCGAAGCGAAAGATTAGGCAATTCAAAGTAGAGCAGTGGTGGTCGGCGGAACATGACTTTCCTGCCTTGTGTGCTCGCGCGGCAGGCACTACAAGTGGGTCATGGGAGCAAATGATCAGCAATTTTAAAAAGGAGATTCGGGTCTGGGAGAAAGGTGGGAAGGATCCGAATACAGAGGTTACATTGATTGAAAAAGAAATGGAGGTTTTAATTAATATTCCCCAAACGGAGGTTATCAGAAGGAGAATAACTGTCTTGCAACATACCTACAGACAGTACATGGCGGCGCAGGAGGTGTATTGGCTGCAAAGGTCACGTCTCAATTGGGCTCTGCAAGGCGATCAGAATACACGATTCTTCCACATGACGGCAACCGTGCGGAGGAGACGGAACCGCATCCAGGCCCTCCAAAATGATGAGGGGGAATGGTATGTTCAGGAGCACGAAATACGTCGGCTCTTTGTTTGCCACTTCAAGGAAATCTACCGGGAGGACCCCATCAGCAGACAACATGAGTTTCGGCTGCTAACTGAGAATATAGAGGGGGAGCTGGTAAGGGTGCAGGAGTCGGATCAGGCTGAATTGGAAAAAATTCCGACTGAGGGGGAAATATTCCGAGTCCTTTCTTCATTGGGATCACACAAATCTCCGGGCCCCGATGGCATAAATGCCGGCCTCATTCAACAGCAATGGGGGACCTTTGGGCCAACGGTTTTAAGAGAAGTAATGCTTTTCTTTGAATCAGGTGTGATGAAGCCGACATAGCTCACTCAAACCTCGTTTTAATACCCAAAATTGACACTCCGCTTAAAGTAACAGACTTTCGCCCAATTAGTGTATGCAACCTCATCTATAAAATTATTTCCAAGCTTCTCGCAAAAAGGATGCAACCGCTAATGGCAAGCTTGATATCGACGGCTCAAACGGCTTTCATACCGGGACGTGAAATTTCGGAGAATGTAATACTACTCCGGGAGATTATTCACACCTTTAAGAGGCCCTTTAATGATGATCAGCAGTTCGTTCTCAAAGCAGACTTGGCGAAAGCTTTTGATCGAGTAAATTGGGCATACCTCTTCAGCTTGCTTCAACTTTATGGATTCCCTCCCAAATTCTGCAAATGGGTTCAGGCATGTGTTTCATTAGCAAAGTTCACCATTCAGCTAAATGGAACTGGCGACGGTTTCTTCCTCCCAACTCGTGGTCTGAGGCAGGGGTGCTCCATGTCACCTTACTTGTTTATAATTGCCATGGACCCTCTGTCTCGCATGCTTCATAAGAATTTGAGATCTGGTCAGATTCAAGGACTGCACCTGGCACGATACGCAACACCACTGACTTCCTCACTTTTCGCTGATGATCTCCTGTTGATGGGGAAACTTTTACCAAACGAGGTAACTACGTTACTCTCAACTCTCAATAGCTTTTCTGTTGTTTCGGGACTTTCTATAAATCCGGCGAAGTCGAGGGTCTGGTTCTCAGCTAATGCGACAGAGAATAGTAAAGCTATGCTCAGGAGTTTTATCCGAGCTGGAGAGGCAGGGGTTGAGGAGAGGTATCTCGGCTGCCCTATTGCAGTGGATAGTGGCCAAGCTTTCGACTATTTGGTTGAACGATTTGAGAGGAGGTTAAACCATTGGAAGGCGAATTTCCTGTCACATGCAGGAAGGTTGGTTCTCATTAAATCCGTTCTAGAGAGCTTACCAATATACGCTATGGGAACAATCATTATCCCCACCAAGATCATCAAAAAATTAACTGCTATAGCACGAAATTTTTTCTGGGGGGGGAGACATGATAAAAGGAGTTTAGCATATGTTGCCTGGGCTTCAGTAACTCAGCCGAAAGAGAGGGGAGGTTTAGGACTCAGAAGCTTGCCGGAGATGAATCAAGCCCTAGTGCTTAAAAATATCTGGAAATTGGCAGCAGGAAGTGATGCGCAATGGGTGCATGCGCTCAGGGCAAAATACTACCCGAGAGGTGCGTTTTGGTCGATTCAGCGGAGGGGGAGGTGCTCAAAGTTTTGGAGACAGCTTATGCAGCTAAGATCAACAATGGCTGAATATGTGGCATGGAAAATTGGGAGTGGGGATCATATCTCCATTTACTCGCAGCCTTGGTTCCCGGGGTGGCAAGAATTCAAATCGCATACGGCTCAACAAAGAAATGCTACGGTGGCATCACTGCTTCACCAGTCTACCAGGATCTGGAATTTTGAGGCACTGCAGGACCTCTTCGGATTTACCAGGGCTCTGAACATTGCAACAATGGAATCAGTCACTCCCTCCCCGGCACCAGCCTCTGATACACTGATCTTCACCTACTCCAAAACTGGAGCCTTCTCAGTCCGTAAGGCTTACCAACTGTTGAAAGGGGAATTGCAAGATATGGCAAATCAGGACTTCTGGAAGTGGGTCTGGAAAGGAAGTAAGCTAACTCCCAAGTTGCCAATGTTCATTTGGAGAGGGGTACACGGGGCCTTACCGGTTATGGCAGTACTATCGGTAAGAATTCAACACCTTTCGCCAATATGTCCAATTTGCAAGAGAGCACGAGAAACGGTGATGCATGCCCTATTTCATTGCGATTTTGCACGAAGAACTTGGTTAGTCTCCTCGGTACCACTACATACACAAGGTCTGACTGCTGGTTTCCACCAAACTATGGCGGCGATGGTGAGTACTCTATCTGACAGCGACATGTGCTCCTTTGTTTGCACGATGTGGTCAATTTGGCGAATGAGGAATGAAGTGCATTACGGGAAAAAGGGCTCAATCACTCTGTGTAAACTGCTCTACGAAAAGGAGATTGAAGCATGCCAGCTCAATCTCCTCACAATGCAGATGGCATCACCGGCAAACGCTATGCACACATCTCAGCTGACTTTACAGCATCAGCCGGTACCACCACATCCCCCCACTTCTTTTCTATGCTACGTAGATGGAGCCTGGGATAGTGGAGGGAAAGCGGGTATTGGAGCCTATTTACTTTGTAATGGGAATGTTGTGTGCTGGACATCAAAAGCAATTGAAGCGATTAACCCGAATCAGGCAGAGGCCAAGGGAGAGTTGGAGGGATACCGGCTACTGGTACGGTGGGCTAAGGGGGAAGGCACAGTGTGCTCCGACTCAATGGAGACGGTCAACTCTCTGCAGCATAGGCTACCGGTGATAAATGATTGGAGGTCGTATGAAGATATTTGGGCGGCGTGGAAAATACAAACGCAAGAACACAACAAACTTACAGTCCAGTATTGTAGCAGGGACCATCTGGGACTGCAAGTCGCACACGGGCTAGCTCAACAAGGGAAATTGTATGGTTGGGACATAGGGGGGTGCAGTGCCCCGTTTGTTTGAACCTGTTTAGTTTTTCATTATCTTGGATGTAGGCCTACGGGCTATGTAAGAACCAAAAAAAAAAAAAAAAATATAAATCTGCTTATAAAATAATTAAATAAATTAGTCGAACATGGCATAACAATTCCGTCATCAATGCACGGAGTATGAGCTTTGCTATCGGACCCCAATTCTGAACCCTTAACAACTGTTTCCAGCTTAAAATTTATTTTTTCGTTATGGCAGCCGAGATTTTATTTATATCTTATTCCAAAAAAAAAAAAAACCATGATTTTGGGAGATTTTCAAAAATACCCAGGCCGCCAAATGCCCCTGCGGACCCCGACAAAAACAAAAAAACCTCAAAATTTGATCAGATTCCTTTGATATTATAATAATTGTTTAATAATTTTCAGAAATAAAAAGAATAATTAATAATATAAATATGTTAGAAAGAAAATTAAATAAAATAGATAAAACATCTTATAATTTAGATGTCCTAGAAGGACTCCGAAACATTTTTCAGGCATGATTTTTTTCGGTTGTAAAAAAATTAAACTATTCTTGGTGTGTTACTTGAAAAAAATAAAAATACTTTGTATCTGAATTATTAATCCCGGTTCAAAGTCACTTCTAGTAAATATAGAAATTATTGTGTTCTTTCTATTTCTGAAAATTATTAAAATAATTATTAAAAAATCAAAGGAATATGATCAAAGTTTTGAGTTTTTTTAGTTTTGGCGGGGGCCGCTGATGAGCCTCAATTATATATACTTTTAGCATGGGTTTAACTTCAAATACTTGACCATTTTTTTTGTATTTTAGTATAATTTAGTTTAGAATTATGCCAAGAACCAAGTTACTACCTTTATTTAAATAATATGTAGATTTTGGAGCATTTACACCGTTTGTGCGGCCTCTGGGGCACTTTGTGCGGTCGCACAACCATTCTTGAAGTCTCAGCCACAATCCGGCAGAAGCACAGTCCAATCAAAGAAGAAATGCGGCCTTAGTCCCATTTCGTGCGGCCACCCATAGTCGCACAAAACTCCAGCAAGCCAAACAAGAAAAGCAGAAAAATCCGTGCTACCCCCTGTGCCCGCATAGGCACCTGCACAAACCTCAATCCCATTATGTGCTACCCCCTCTGGTTGCACAGATGTCCGCATCACTCAGATAAAGAAGCACAAAGTCAACAGAGGCTAAGTGCGGCCCCAGTCCACCTTGTGCGGCTGCAGAAACTACAAATTCTCAGAGTGACATATTTCGTGCTACCACCTAGGATCGCATGGAGGCCGCACATTGGGCTGCACCAGTTGCAATTTCACATGATTTCTTGCCTTAATGATGCAATCTTTGTCCGATTCACTTTCAGATTATGTCTGATTGTTTCCTAAGTCACGAAAATGGCTATAAAATAAGAGACAAGCAGCAAGAGAGGAGACATCTCCCCATTGGGGATTCGCATGAAGCCACCTTCCATTACACATCTCTCTTCCATTGAACCTTAGCACCTCTTCCTCCATCATTTTCTCGTCATTCTCAAGTGAATTCAATGAGACTTTGCAAAGAAGAAATGAGGCATAGCTTAGGAATTGGTGTATTCTATTTCCTTTTGTTATTTACTCGTTTTATTTGTGTTATTTACTTGTTCTTTATCATGGATGTTTTTGTTATTGCATCCATGAGAGGCTAGTTTTCTCTTTAGGGCTTAGGTTGTATCATGAACTTGTGTTAGTTTACTTGGATGTTATCTTTATGATGATTGTTTTGAATTGATGTTTGGTTCTTGCTTTATATATTTGTGAGTTATGCATGATTTGTCTTTTTTGAAACCACACCTTGCGGAGATTGACAACATCTTGACTTCAATGGTATTATGATATAAATAAGACCAAATTATGTACACGAATAACCTTAGAGATAATAGATGAGATGGACCAAATCAAGTCTACCCCGGATCAATAGAACCAAAGGTTGGACATGAAAAGTTGTGGGGAACCAATTTATGAGTACTTCTCAATCGAAGGACTTAGAGTATATCTAGTTATCGGTACGAAGTAATGGTAATATTTTGCCTTCAATTAAATAATCCTATTAGGTAGTGACAACCCTAAGACGAGGAACATTAACATAATAGGCATGAAACACGAAAAAAATATTGATTCTTGGTAGAAATAGGCCAACTTAGTTGGAATTTCCATCAATGCAAAACATGAATTTAGATAACATATCGAGTAGTGAATTGACTAAGTGATTGTAAACCAAAAGTCCCTAGACTTCATTTAATTGATCACAACCCCTTTTTACTTTCTATTTAGCTTTTGTTACAAACCAACTCCTCTCGGGTATTGAACCCAACAATTGTGTGATTTGCAACAACCCACCAATTACTTATTTGCATTAATTTAGGATTAATTATTTTAATAGAAATTATAATTGCTTTAGTCTTTAGATCGACACCCATATTTACTATAATAATAGATTATGCGTTTGCAATTCAATATAACTTTGCGTATTTAGGGTTCTATAAATTTAAAGCAAAAAGTGTACGAAATAGACTATCAAATTCTATATCAAAAATACACATCAACCGCAGTTGGCTTGACGGTGTTTTGGAAATCCGAAAATCAGGATATTTTGGTTTATTATTTTTTTGATTGTGGTATAAATAAAAATTTCGGTTATGGCAGTATTGAAGCGACAAATTAGCCACGTGCGTGTATCGAAAGAAGATAGCATATAATCTCCAGCAGATTTTCTATTTCCAAGTTGTAACTTGTAACCACCAATCAGACTTCTTTTGTTATTAAGTTAAGCGTGTGTGCTTTTGTTTCCTGATTCCTGAAACAAACAAATGCATGAATTAAGCGCAGATGCGCACCAGGAATCTTTTGCACTTTACCCACACATGACGTGGCAGGGATTAAATTATGTGATCCGCTTTTAACGAAAAGAGGTTATTTTTATTTTATCTCATCAGAATTTTTTATTTATAAATTATTTGAAAATAATATAGCATAATATTTAGATTGCCTTGATACTTGAATTTCATATAAGAAATCGGAAAAAAAAAATGATTTCTTTAGGCGATATTCTGTAGTATCAACCAATCAGTGTTGTAAATAACGGTATGCGGTCGTCGGTCGGACAGGGTACCGTCAAGCAATTAATCGGAAATAATTGAGAATAATCGGTCATAATTGAAAATAATCGGCCGATTAGTCGGAATAATCCATGATGGTTTGGTCACCGCCAACGACTAATCGGCCGATTAATCGGCTTAAACGGACGTTTTTTACAACACTAGTATTAACTGAGGTGATACACTGGATCTAAGAATGGAAATAAAATTTTGATTCCTTTTATGTAGGAGTGCAAACGGATCGGATAGTATTAAAACCATATCCGTATCTGTATTTTTTTTCGGATACGGATACGAATCAGATATTAAACGGATACGGATACATATTGAATATTAAACTCGAATATGGATATGGATATTATTCAGATACCTAATTCATATATTGTAACAAAATTAACATACTTTTCAATTATATTTTTTTCATTAGAAAATAAGTTCTTTGTATTTCTTTTTTTCTTTTTTTATCAAATAAATGTCACAGTACAATTATTATCTAATCAATTAATCAATTTCTTTACTATCTGTCTATTACTCAATATTATTTTCCTATAATTTCTATAAGTAAAAAATTATGTTATTTGATACCAGTGTAGTAAAAAACGGCCATTTAGTCCAACTAATCGGCTAATTAGTTATTGGTAGCGACCAAACCATTACGAATCGGCCGCTACCGTTTATAAGCCAGTTAGTTGATCATTTTTATTATTTTTTCTGCATTTATTCGTTATATACTTATATTTATTATACTTTGCTTTGTCTTCTCTGAGTTTTTACTAAATGACAATTTCATAAAATTTTATTAATTAACAATGAAACTAAGTTAAAATAAAATTATTTAATAAATTTGACGAGTCAAATTAATCATCTTTAATAATTACAAGTATATACACATATAAAAATGCAAAATTATCAGTAAAATTCTAATTAATTAATCACAAACTGACTAATTGCTTTAACAATATCTACCGTCCGACAAGCGCATATTGTTATTTATAATACTGTTTGAGACCATTTTAGGGGGTTATTTCGAGGACACTAAGTACATGTATTAATAATTAAATGAACATTTTAAGTGCTCCTTGGGCAAGATGAAGATCAAGTAGACATTTATTAAAGGACAAGTCTCTCTTGATTCTACAAATCCGTTGGCTTAAATCTTTATTAAGATTCCCTTTGGAACCGCTTCCACTTTGTTATGCTCATAGCCTCATATAGCGTTGTATCCGTGCACTATGACATATCAACAAACTCATATTATCTGTTAATTATTTTAAGGCAAATTCTTTTATGGACATAAGGACCTATTTGTAAAATGAGCATATTTTCATTTTCAAAGTTCAAACAGTCGATCCGACCGTTCAACATTATCTCTATATCAAAATGTACTTGTAGGTCAAATTTTATATTTTTTTGAATTGTTTTACTATTTATTAAGATGGGTACAAAATTCAATGGTCTGAATTTGACTAGTTTTGTAAAATACTTAGTAAATAGTAAAAGAAATTCAAAAAAATGTAAAATTTGACCTCCAAGTACATTTTAATATGGAGATAATGTTGAACGGTCGGATCGACTGTTTGAACTTTGAAAATGAAAATATGTTCATTTTACAAATAGATCCTTATGTCCATAGAAGCATCCCTCTTATTTTAATTATATTTTAGTGTTGAATCGTAGGCATAATATATGAATTTTTCCTCTCTATAAAAGTGATACAATTATGTCCTACTTAATTTTCGTTTCCAAAATATAAACAGTCGATCCAAACCGCTCAATATAATATCCATATTAAAATATACTCGGAGACCAAAAGTTATATTTTTTGAAAATAAAATAAAATTTTAGATAGATACAAAGTCATTATTTCGTAAAGATTCCGGACCTTTCAAAAACTGTGAATTTGTACGTACTATATAAAAAAAATAGTAAAAAATTCTAAAAAAAAAATTAAAATTTGGTCTCCAAACACAGTTTAACATGAAGATCATGTTTGAACTTTGAAAATGAAGATAAGAATGTGGAGCATGATTGTGACACAAAATCAATGAAGCATTTTAACTCTACGTACTCTGCTGGTTAAACTACCTCCTTATTATCAATTTTGCAACAAATATAATTATTTGAAGTTGAGGGTGCGGTGGGAAAAAATGGTTGTCTTATTTAGGATTAGGACTTAGGAGAGATGCGAGAGATCTTGGAGATCTCTTGCGGATTGGATAGACAGCTCATTATCAATTTAATTAAGTGTGGTTTCACGTGGGACACCTCGTAATTAATTAATTAAGCATTCTCTAATCACAAACTAAACCATTTGTCTTTTATATATATACTTGTGTAATCATATATATATAGTTCCACTTGGGGAACATTTTATACAACTGCTATATAGTATATATATATACATCATTTAATGAACCATCCAATTGCAATTTATAAACTATATATTAGTTGTATGATTTCAGTATTAGTGTAGTCAACAAGTTAATTACTCAAGGGAGATATCATATATATATATAGAGTAGAACTAGGGTGCTCCTAAGCTCACCAAGCCCTTCGTGAGCGCGACTCTAAAACCTATCGAATTGACTTTAAACGACATTTTCAAACCGTTAGATGTTCAATCTATATTAAAATGTGCTTGGAGACCAAATTTTACATTTTTTGAAATTTTTTTACTATTTATTAAGATGGTTTGAAAATCGCTGTTTTTATTAAAATTCTGCACCATTGGAAAACAGCGATTTTCAAACCATCTTAATAAATAGTAAAAAAAATTCCAGAAAATGTAAAATTTAGTCTCCAAGCACATTTTAATATAGATTGAATATCTAACGGTTTTGAAAATGTCGTTTGAAGTCAATTCGATAGGTTTTAGAGTCGCGCTCACGGAAGGGCTTGGTGAGCTTAGGAGCACCCTAGTTCTACTATATATATATATATATATATATATATATATATATATATATATATATATATATATATATGGTTCCTTATTCAACAATATATAACAAGAAATCTTTGAAATTCTTTCCAAATAATTGAAATTCGTATCCGTATTCAAAAAATAAAAACGGATACAGATATAATTTTGCCAGTATCTGATCCGTTTGCACTCGTGAAATAGATAAAAGAGAAATAAAGAGAGGACATAAGGAGGTTGAGAAAGAGCGATTTCTTAAAAGAGAAAGAAAAACGGTACGTAGAAGTTTTAGGAGAAAAATCGAAGAGACAAATAACTGTAGAGAACATTGTTCATCTACATTACCGTTCCAATTTAAAATTAGATCTGACTAAGTGCAGTAGGATCCGTATCCTCCCAGGTACCTGATTCAAGCAAATTGAAACAGACGGCTCAGATTAATTTTATCTGGACCAAACTCAATCCGGTGCCTATGGAGACTGTAGGGGGCATGTTAAAAGAACTGTCCAATCATAATTTGCTTGAGTCAGGTAACGTGAGGTGATGTGAATTCAGTGCAGTAAGGGTTAGATTAATATTATAGTATAATCTTTCTTTATAGAACTTAATGTGTGTTATACGAGATAATAATGTATACAGGCGAAATAGACGAACATATAATTAAATTAAATTGCTTAATGCTAAATCGGTTGACTTGTTTTGGGTACGTAGCAAATTAAATTCGTGCCAGGTGGTATCATTACGGAAAATAATAAAATCACTTTATCTCCAGTTAAATATAAAACTTCAGATGTTCTCCAAGAAAGAGTGCTTCTTGGCGCTGTTAATAATCTGAGAACTGTAGATTGCGACTGTTCAGACTGGAGGTAAATAGCAAATAAAAACCCAAGTTAAGCTACTTGTACCAGTGGATCACAAGGGATATATGTGATGAGATGGAACGAATCGTGCCAAGTAGACATTACACGTAGAGGATTGGTTTTTTTATTATTGACGCCAGTACGATCTTTAATTTTGAAATTTATTACTGACATTATTGTGTGAAGAGGTGAGAGATATATATATATATATATATATATATATATATATATATATATATATATATAACAGTGTTTGGGTTATTTTATGGCCTATGGTCACCAAAAGAACCATGAAAAGGTGCACAGATTTTGCTTGAACTGACAATTGGACAAAGTGTAGGGGTGCAAACGGATCGGATACGGATCGGATAGTGGTAATATCTGTTTTTATTTTTCGGATATGGATCGGATATTAGATTGATACGTTCGGATACGAATCGGATATCGGATATCCGTAAATATATACATAAATATTTTATAATATGTATTAAACTATATAGTATATATCTACTATTTGAATACGGATAATTAAAATTCAAAATCATATTCGTATCCGTATCTGTACGGATATTTGGATATCGGATATTCATATCAAATTTTCGGATACGGATCATATATTATTTGATCCGTTTGCACACCTAACAAAGTGGCCTTTCAAGTAAGAGTAAGACAAATTCTTTTTTAATGTTTGATTAGTTAATCTAATCAACTTATTGACCATGGAAGAAGGAAGGAGGGAAATATTTTTTTGTCATGCCAATGCAATTTTTTTTAACAAAAATAAATTTCTGTTGCCAACAATATCCAACGGATATCTAGCTCGGTCGTTGTGAATTAATTTTGATGCTTGAGCCTTGAGCACATATATTTATTAACAAAAATTAATTTGATATGAATATCCACTTTTATCAAAAAAATAAAAAGTACTTAGTTTTGTTTGAATTTTTTAAAACACCAAAGTGTTTAAATCAGTTGTCAAAAAGAGACGATCTAATTAAACACCACTTTGAATTATTAGAAATATTAAAAATAGTTTACTAAAAATATAGTGCAAAATATTCAAAAAAATTTCAAGATATAGACACCACAAAATAGTAACGATCACAATCTAAGTTATATTGTCTTCTTGTAAAAGCAACGAAATATTAGCTTTTGATTAGTTGACACTGACAGTAAGTTTGACAATAAGCTAAAATAAAATTAATAACTATACATCTGTCTGTCTTATACTTTTTCTTTTTTTATATGAGCCGTTTGGCAACCCACTAAACTGGGCGTGTCCATTATCCTGAGAAACGGAGAGGAGTTAGGACTTGTTCGATCGATATTCGATGGCAATGGGCAAATGGCAATGCTTTGGGTCCAGTGGGTCCCAAGCCCATATGGTACATTGGTACGACCCTTTCGTGGGCCCATTAAGAGGCGGACAACAAAATCTACCCATTTCCTTTTCGTGAATTCTTGCACATGGCAAATTGTTGTTTTTTTAATCGGTCTTTGTCTCCTCCTGACCTCTAGCAGCAATTATTATTGTTATTCAGTCTGTTATGTTATTTTCAATGCGTTTATTGAGAAGTTAATTACACTCCTGCAGGGAGGGAGCAGTGTCAGAAAATTGTCAAGCAAAAAGATCCAGTTTGAGTTTTGCCACGTGGCCAACAATTTTAAACCATAAATTTGAAACCCAAAAATGAAATAGGGGATGACGAATTCGTATCCTCTGCATTAACTCAAAAAGTAATCTTTTGAGTTAATGAATTTCGACCATCTGATCTGTCTTAAGATTCATGCGAACTAGATCAACACGAATATTGAAAATACCCCCAAGTTATAGTAGAAACCGTTATTGGTTCCGTTTAAAATCAGACGGTTCAAATTCATTAACTCAAAAGATTCCTTTTTGAGTTAATGCAGAGGATACGCAATCGGGGATAAATCGACTGTACGTCCAATCATCATAAATTCATAATAGATTAATTAATAGGTGATTGATTACTTGATGTGCAGTAAACTTTGCTATCAGATTGGAAAGGTCAGAGCGTCACATCGCATAGAAGGTATCTAGACTTAAACCACCTCCTTGAGAATATAGAAACCACCCAAGGTATAAAAGTAGAAGGTAATTAAGGAAATGTGATGTGTGTCGATTTGAAATCCCCAACCAAGTACAACATTTCACTCTAATTCACAAACCAAAAGAACCGATTTTTTTATTTTGAGCATTTCTCAAAATTCAAAATTGAGAGTTTGTAGCACCTTTGGAAAAAACTCAACAAGTTAGCAACAAGTACAAAATGTTTAGCAAAATATATGTTACAAAATTCAGTTGTATAGCATGATTTCAGTCTAATTCTCAAAGCTAAAGAAAACACAAATAAATTCCAAAGCAAGAGAAGAATTTAAATATCCATAATTTACCAAATATTCAAATTAGTGATGCAACAAATAATCAGGTACAGCTAAGTTAACAAAGGACAAGTAATAAAAATATATATATATTTAATTCTCTTGCTCCTCTTCCTCTTTCTGTACCCAAATTTTAACAGATTTATCAGGGCCAAGTGCACCCGATGCAATTATGCTTTGCTCGGGGTGGCAGGACACTGAAATAACAGTGTTTGTATGACCTTCTAGTTTTTGCACAATCTTTCTGGTTTGTAGGTCCCACAAGTACACACAGCTATCCTCTGAGCCACTGACAACATACTTTTCTCTTGTGACACAAAACGTGGCCGGTATACAATATTTGGTATTAGTATGTCCTTTGTATGTCTTCACATATTTGCCAGCTGAAAAATTCCAGAGCCGCTGTCCAAAAGAAAAGAAATGCACGTGTTATCCAAATGAAACACCTCAACTTTGACTCTTTGAGCTTAAATTAAGGCAAAACTATGTTAAAATTCAAATTTTTTTCATTTCAGGGGCATTCATATGCTTAACATCAAGCAACTATGAAGAAATGTAAAGGCAAATAAAATAAAAAATCTTCAACACTTTTCACAGTAACATAGATTCTAGAAGTAATTCTTAAGTTAAAGGCAATCAAAAGGGCTTATTTGCTTGGTTTAACTTTTTTTCTGAGATGTAACCCATAGGCTAACATTATAAAATAAGGGTTCAAATTGTCAACACAACAGCCTATTAAACAGAGAAACACAAAACAAATAAGGTAAAATAAATTAAAAAAAATCAATACTAGAATAATCGGGTGCAAATTTCTAAAAAAAGTGTAAAGCACCCTACGATAAGCAAAATCAGAGAACCAAAAACAAAACGCATAGTTACCAAGACTGGTTATGTACACAGTTGATTGCATGTATATTAAAAAAAAAAAAATTCATGTTCACATGCTGGATCTTTTGACAATTTTCAACAAATCAAATCTGAAGTGCACATAGGAGCCATCCTAGTCTTCCAATAGACAATAATACATTTACAGCAAAATAGATAACATACGGAAAAAAAAATATCCAGAGAACTAAGAACATATACCCAGCCCAAAGTACAAACACTGCTAACCCACTTGCTCCAAATAAGGGCCTGAGAGGAATAATGGGCCCAATTGGGAATAACTATTCAGGCCCAGTCCAATTAAGAAAAGTTTCAAACATATTAAGAGAATAAAAGGGAACAAAAAAAAAACTAACCAGAGTGCTGTCAAGGGTGGAAGTGAGAACAAACTTGCCATTAGGAGAGAACTTGGCGAAGGAGACAGGGGGGCTATCATCATCAACCAGAGTCTTCATGCAGTGTCCCGTCGCAGAGTCCCAGACTCGGCACAACCCATCATAGCTGCTCGACACTATCATCGACCCGTCCATGTTGAAATCAACTGACGTCACTGGCTCTGAGTGCGCCGGGAGGACCCGCAAGCACCGTCCTGACCTCACCTGTCAGTTACTTTACTTTACTCTTTTATGTTTGGAACAGGTTTCATGAATTGCTGTAAGGTTTATAGTGCAGTTGTGTGGATTTGATCTCAATTGATAATGATGCCAGTTTAGGTATTATGTAGTACCCAAAATATATGACGATCAGGGGTTGAACTAGAAAATTTTGATTGGGGGGCTGAATGTAAAATGCACAATACGTGGTTGGTGGGATTTGAATCCAAGTCTCCACAACCACAAAGTGGAATTCTAACTACTAAGCAACAAGTACAGATTTAGCATTTAATGAGGGGGGCTGAACAATATAAAAACTTTTTAAAAATAAAATTCCACTAAATTTAAATATACATAATTAAAATTTCAAAATCATAGGGGTTGCTAAGCACCACTATGATTGGCTGTAGATCAACCCCTGATGACCATGCAATCTACTGTTTTAAACGGGATGGATTAAGCTTACAGGGGGGCTGTTTTTTTATATTTCCAAGTGGAGCCCACCTGCCATTCTCTCAATGGCAGCGGCTGCCATAGCCAATAAAGAAAGCCGATAAGAATTCCAGCACAAATGCTATTTAGGTATGTAGTCACTTCTTAAAGCCACTGATGCAACTCTGTCGGGGAATGTGTTTCCATCCAATTTAAACTTTTTTAATTGAAGTATATTTGTACTTTAATTATTACAGTACTGTAAGACTGGTCTTGGTACTTTAAAGGCATCAACCAACCACAATACTGATATACTGTGCCAGTAAGTATAAAGTAGAACAACATATACTGATTAATACTGTTAACAAAAACAAACCGTACCTCCCAAACCCGAACTGTCTCGTCAAAAGATCCAGAAGCGAGCATATTAGATTGGGGATTGAAAGCACAACAGAACACATAATTAGTGTGCCCAGTCAGGGTTTTGATTTGAGTTTGTGACTCGAGGTCCCACATTCTGACAGTTCGGTCGTCTGACGCGGCAGCAATCAAGCGGGACCCATCTGAGAAGCTGAGGTCAGATAGACCGGAGCCGGGCCCAGTGGAAGGGGCCAGCTCACAGATTAGAGGGTAAGAGGAGTCGGCGGCGGAGTAGAGGCGTAGGGTTCCGTCGGCGGAGGACGAAGCGAGGAGACGACCATCAGGAGAGAATTTCACAGCGGAGACGGCGCCCCGGTGGCCTGTTAAGGTGGTCTCGAGCGTGTATGGAGTGTATGCGATTGCGTCTTTGGTTGGTGCCTCTTCCATTTGGGCTCGAGGTGAAGGTGAAGGCCCGTTGCTAACATCGTCGTTCGCCATTGTTAGGGTTTTGAGAGGAGAGAGCGGGAAAACAGTGTTTTGGGGCTTTGCGGACGTGGAAAAGAGTTTACTGGTGGGTTTAAGCTCTAAAGAAATGGAGAAGAGAAAGGACACACTTTCTTATTCTTTTACATCTATGTCATCAGACTTCTATGAAATTGTAAAGAATAAAAAAAAGGATTCAAATGTCAAAATTTAAATTTTTTATCTCTATTCTATTATGTCTCTATTATTTAAACTTTAGTACTTAAAATTTAAATTTTAAATGTCAAGAGTTTGCGAAAATACACTGACATGAACAATTTCTGACGTTATTTTTTTAATTTATAGATTCATATATAAACAATATTAAAAAGTGTTAATTTTTTATGTGCATGTACAGAAAATAATTACAAAATGATGGCATTTGACATATAAGTCCATTGATACATGTTACTAATGTCAAACAGATTTGGTACATGCCTTTATTTTTTTCATATATTTTGAAATTATTTATTATTAAAATTTATTAAGATTCGATACATACCTTTATTTTTTTCATATATTTTGAAATTATTTATTATTAAAATTTATCAAGGATTCGGTACAAGCCTTTATGCCACGAAAGACTTCAACTTTTGAACTCCAAAAAAAAAAAATAAACTTAATCAGTTAATTTCATGGGGGCATGTGATCTGTGATTTATTTTCTTTTCATTTAAATATTAACAATTACTTTAATAATTAAGTTTATTTATCTAGTTATTCCCAAAGAGTTCTCTAAAATAAGAAACTAAAGAGCTTAAATATGATAATACTTTATGAACGGTTATTTTTCATATTCATAATATTTGAGAATATTTGTTAAAAAGAATTATTTACTTCCTAAAATATTAGTATTGAATCATGTTATTGTATTAAGAGAAAATAAAGTATTGTTGAATTATATCCGAATCACAAACTTTTAATTTTACCAAATTATTTTTTGAATAAAGAAACCAGGAGTTGTGCATAATGATTGTTTTTTCTATCAAAATAATATAAAAATAAAAAATTGTGTCTTTTGAATAATTAAGAGTTATTAGTTCACAAATCACAATTATTTTCTGAAAATAAAGTATTTCTACTTTCTCTCACCTCTTGCATCTTTCGGAGTGTTTAGCATAGTAACATGATTCGCGAATAAAACGTTTTTTGGAGGTTTCCGCACCGAACAGCGAATAAAATGGTTAACCGAACTTTTACCGATTTATTCGCGAATAAAACGTTTTTTACGAATTATTCGCGTTTTATTCAAAAAAATCGTCACTGTTGCTCGTCCTCCGTGCTCTGTGCTTGAGTGAATTCTGGACTTTGGAGACCCCACCACGTTGCCTCGGCGCTAAACTCTGGGTGAGACTAAGGCAAACTTTTGAATTTTGAAATATATGTGGACCCCACTATCAACTATCAATTATCATATATAAACACGTGGGTACTGTGACATTTTTTTTATAATAAGTTTACTTTTAAATTCTAAATATCAAATTCTGAACACTTTTTAAATATTTTTTTTCCTCAAAATTTTATTAAAACAGTTGAAAAATTAAAAAATTTAAAATAAGTACATATATATATTTTTTTTGGGTTTTTTTTTTTACTTCCTTGTGGTACCGAATCATTTCCGAATTATACCCGAATTATACCCGAATCATGAATTTTTGACCTCACCGAACCGAACCCGAACTTTTGATTTGTTACTATGGTGTTTAGCATCACTGATAAAAAAATACAAAGAAAAGTTTTCCAATTTTGAAGCACACAGAAGAAAAGAACTATATTTTAAAATTGAGGATGGTTAAGTTGTAAAAACCACGAGGCCTTCCGTCTTACCCCAATTTTCTCGCTCCCGCTTCTCACCACACCCCGCCATTATCGACTAAATCAAAACGATGAAGGTATAAATTGATCTGTTTTTTTACTACGTTGCTCTCTTTTCCTCGGATTTCTTTATTCTCGCCTAAGCCGTTGTTTGGTCCATTTTTCCAAAACGGTGTAAACCTGCTCAATTTGCGTATGCTTACAAAGTGTTTGATGAATTGTCTGAATGACAGATCGCTGTAGAAGGGTGCATGCATGGAGAACTGGACAAGGTCTATGCAACTCTCAAACGTCTAGAGGAGGTCGAGAACACCAAGATCGACCTCCTCCTCTGCTGTGGCGATTTCCAGGTAATATTCTTGTGGGTGGATTTGGTTCAAACTTGAGCAAAGTATAAATTGTGCCAACAAAATCTAGTTTCTAAAGTCTGACATATTTGAAATTTTTTTTTCTTAGTGTAATCAGGCTGTCAGAAATGGAATGATTTGCAGTGCCTAAATGTAAAACCAAAGTACCGAGAAATGGGCACATTTTGGAAAAACTATCCTAAATTGCGCCGACCAAAATATAGTTTCTAAAGTCTGACATATTTCAAATTTGTTTTTGTTGGTGTAATCAGGCGGTCAGAAATGAAAATGACCTGCAGTGCCTAAATGTAAAACCAAAGTACCGAGAAATGGGCACATTTTGGAAATACTACTCAGGTCAGGTGAAAGCCCCTTATCCGACAATATTCATCGGTGGTAATCATGAGGCATCCAACCACTTGTGGGAACTGTAAAATTTCTCGTCATAACTAATTCATTTTTAAAAAAAAAAATAGTGGTAGTACCACCGATTTCATTACAAAATCATACTGTTCATACAAGAGTTGGTATCAAACATCTGGTACCTCAATATTGTCATAACTAATCATTTCTTCCCCCCCTTAATATACTACAACTCAATGTCATTCTTGTGTCATTTTAACCTTCTTAACCGGTACAATTGCGCCTGTACCAACCTCTCATTCGGTTATTTGGACGATAGTACTGGCTTTAAATATGATCTGAGTGTAATAAAACAAAATTACAAACCTATTTGCGTAGGAGATCAGCTCTTGCTGGTATGTGCAAGTGAGAAAATTCCTCTCGTCAAAATTTATTATTGAATTAAATTCATCTTATTTATGTGTTGGTTTTTGGAATTTTCTAAATAGGTATTACGGGGGATGGGCTGCGACAAACATATTTTTCTTGGGTTTCTCTGGAGTTGTAAAGTTTGGAAATATTCGAATTGGAGGTCTTTCTGGCATATACAAACCACAGCATTACCTTGCAGGTATTTTTAAACCTGTGTCCTGTACATAAATAAATTAATACGTCTAATCAAATATTGATTTCCATATTAGGATACTTTGAGAAGCTACCATACAGTGAGAACGACATAAGGTCGGTTTACCATGTGAGGTACTATGATGTGCTAAAGCTACTGCATGTAGAGGAACCAATAGATATATTTCTCTCTCATGATTGGCCCCTTGGTATTACTGATTACGGGAATTGGCAAAGGCTTATCAAAGCAAAGCCTTTCTTCAAAGAAGAGGTATTGTTTTTTTTAATTAATTAATTACTTGAACAACTGTTTCTGTACTTCACTTTTATTTCTCATATCTATGAGGTTCCTTCTTTCTTAGGTGGAAAGAAAAACCCTAGGTAGCAAACCAGCAGCTCTGCTATTAGATAAACTCCGACCACCGTACTGGTTCTCGGCGCATCTTCACTGTAAATTTCCCGCAATGATACAGCATGGCGAAGGTGGGCCCGTTACTAAATTCCTTGCCCTTGACAAATGCCTCCCAAATCGTGGTTTTTTGCAGGTATACCCCCCCCCCCCCCCCCCCCCCCCCCCCCCCACCCCACCCCACCCACCCGTCCAAGTCTTTCTTTGAATTAATTTTATTCTTTCTCATAATTTCTAACAGTATACCTTTCAGGTTATAGAGATTCAATCAGATCCTGGGCCTTATGAAATAACGTACGATGAAGAGTGGCTTGCAATAATACGCAAGTTTAATGGCCTCTTTCCATTGACCCGTAATGGCCTTCCACCTTGGTATTTTTTCATTCTCTCTTTACATATGATCAAACATTTCTCGCGTGTGAATATGTAGAAGTAATATATATGCATGGTTTTGCTTATAGGGTTGACAGGCTTGATATAAAAGAAGACCGGGAATGGGTGAAAAATAGATTAGATGAAAGGGGGCGAAAGCCTTTTGATTTTGTTCAGAGCACTCGGCCTTTCGATCCTTCTCGACCCATCTCCAATCCTTCAATAACCAGTAACTTTTTTTGAAACCCTTTTTATAGAAAATATGAGCAAGGCTACGGTACTTTGCAAAGTGCGGAACGGTGCAATGGATCGGTATCTCCGTTTAAAAAGTTCAAACATTCGATCCAAACTGTTCAAAATGATCTCCATATAAAAATGTATTTGGAGACCAAATTTTACATTTTCTTAGAATTTTTTTAGATGGGTAGAAATCACTAGGTCTAAAGATTTTGAACCATAAGTAGTGATTTTCAACATATTTGAAAATATAGTAAAATATTTCTAAAAAATGTAAAATTTGGTCTCCAAGTACATATTCATATAGAGATCATGTTGAGTGGTTTTGATTGATTATTTAGACTTTGAAAATGGAGATATGGATCCATATCACGGATCGATCCGTGCTTTGCAATGTACCATAGCTTCACTCTATATTGTGAATTATATCTTTGGTAGAGTTTGTTGTAATAATGGATTAGATTCCCGACTTGCTTTTTTCTTTTAATTATAGCTAACTCAGTTGGATTTGTGCACAGTGCATTGTAGGAATCCACAGACTGAGTCATTGATGTTATTTTTGGAACAATCATACTTGCTGGACTCCACAAATAGAGCGAGCACCGAAGCACAAAGCAACACTTATCCTTCTAGAGGTACCTTTCATTACAGACTAGAATCATGGGTTTATTTAGATTTCAAAAAAAAAAAAAAAAAAAGAATCATGGGTTTATTTTATAGTACATAGTAATAATTTGTTGAGTGAAGCTATGGTACTATCCATAGCACATATTTGTCCGTACTACAAATCAATATTTTCATTTTTGGAGTTCAAACAGTCGATCTGAACCGTTCAACATGATTTCCGTATGAAAATGTACTTGCAAACTATATTTTATATTTTTTTTTAATTTTTTTTACTATTTTATTTAGATAGGTAGAATATCACTACTTTTGAATGGTCTAGACACCTATCTAAAACAATAGTAAAAATATTCTAACAAAAGTAAAATTTGACCTAAAAGTACATTTTCTCATGTTGAATGGTTCAGATCGATTGCTTGGACTTTGAAAATGAAAATATTGATCCATAGTACGGACCAATATGTGCTAATTTGTTTATATAGACTATGGTTATGGAACCCATTTCAGTGGTAATGCTGCCAAATATGATCCCATTTAAATCTAATGATATGGAAAGAGTAAAAAGGCATATACTTAATAATGAGTCCGGCTACTATACCACTAGTGTCATTCCAAATTAAATAACACCACATCTTAAACCATTGGATCTGCTTTAATATTCGTGTAAGACACTAGTGTCATTCCAGGCTATCTTGTACACGAATATTAAAGCAGATCCAATGATTTAAGATGTAGTGTTATTTAATTTGAAATGACACTAGTGGTATAGTAGCCGGACTTCTTAATAATATACGCACAATTTAGTTTATTTCCAGCCTTATACTGGCCTTTCAAATTCTGCAACTTTTTTGGGTCACAGATGCGAATGATGATGCTGATGATGATAATGTGGATGATGACATTGAAGTAGTCGGTAATCCGGATGATGATGAGTAAGAGGAAGATATCCATTTTGGTTTTCCGGTAACACAGAAACTAATTTCAAACTCATATTAGTTTAAACCAGTGTTTGCGCAAGTTAAATTGCATACAGGGCCCGATTTGTGCATGTGCAATTGAGAGCGCGTTTGGAAGACTTGTGATACTTCCGGTGCGAATTTTTTTTAAAACTGCCATTTCATGGTTCACTCATTATCTAGTTATGATCAATGTTGTGCTTGTACAGTTGGTACATGTCTTCGTTCTTTCTTCGCCTTATGATGTATAAACAAATTTCAATCTTGCCAATTTGATATCAGTTCTGAATGAGATTATGATGGCCTAAAGCTGCAAATGTCTCTTTTTTGTGAGCTTCAATTTCTTATTAAATTTGCATGATGTTACTGGGGTGGAGTCAGACTTTCAAGTTATGAGTTTTAAGCGTAAATGGGAGTCAATTATATAAAATTTTCTTGCTATGAATGAAAATCAATTTTGCATTATTCATAATATTTTACTATAAACTATATAGAAAATAAGACGTAAGTACGTATATTTTGAAAAAAATGAAGGTGACCCATTCACCTAGCATGGCTCCGCCAGTGCATGTTGTAGAACTTTCATGAGTTCATTGGTTATGAATCGGTCAACTTGTCATGTTCAGCGTTTCAAATGAGATCGCTAACCTTTTAGGAGAGGAAATTGAAATATGCAAAAGCGAGAGCTTGCGATACTGATATTTCTTCGTCAAGATCGGACTCGTACAAAAAAATTCCATTAAAGAAGCTCAACTTCTTTAGAGATTTTGACAAATTAGAGCATTCTAGAGAAACATGTAATATCTGGTATTGGGTTTTTTGAGTGAATTTGAGAGCAAGAAAGGGACAAAAATAGGCCGACCAGATTAGCGGATCACTATACAGTATACACTGGTGCTTGATAGATAAAGCTGATAGCTTATAATATTGGAATTTTCTGAAAACTTTTCAGTAGAGTTTTGAAACAAACGAGGATTTTTGGAAAGAATAAAAGAGTATGTTGGTAGTTTCCAAGGGTTGAAAAATGACTGAGTAGGTGGCGGACTTAAGTGGAAGGTGGATTTAAGTATATTTTATAAATAAAGAAAATTTAAAAGAAAATATAAGCAAATAGAGAAGTTTTCAATTTCAGTAGCTTGGTTTCTCTTTACATCACATATGCTTAAATAACAAAGGATAGCAAGACAAAAAAGGTTATATGACAAAATAGAAATAATACAATATTTTTTTTCTCCTAAACAACAACTTGATAGGCAATAATTGTGGCGGCTTCCTAGAGTGGATGAAAGGATGGTCCGATGGGTATCGTTTGTAGCCGTTCGATCCACATCAAGATTTATACGTATTTGATCCGCATATATGTTGAAGTTTTTTCGTGCTAATTTTAATGTTAATCAAACAGTTTTGATCAGACATTAGATCAAATTTGATCCGATGTTCATCGAACTGCCCCGGTTCCTATGTGTTTCTTATGGTCCAAGCTGAATAACCCCGGTTCAGGTAACTAAATAATTTTTGGACCATTAATTATTTGTCTCAAATGTTAGTAAAAGCAATATTATTATAAATTCGAAGGACCAAAGATGTATCAGTTTTTTAATCCAATTGAAAAGCATATAAGTTACATCAAATGTAATTAAATAATTATTTCACTTGTTTAATTCTTTTAAACATAATTGGAATTTAGAAGACCAAATTAAATTATCAAGAGATATACTAGATACCTTAAAATAAAACATCCTCAAATTAATGAGTGCATGCCGTGTTATTTTCTTCCAGATAAAACTTTCACTTCTCATTTAGAAAAACAGAAACTATTTTTATTACTTGGAGCAAAATCGTCTTTGGATGAACAACTACAAAATTTCTAAACAAAAACAAACTTCTTATTGGATCGATAAACATATACAAGGCATAAATGTGAGTGCAATAACAAGTAGTGCACAATAAAATTGGCATAAAATAAACTCTCACGTATGTATATTCAAAGAACCATACAAAAGACACTTATCGGTGGTGACCGTGGCGACCTTGGGCGCTGGCACGCGGGGGAAAGGATTTAGAGGTACGAATCTGGGGCGAACGGGGGAGACCTAAAATTGCTACAAGGCCACCCAAAAATGAAGCAATGGCCGCAACAGCAAATGACGGAGAATTTCCACCACCAAAAAGCTGATCAATGGGGCCGCTTCCTAGAGACACAACCACCTGCACTTACAAAAGTTACAATAAGAAATTTCATATTGTATACGAAAATAGGAAAGAACAGTGCCAGAGAAATGATTACCTGAGGTACTACAATGGCTAAATTAAGAATACCCATGGCCAGTCCTGTTTGAGGAGATGTTATCATAGTTAGGTAAGAAAAAACAGAGCAATATAAAGTGAAAATAAACAAAAAAAAAAAAATCATATATTTACCTTGGCCAAGACCAAGGGGTTCTATCCTAGAAGACACCATTGCATATGGAATACTATATGTGACCTGCACAACAGAAATAAACAAATGATCAATGTTGCATTGTCTCTAAACTTTTTATCTTATAACACATTTAAAATTTTTCTAGAGAAAACAACAGATTTACGTACTGCCAAAGGTGCGCCAAGAATAGTGAACACAACCAATGAGGCAATCACAATCCCATCAGGCGGCAACCCGTTAAGCCCATAATCTATATTACCCGCCACATAGGCAATAACAAGCATCGCCGAGAAACAAAAGCACATTATCAAATTTGATACACCCCACACAAGCCCCGCGCCCCATTTACGGCACAATTTCTCCAACACAACTGAGGTTAACCCTAAGACAACTGAATTCATCATGAGTCCCAATGAGCCCATGCCAACCCCAGCATGGTAAACCAGGTCCTTATCTGGGTCACCATGATAAACCTCACGCCCAAACCAATCAGTGTCAAATAGTATGAAAGGAAACCACCCGGTCCATGTGAGAGCAGTCACAATAAGCGCCATCCAAATTGGTAGGGTAAAATATCTAAAAGATCCAAAAAGTTCCCATAAGAAGGCCTCCTGGGTGTCATGTGCATTGGGGTCTTCTATTGCGACGTAGGTGCTTTCTTGTACCGATGTCACAGTGATGAAAGTAGTGATTGCAAGGACGATGATATCCAATATGAAAGCTGATTTTAGATTGGCGCAATTAATTTTGCATGCAGAGGTGATGGTGAAGGGGAAGATGCTGTACCATCCACCATAAGCGCCAGTGGCAAAGCCGAGAATGTTGCCCAGTGCCATGAAGAGGGAGAAATAGGCATTTGCTATACGGGTTCGTCTGTGATCCTTACCTGGATAAAATAAGGGGCATTGATGATTTAAAAGCAGAGAGTAATTATGTAATTATGTTATATAAACCATGTTCTTAAACAAAAGGAAAAAAAAAAATTAATTCTTTTCCTTCGAGTAGCATGTGACTTTCACAAAAACAATAATTCTTCAACAAATAAAATATTTATGGAAGAGGGGGAGGGGGGAGGGGGGAGGGGGGGTGATTGTCCTGTCGGTATTGAAATCAAAGACCACAAAGTAATTATAAGCTATTTTAATAACCTTCACATTATAATCACTTTCCTTGCACCTGCCTTCCATAAGATTGCTTGATCCTGACTTATTAATTATAATCACTTTCCTTACACCTACCTTCCATGCAGAATTGTAGATTAATAAATTTTCCTCTTCAGGACACGTTTCTTTTCTAGTTTAAGCTTGTGTATGTTACTAATTTCAACTTGTAATTACTAACTTTAGATAGTTACGCATCATTATCACTGAAGATGCATTGTTTTATTCTAATTTGAATTGAGCAGTTGTGACAGTCCTTTGTTCAAGAACCATGATATACCTATTAAACTACTCCCCCCCTCTCTCTCTCTCTCTCTCTCTCCCTCAAAAAATATTATATATTTTTTAATGAAAGTACATACAAAAATGCCAACTGTAACAAAAAAAATATTGCAAACTTCCGTAGACAGTGATGGGCAGACAACGATCATCATGGAATTAGAAAAAACACAACTCCATCATAACACCTCCCTAAGCAGGAAAGGATGACCAATAATTTAACAAAAAGCTGGTTAGGAAAGGCTGGACCAACCTTTGGCGCCTCTAACCAGAGCTTATCTACAGTAACATTGCATTTGTACCCTCAATAATTTGCCAGTTGCATACAGCAGAAAGAAGTGTAGAATAAAACAAGGCAGAGAAGAGGGTGACAGGTCAATAACTCTTTACTCCTTATAATGATGATACAGAAATTGAGAGCGATTAATACTTAATTTCTGATTGAGGTAACAATTAACAAATCTCCCTCCATGAGCCAAGATGATAATTAAAAAACGAAAATCACAGTAGTTGGAGGAAACAATTATAAATATAATGGCAGTAAAAGTTCAGGGTTTAAATAGCAAAATTGAACTCACCGGTGAGATCTGCCAGGAGGGCTCGGCATGGCCCCTGAGTGGCATTATTTCCCACATCAAGCAACCAAAAACCAATCACATAGATTATCACAGCTCTCAGTCTAGGCGCACCGGGCTCCTTTGAGTCTCCCATCAGCCTCCCCAGATCGGCAGAGAACCCCACAATCAACACAGCTAATGCAATTGTTGCCGCTCCTCCCACAATAAACGGCCGCCGTCGTCCCAGAGGCGAGTCCACAGGCAACTTATCACTGAGGTGGCCAACCAACGGTTGAACTATCAGACCTGAAAGAGAAGAGGAGAAGAGGAGAAGAGAAGAAATCAGATGCAGTTGGTTGAAGTAGACCCGACCTGTATGTAGGCCAGTGAATTTGATTTAATACCTGCAAGGGGTCCACAGAGCCAGACGAGGCTAGCGAAGGCGTGAGGGATGCCGAGCTCTTGCACGTAGGGAGTTAAGAGGCTGAGTTGGAGGGCCCACCCGAACTGGATCCCACAGGCAACGGAGGCGGCACGGAGGAGGCGACGGAGGGGGGCCTTTGGAACGGTCGCAGGTGGCGTGACGGAGGTGGAAGGTCGGCTCCGGCGAGCACCACCCTCCGCCGCCACTGCCGGAGGCATGGCGTAGGAGAGAGAGGATAGGTGCGATTAGGTAGTAGTAGTAGTGGTGGCGAGGATATCGAGAATGTTGGTTGGGTCGTTTTGTAGTGTAGTGAGAGAGGAGAGGAGAGGAGAGGAGAGGGGAAGGAATTGGAAAAAGGGGGTTTCCAATTCCAATTCCAATTCCAATTCCAATTCCGATCCCTTGCCTCGTCTAGTCGTCTGTGCTGTGCTGGCTGATCTCAAAAATGACAAAATCTCTCAGTTCTCAACCCAATAAGGGAGCAGCAGCAAGGCATCAAGCATCAGTACCTACTTGCTCGCTGCTCTGCTCTGCTCTGCCCTATTATTTTGGAGAACGGAGTAGGTCCGATGCCCATCGGACCTTTTTTTTTAGGTTCAACGAGTATGATGACCGTCTGATCTAATTCAAGAGTTGTGCACACGAAAACTGAAACGAACAGGCACGAATTTTAAAGCATTCCACACGATTTAAAGCAAATCGACGGTGATTAAGCCCATCTAACCAGAGTAGGTCCGATGCCCATCGGACCTACTCTCAAGTGATTATTTTGATGGCACGGGTGGTCTTTTTGAATATCTCTTTTCTCATATTTGCCCAGTTTTTATTTTTATTTTTTTCTCTTTTCTGATATTTGCCCTGTTATTTATTTTTTCTCTTTTCTGACGATAAATATCTTAGATACTTGCACATATTGGTTGGGCCAAGTTGAATTGCGTGTTTATGGATTTTCATCGACTGATGTGTAACTGTCTCACTGGTCTATTCGGTTTGGAAATTAGATTTTATAAATGTCCTATTATTTTTTCATTTTCTTTTTTACCAAATTATTTTTCTTTAAACCAGCCAGCGAGACGCCTGGACTATTTTATGTACAACAAAAAGTAAACGAATTTACAATTTTACATACAAAAAAACATATGAGGAGGATGGAAGATTGAAGAAAAGTAAAAAAATGGGTAGTGAACTATGGATTCAAATCTGCTGAAATCCGATATCATGAATTCTCTGAAATTCCGAATCCAACTATTGAATTATTTTGAGATGCGTACACAGAAAAACTAGCTGTTTCGAGATGTGTGCACAGAAAAAGTTGGACGGCTGGATCTCGAATTTCAGGAATTTCAGGTTTACTGTTCATGGATCTCGGATTTCAGCTGTGAATTTTTTATTTATAGAAATTATTATTAAAGAATAAAACAATATCTTTATTTTTCGATGCTATAGATGGATTCGAAGTATTCAAACTTTGGAGCCAATTTTTTTTTTTTTTGAATTCAAAGTGTTTTTTTTTTTTTTTGTGAAAGGGTGCCTGATTTTTTTTTGAAACAGAAAGTGCACTGAAATTTTTTCTTAAATATTAGTCGGAATTTTTTCTGAAACAAAAATAGTGACTCTGAAAATTTTTCATAAACATAAAGAGTGCTAGAATTTTTCTGAAACATAATAAAATATTTTGGATTGGAAACTTTTTTTTTTCAGTTCTATAGTTTGAATCTTAATTTTTTTTCGAATTCATCTATACTAATAGAAAAAACTCAGATATTTTTCATGTTTTCCTTTATTATTTAATAATAATTTCTATTATTAAAATTAATGGGCTCATTTGCCAAATTAAAAATAATATCAGAATATATTTTTTTTCAATAATACGTGTAGAACAAAAGAGGAGTAATGTTATTTGAATAGGAGTTGTAATAATATTATTTAATACTATTTGAAAAAAGTGAAATATTTTTAAATAAATGTTAGTTCGACTGTATAATGTTAAAAAATAATAATAATACAAATAATAACGAATTAAAGCGGAGTGTTTTACATCACACTCATAGTTTGCGATTTAAAGTTCAAAACGTCGATCCGAATGTAGAAGTTGATCTCCATATTAAATTGTGCTTGGATACCAAATTTTACATTTTTTAGAAACTTTTTACTATTTTTTTAGAATTTTTTAAAATCACTCTTTTTCAGAAAATTCTGGACCATATAAAATCAGTGATTTTAAAAAATTCAAAAAATGTAAAATCCAATATCTAAGCACAATTTAATATGGAGATCAACTTGAACAATTCGGATCAACATTTTGAACTTTAAAATCGCAAAATATGAATATGAAGTAAAACACTCGCTTAATTTCATGAAACACCATAATCCAATAATATTATTATTATTATTATTACTTTTGTGATTATGACGACCACAATAATAATGATTGGTTGTCATTTAATTTAAGTACTGCTGATAATATATAATAGTACATGTTATTCTGTGTACCGCAAGTTTTTTATTAAACTAATTTATTAACATAACAAACTAGTCGATTTTAAAATAATTTCGAATTTGTTTATGTGCTTTCTATTCTTATATTAAGCATATAAATATTCTGATTTATTAGTGGCTATGATTTAAATATAATATTTTAAATTGAATATCAGTCTTTCAATCAAATAGTCTATCATATTTTGATTCTATATATCTTTTCTATGTTTATTTACGTGTAGAAATTTAAATTTATTTAGACACGTACTCGCCGATGCCTCTCTAGCGCTCTTTATCTCACAAAATCTATGTTTCCTTCTCTTTCCCCATTTTAAATGTCATTTGAGAAATTTTTGAATTATAATTGATTGGTCATGTTTTCATTTCTTTCTATTTTTCATATCATTTCAGGAATATTATTTATCATTTAATATGTCACTTTTTATGAGATTTTTTTATGAAAAATATGTCAAAAAGATCTAAAAAACATATACGTCATTTAATCATATATGCCATTTAATATGTTATTTGAGAGATGTTATTACGTGTAGATGTCATTTAATATGTCATTTAAAGAATGTAATTTGTCATTTAGTCTAATTTTTTTTTATGAAAATATGTCATTTTGTATGAGATTTTTTTGTCATCTAGCCCGATTAGCGAAGCTTTTTTTTAATATAGTATTTTTATTATAGTAATTAAGATTTTTCAATAAACTAAGTACATATCATTGACCGGCATAAAAATAATGAATATACATATAATATATATAATTAATATAATATCACCTAAGCAACTCAAAAATAACTCAAAAAGAAATGTATTAAAACTTTTGACTATAAAGTACTCAAAATAAATGTGTGGTAAATGTAGTTAATAAGAATCCAAAATATTTTTTAAATAAAAAAAATTATTTTGGCAATTATATATCATACTTAAAAAAATCTTTGAAATATCTTTCTACTATAAAACAGTTCCTGTATTATAGTAGAGTGTAAAAATTAAATTGATTCAATAACATAAACAAAATGAAAAAATATATTTAACTAATCAAATTTACTAAAATTCCTCAAAAAAAATGTCATTTGAGTGAGAGATTGTGTTCGAAATTCAGATGTAAAAAATATACTGTTGTAATAACAAGAGTATAGATTTTAAAGACATACCTTCATCTCTGTTTCAAAAAAAAAAAAATACATTATCTATAACTTTAAAATTTAAATATTATATGAAAAAAATGATGTACATGTATTTTCAATAATATCTACAAGAAAAACTCGATTTAAAAAAATAAAGAAGGGAAAAATTATGATTACTTCATTAAATTCAACACAATTCTTTATACTTTACGTGTCTGAATTACAAAAGAAATATATAACAATTAACATGATTGCAAATAGTATCAATATCTGACTCTTATTTTTTTATAACGAGACATTATTTTATAATTGTTTTGAATTCAATTATATTTTTACAATTTTTCTAATAAATTACACAATAGAAGCACATATATTTGAAAAAAAAATAGTGTGAGACATAATTTTATAATTTTTCTGAAAAAAACATAAAAATAAGGGTATTTTTGAATGAAAGAAAAAATTGAGCCAGGAGAAGCCGACATTTTTATTAATATCCAAAGTTTAATAGAAATTAATTAATATACCCAGATCTGCTGAAAAGTTATAAAAATATTTGTACTAGTCATTTCCTGGTCGGTACCCAATTTAATTCAGTACCGATCGGAAAATAGCCGGTACCCAAATTTTATTTATTTATTTATTTTTGCAACAGTACTGGCCTTTTCGGGAAAACATCGGTGCGTCGCTGATGTTTTTGCAATAAAACATCGATGCACTTCTGCCATCGTTATGCTGTGCATAAAGCATCGGTACTCAATTTTAGAATGCTGGTTATTGTCAAATTAAATTCACTAGCTACATGCGAACAATAAACTTTAGTGTCATATGACACTGTAAAAAAAAATCAGTACTTCAATCCGAGTTTCCTACGACTTTTTCTTCTAGCCAACTATGCTATGCCCATCCTTAAAAAAAAATTAAGTACCGGCCAGAAAATGGCCGGTACTGTTGCAAAAATAAAATAAAATAAAAAAAATTTGGGTACCAGCTATTTTTCGGCCAGTACTGAATTAAATTGGATACCGGTCAGAAAATAACCTGTACAGATATTTTTATAACTTTTCAACAGATCTGAGTATATTAATTAATTTCTATCAAACTTTGGATATTAATAAAAATGTCGGCAGGAGAAGCACGCACCTTCCTTACTTCATATGACTCCGCTCTTGACATTCTAAAAGAGAACACCTCAAAATTAATGTACACAGAGAAATATATACGTTAAAGTATAAAATTATTAATATGATACGAAATATTGTATACTCGTTGGGAAAAAATTTAATATTATTTAATATCATTTTTCCAAACGAATGATCACAAATATTCCACTCTAACAATTTTTTATGAACACGACCAAACTAACTTTTTATGTAGGTCACCTATTTATTGGGATTCAAATATGTGGCTATTTTTGAAGAAGACTAACACTCTGCTTTTAAGAGTCTGCTCCAGAACAACGTCATTAAAGGGAAGGAAAGAGAAGGGAGGTAATACGCCTTCAGACCGGAGCTGCCCGCAACGTTTATCTGCTCCAGAAGCGAGGAGATCAGAGAGGACAGGAAGGAAAGCGATAATGTGCCAAGGGGAACTCCATGTACAAAAGTTCTAAAATTTGTCCCCTCCGATTCGAGGTGTAGAGGGAGTAAATCGGACTCGTGTTCCTTCCTTCGCCTTCCGTCCCCTTCCTCTACGTGACTCCTTTCTGGAGCACAACCTAATGAGAGAAAGAGAGAAAAGAGAAGGAGAGAAAGTGAGAAAAAAGAAAGTAGGGTGCTGCCTTTCTCTAAGGAACAACATATTTAGATCTATTTATCGGAGGGTAAGAAATCTAGCCGACATGCGATAGTAACGAAATCTATATGATAATGAGTTTTTTTTCTTTTTCTAAATGCTTCTTGTTTTTCACTCGCAACACGCAAATTTGTAGAACTGATGTCAAGAAGATTCTATTTAAAAAGAAACTAACATTTAATCTAGTAGCAAATACACATAACTCCGATGTGGAAGGTTATAAGTTCGAAATTCTTATGAAAAAAAAAGTATTTATTATAATAATAAGGGTTTGAAAAAAAAAATATTGTGTGGCTTTTTCCAACCTCAATATTCTTATTAAAAAAAAATCCTATTTAAAAAACCAAAGAAATAATAAAATTAATCGAACTTGGACTTGAAAAACCGGTGCTAAATATGAATCCCTTGCAATCTAACTTGGATTCGGAGTATCGAAGGGATATAAAATTAATCGAAGAAATAATAAAATACTTGTCATGGTGGCCAATCACACACTGACACAAATTAACATATGACGATCATGACCGTGCCTTTAAAATAAAATAAAATAAACCGTGTTGCGTTTATGTTGTAAATAAGTCATTTGATATTTACTCAGTTGCCTCAGAATATTATACATCCAAACGATGAAGCAACGAATTGTACTACTCTAAGTTAACGACTATTTCAAACTACATTTTTATGTTTGAATATTTTTTGAGTTAGTAAAATGAACTTTTCTTTGTTTTTTTTTTATGAATTAGCATGTTATTTTATTAACCTAATTAAAGGTTGAATTATTTTATTATTTCAAATTTCAATTAGTTCACTATTCTCATTAACTCAAACCTTCATTCAAACACACTCTATATAAGGAGAACGGAGTAGGTCCGATGGGCATCGGACCTACTTTTAGGTTCAATGATCATGATGACCGTCCGATGCCCATCGAAGCATCGAACGAGAGTAGGTCCGATGCCCATCGGAGCATCGGACCTACTCTCAAGTGCTATATAAGATGAAGCAAAGTGGGTTTGGTGAACACAACTTTAAAATCTATCGTACTGACTTTAAACGAGACCAATCCAAATCGTTGAGACAGATCTACTTTACGAGTGATGCATGTACATGCAATATTTTGAAATTTTCAAATTTAGTATAAAGTCAAATAGTAAAAAAATATGACTTTGTATATTAAAGAAAAATGAATTTTTACAAATTTTAATGCATTCATTTTCATCAATTTTTGACCGCTTGACTTTGTACAAAATGAATTTCAAAATTTTGCATGTACAAACATCATTTGTGATGTAGATTGATTTCAACTGTTTAGATTCGTCTCATTTGAAGTCAATCTGTTAAATTTTAGAGTTATACTCACCAAACTCTTTAATGAGCACAACACACCATAGTTTTGGATCCGTATCCTCCCAGGTACCTGACTCAAGCAAATTGAAACGGACGGCCCAGATTAATCCTATCTGGGCCAAACTCAATTCGGTGCCTATGGAGACTGTAGGAGGCTGTTTTGAGATTCGTGCCATGTTAAAACAACGGTCCGATCATAATTTGCTTGAGTCAGACAACCTGAGGTGATGTGAATTCATATATTTGCTCATATAAGATAAGATGTTCTATTCGGTACAATTTATAGATCTAAAAGTACAACAAAAATAAATTTCATATGGAATAAAAATGCGTGCAACTTTTAAACTTCGTAACCTTTTCAGTTTACTAAGCGTAAAAAATAACTTTCTACACATTCCATGATTTATAAAAAAGGGAAATTTCATGTATACCCCTTAAAACTTCAAAATTATATATTCCCCGTCTAAAGTTCGTAATATCATATTTACCCATCTAAATTTTAAAAATTCACAAATTTATCCATTTTATTATCTTTTCTATTAAAACACATTTTAAATTTATAAAATACCCATTATATCTTTTATTAAAAAAACAAAAAAAAATATGTAGTATGTTTATGAAAAATATCAGTCTTCTAATTGGTCAGTTTTTTAGGGTAAATAGGTCATTTATGTACTTTCGACCCATATACAGTGACATTTAGGTACATGCTTGTGGAAGCGTCAGAAGTAGAGAAATGACTCATTTGCCCTCTGAAACCGACCAATTAGAAGGCTCACATTTTTCTTAAACTTGCTACATATTTTTAAATTTTTAATAAATGGTAAAATAGATACTTTATAAATCTAAAATGTGCTTTCATAGAAAAGATAATAAAATAAGTAAATTTTTGAATTTTTAAAATTTAGAAGGGTAAATAAGATATGAGTGAGCCTATGGTGCTACGCATAGCAAGGATGACTAGTGTACTACGGCTCAATATGGTACTTTTTAAAATCCTAACGGTCGATCCAACCGTTCAATGTGATAATCATATGAATATGTACTTGCAAACTAAATTTTATATTTTTTTTGAATTTTTTTACTATTTTTTTGGATAGGTAGAATTTTGATGGTCCAGAATTTTCAGAAAACACTGATTTTTCTACCTATCTAAAAAAATAGTAAAAAAATTCGAAAAAATATAAAATTTTAGTTTGCAAGTACATATTCATATGATTATCACATTGAACGGTTGGATCAACCGTTAGGATTTTAAAAAGTACCATATTGAGCCGTAGTACACTAGCCATCCTTGCTATGCATAGCACCATAGGCTCACTCATAAGATATTGTGAACTTTAGAGGGGTAATACATAATTTTGATGTTTTAGAGGGATATACATGAAATTCCTCCTATAAAAAATTATACTGCTTGTGTTATAGTAGTGATCATATTGGATAAAAGAAGTATCCATGTTCTTATCATTTTTCTTTTTTTCCTTTTTTATTTATAGGAAAGAAAGTTACTAGTTATGTTTGTGGGAAATTAATATGTTATTCTGATCTCAATCTTTTAAATTTTCATGCGCGAACTCAAGAAAGATCAACGGTTAGAATCAGAATAACTGGTTCCTATTATTTCTTTGGAACAATAAGTGTCTACTTAAAGTTAGAAACAATGTTAGGTGTGTATTAAGTGTACCGTTTGTTCATTAGATTCTGATATCTACTATAAAGTAGAAAAAAAAATTATTTTGGCGATCAATACATTTTTGTTATTTTCTGAAGTGTACCGTGAGTTGGAGCCTGCACATCACAATCAATCTGTTGTTATTCATTAGATGTAATGATTGCTTATTCAATTTAAATTTATACTAAAAAAACAAGATTAAAATTAAAGAATTTTACTCATGTCATGTCATTAACATCTTTGTTTTATTCAATTTTATTATCTCTTCTTATTTATTATTTATTATGATTGGATGGATACCTAATATTCTCTCATAATTTATAATTTTGTTAAAGAGATAACATATATTTTGTATTTATTTTCTGTAGAAACTTTCCGCAATTAATCGTGTTATTTTTTTTTATTATGTAGGTTTCTAAAGTTTTGCAAAGAAAAATATTTATTTATATTCAAAATTTTATTTGACCCTAAGATTCTTATATATAAATTATTACTGTAAAAAGTAAATATACTATATAGTAGATACTAAAGCAATTTTAATACTAATGACCACAATGACAACTTAATGATTCGGGAAAGGTTCGGCAGGGTCAGAAGTTCTTGATTCGGAAATAATTCAGGTATAATTCGGCAATAATTCATAATTATACATTAAGTTCAGACCGGAGATCTTAGTCTCACAAGAGAGCAAAAAAAAAATATTGCGAATAATTCGAGAAAAAATATCGTAAAATTTGGGAAAAATTCGAAATTTTTTTTTGGAAAATGAATAATACTTCGGTAACAACTCAAATCTGAATAATTCGCAAATTTTGTCACTATGCTAATGACTAAGCATATTAGAATGCCCAAAAAGTTATAGAAACAATAGAGAATTTGAAAATAATTTTTTTTACTAAAAAAAAAAAAGAATTTGAAAATAATTAAGTTGAGTATTTGTTAGAAATTAATCAATTGTTACAACGCATAAAACAAAGAATTACAGAATCAACATTATAATATTTTTCCGTAAACACAAATAAGAAATGAGTATATATATATGAGGAGGGATCAAGTTACAACAAAGTTACAACAACCATTTTTTTTCATTTTCAAAGTCTAAATCGTCGATCCAAACCGTTCAACATGATTATCTAAATAAAATGTGCTTGCAGATCAAATTTTACATTTTTTTTGAATTTTTTTACTATTTATTAAGATGGGTACAAAATTCAATGGTCTGAATATGGCTATTTTTTGTAAAATACTTAATAAATAGTAACAAAATTAAAAAAAATGTAAAATTTGATCTGCAAGCACATTTTATTGTGGAGATCATGTTGAACGGTTTGGATCGACGATTTGGACTTTGAAAATGAAAAAAATGGTTGTTGTAACTTTGTTGTAACTTGATCCCTCCTCTATATATATATGTATGTATATATATATATATAGAGTGGCTAATATCAAAACGTTTGCACCAAGCCTCTCGTGCAACCAAGTCGTTTTCGGATTTTCAAAGTCCAAACGGTCGATCCGAGCCGTTAGATGTGATCTCTATATTAAAATCTGCTTGGAGACCAAATTTTATATTTTTTGGAATTTTTTTACTATTTATTAAGCCACTTTGAAAATTACTGATCACATGGTCCAGAAATTAGTTGCACTGTTTTTACTGTTTATCCGGATCAGCAATTTTCAAAGTGGCTTAATAAATAGTAAAAAAATTCCAAAAAATGTAAAATTTGGTCTCCAAGCAGATTTTAATATAGATTGAACATCTAACGGTTCGGATCGACCGTTTGGACTTTGAAAACCCGAAAACAACTTGGTTGCACGAGAGGCTTGGTGCAAACGTTTTGATATTAGCCACTCTCTCTCTCTCTCTCTATATATATAGAGTGGCTAATATCAAAACGTTTGTTCCTAGCTCCCGGTGCAACTAAGTTGTTTTCAGATTTTCAAGGTCCAAACGGTCGATCCGAACCGTTCAACATGTTCTCTATATTGAAATGTGCTTGGAGACTAAATTTTACATTTTTTGGAATTTTTTTACTATTTATTAAGCCACTTTGAAAATTGCTGATCACATGGTCCAGAATTTAGTTGCACTGTTTTTACTGTTCACCCGGATCAGCAATTTTCAAAGTGGCTTAATAAATAGTAAAAAAATTCCAAAAAATGTAAAATTTAGTCTCCAAGCACATTTCAATATAGAGAACATGTTGAACGGTTCGGATCGACCGTTTGGACTTTGAAAATCCGAAAACAACTTGGTTGCACCGGGGGCTAGGAACAAACGTTTTGATATTAGCCACTCTCTATATATATATATATATATATATATATATATATATATGAGGAGGGTTCAAATGCCTCCATTTTTTATGCCTCCACCATGCCTCCATTTTTAAAAACTTTAATAACTCAAAATTTAAAACTTAAAAGTCAAAATAAAACCGTTGGATATGATCTACATCATTTTATCTATGTGCTCATAAAAAATTATCACATTTTGATTTTGTTTTTATGTGAATCAATAAGTTGAAAAATCAACGTCTAGAAATTATCCACATTAGTACGTTTTTTTACAAGCTCTTGATGACAACCAAAATAAAATTGAAATGTCATAAGTTTTTACACTTGCATAGATAAAATGATGTAGATCATATCCAACGGTTTTAATTTGACTTTTAAGTTTTAAATTTTGAGTTATTAAAGTTTTTAAAAATGGAGGCATGGTGGAGGCATGAAAAATGGAGGCATTTGAACCCTCCTCATTATATATATATATATATATATATATATATATATATATATATATATAGGGGCTGGCTACTATGCTTATATAAGCAAAAGCCCACATATGCTTATAACTCATTTTTGCGTTTCCAATGTTCAAATGGTCGATCCGACCGTTCATCTTGTTCTCCATATTAATATGTGCTTGGAGACTAAATTTTACATTTTTCTGAATTTTTTTACTATTTATTAAGCCACTTTGAAAATTGCTGATCTGGGTGAACAGTAAAAACAGTGTTTCCAAAATTCTGGACCATATGATCAGCAATTTTCAAAGTGGCTTAATAAATAGTAAAAAAATTCATAAAAATGTAAAATTTAGTCTCCAAGCACATATTAATATGGAGAACAAGATGAACGGTCGGATCGACCATTTGAACATTGGAAATGCAAAAATGCTCATTTAAGCATATGTGGGCTTTTGCTTATATAAGCATAATAGCCAAGCACTATATATATATATATATATATATATATATAGAGCTTGACTACTATGCTTATATAAGCAAAAGCCAACATATGCTTATAACTCATTTTTGCGTTTCCAATGTTCAAATGGTCGATCCGACCGTTCATCTTGTTCTCCATATTAATATGTGCTTGGAGACTAAATTTTACATTTTTTTGAATTTTTTTACTATTTATTAAGCCACTTTGAAAATTGCTGATCTGGGTGAACAGTAAAAACAGTGTTTCCAAAATTCTGGACCACCAGATCAGAAACTTTCAAAGTGGCTTAATAAATAGTAAAAAAATTCAGAAAAATGTAAAATTTAGTCTCCAAGCACATATTAATATGGAGAACAAGATGAACGGTCGGATCGACCATTTGAACATTGGAAACGCAAAAATGCTCATTTAAGCATATGTGGGCTTTTGCTTATATAAGCATAGTAGCCAAGCTATATATATATATATATATATATATATATATATATATATATATATATATATATATATATATGAGCTTGGCTACTATGCTTATATAAGCAAAAGCCCACATATGCTTATAACTCATTTTTGCGTTTTCAATGTTCAAATGGTCGATCCGACCGTTCATCTTGTTCTCCATATTAATATGTGCTTGGAGACTAAATTTTACATTTTTTTGAATTTTTTTACTATTTATTAAGCCACTTTGAAAATTGCTGATCTGGGTGAACAGTAAAAACAGTGTTTCCAAAATTCTGGACCACCAGATCAGAAACTTTCAAAGTGACTTAATAAATAGTAAAAAAATTCAGAAAAATGTAAAATTTAGTCTCCAAGCACATATTAATATGGAGAACAAGATGAACGGTCGGATCGACCATTTGAATATTGGAAACGCAAAAATGCTCATTTAAACATATGTGGGCTTTTGCTTATATAAGCATAGTAGCCAAGCTCATATATATATATATATATATATATATATATATAAGGCGACATTAACTGTGACCACTCATTGTCGGGACAGGTGCAACTTGTAAGATTCTGTTGAAAGAGAAGAACCAATAATTGCAATTCAATGATAATTAATTCATCTAGCAATAGAAAATGAACGCCTGTTGTTTCCTCTTCTTTTATTGCTCCGTCTCCTTGTATTCTAGTACCAGCGTCATTGTCAATGAATTCGTATCCTCTGCATTAACTCAAAAGAGAATCTTTTAAGTTAATGAATTCCAACCGTCTGATATGTTTTAAGATTCGTGTAAATTAAATCTACATCAATATTAAAAAATTTCTATGTTATAAGCAGAGCCGAATTAGCTGGAAATTTTTTATTGGTAGTAATTAATAGAAAAGAATATAGATAAACAGTAAGAGTACAGTAATATTTATATTGGTAGTAAGATCGGTAGGAATTCTACCAATTAAAAAAATAAAAAAGTTTGGATCGGTAAGAATTTTACCGATCTAAACTAGTTTTTTTCTTTTTTCCTTTTAATTTTTCTAGTAAGATATAATTTTTTTACAAAAATAGATAAAGTATCTTAATAACATTCTATCTATTTTTTAAAAAACTTTTCATATTTTACTAAAAATCAAATATAAGAATTCTTTCTATCTATATATCAGATTAAAAAAAAAATTCGATCGGTAGAATTCCTACCGATCTTACTACCAATATAAATATTAATGTAATCTTACCATTTGTCTCTCTTATTTTCTACTAATTACTACCAATAAAAAATTTCCGAATTAGCTCCGTTTAAAATCATATAATTGAAATTCATTAACACAAGATTGAGTTAATGCAGAGGACACGCGTTCACTGTCAATTTATTGGCGCCGACCTTTATCTATCTATATATATATTCTTTGTCACGAGAAACACGGTGCAAGCAACGACAGAGCTTTTTTTGCAAATTAAAAAAGAGTAAATAAATATTAGCCCATGGGCTCACTTCAAGAAATCTAATTAATTTAGGCCCAAAACCAGTTAGGACATGGAAAAGTAATGAAAAATGTTTTAATATTAAGAAAGGGAAATTTACAATTTTACATACTTTAATACTTTAATATTAAGAAAGGGAAATTTACAATTTTACAATTATACATATAAAGAGAAGAAAAATATGATTTCTCTCTCTCTCTTATCACAAAGACCAGCAGCTTAGCTGAAGCGACTCCTCAAACTTCTCTTCCAACGACTCCTTGATTTTCTCTTTCTCGATCTGAGGTTGTGGCATTTCGCTAGAGAAGAAGCGGCGAACCATGTCTTTCGCTTGGATTAATGCAGAAGCAGAAAGAGAATCAAAAGCAGAAGGAGATGGCGATGGTGTGACGCTACAAGTGTATGCAGGTTTGTGCTGGCTGTAACTGAGAAAGAGCATAGCAGCTGTTGGTGCCATTACAAATTGTGACTATGAAATTGAAATTGAAATTGAAGTGGATAGATAATTGGATGAGAAATGGATGTGTTTTATTTATAGAGATTGGAGTGTGCTATATATATATATATATATAGTTATGAGCGGGAACTGCGTGCTTGTCGGAATCTGTTTGTAGTTTTGGAAAACAATGTGCGGTTTTCTAAAATATCAGGGGCTTTATTTTAAATTTTGTCTAGAGATACTCCCAAGTCCGAATTCATATCCTCTGCATCAACTCAAAAGGGAATATTTTGAGTTAATGAACTTTGACCATCCGATCTGTCTTAAGATTCGTGCGGTCTAGATCCGCACGAATATTGAAAATACTCCTAAGTTATAGTGAGAAGCCGGATTGGCTCCGTTTAAAATCAGACGGTTCAGATTCATTAACTCGAAAGATTCCTTTTTGAGTTAATGCAGAGGATACGCGTTCCCAAGTCCAAGGTGGAATGGGGAAAACAATGGGGCACCTGATTTTACCAGGTGAACCTAGTCTACTGCATTAATCCGGTTTGGATCTCTCAGTCATAATTTCTCATGGATAGATTAATTGTGTCGGTGTATAGAGTAATAATACACCGTGTCTAAACGTGGGTTGAAACAAGAACAGGTGGGTGGGGCAATTGAATTTTGAAAAAAGTAGGTGCTAATGGTAAATACCCACAGAAAGTCTCAAATCCTCGGCTATCAGATTAGTACAAAAAAAAAAAAAAAAGTAAGTATGTGTGTATTTCTTTTATTTTATCTTCAACTTTTTTTCGTATAAAGAACTTTATACTGTACTCTTACCTGATATGTATAATAACATAGTGACTCATACATTAATATTCGAGTTAAGTTGGTAAATCCTGATTGAAAAAAAAGGACGAAACCTCAAAATTTGCAGCACGCGCCATTTTGGGACGATCGTAGCGTAGCTTGTGTTGGATGAAATATGCCACGTGCTGCGCCCACGCTGCTACCCTCGGAAAGGAGCGTCGCATAAGCACTGCATTGTAGCCAAATGTCAAATGTGTGGATTTAAATAATGATTCTTTATAGAGACGTGATAACGATCGTTAAGTAACTATTTATTTGGTTACGGATAATTGTTATTCGAATCTGGGGCGGAGCTATGAAAATGAAAATCCGATATTTTTATTAAAACCCCTAAAAAAAAACAAATTATCAAATCTGCTCCCACCCCAACTTTATTTTTATTTCTACCCTAACCGCCCGTGGGCTGGGCGGTCCAGTTTTCCCACCTGACCGCCCAGCAGCTGGGCGGTCCACTATGCATATCTGACCGCCCAGTGGCTGGGCGGTCCAGTTTTCATAGCTGACCGCCCAGCAGCTGGGCGGTCCGCTAGTGTTTTTTTTTTTTTTTTTTTTTTTTTTTTTTTTTTTTTTTTTTTTTTTTTTAGAGAGAGACAATATGAATATCAAGATGCTGAATTCTTAACGCTAAAAATTCGATTTTTTTTTGTAAATATTAGTTAGATTACTTCTTTTAAGCATATTTATACTAAAATACGCTAAATTACTTGAAATTATGTTAAATTACGTTGAGTTACACTATATTAAGTTAAATTACACTAAATTACATTACATTACGCTAAAATACGGTAAATTACAAATGAATAGGGAGGATAGTTTTCACTGAAAAGGCGAAAAACGACGACGAAACTTCAAACGGTCATAAAACGACGCTCGAGTGTCCGATTTCAGCAAACGACCACTTTTCGGAAAGCTTGAGAAAATGCGCATGCGTCTATGCCAGCTATGCTGGATTTCGAAATTCAGAATCGCCAAAAAACTAAGGGAAAAGCCTCAAAACTTGAGTTGAAGTGATGCAATATGGTCCTGCGCATGCTTCACGAAAAGGAGCGTAACTTTTGATCCGTCCGTCGGATCGGGCTGAAATTTTGACAGGAACTCCACAGCCCAAAACCGGATCCAAAACGAATCTATGATTCGTTTTTCCCATTTTTCGGGCTCAGATTCGCGATCCGAGTCTTCCTTCATGGACTTTTGGACATTTCTTTATAATTTTAGAGTTTTTAGGGTCTTTGATGTATCTTTTATGTATTTTCTTTTTTAGGGTTTGTATTTAAACAGACGTCATGTCTTTTGGCAGAAGTTAGTTTTTCATGTATCAGTTTTATCAAAGAATTGAGAATCTGTGTGATCTCAGAACCAAACCTATCTTTTCATTACTTTTTCCAATTTCTTGATCGTTCGTGCATCATGAAGTTTCCGATTAAGATTTTCATTTCTATTATTCAATCCAAGTAGCTCAGTAAATTAGTTACATAATGAAATTGTAGAATACCAGTTTTTACTATTTTCGGAATTTTTTTACTATTTTTTATGATTCGTGAAAGATGGCACAGAATCGGTCTATTTTAGCGAAATTTTGTGTAGTTTAGCATAATTTACTGTATTTCAGCATAATTAGCGAAGTTATTGTTATTTAGTGTAATTTAAAGTAATTTAGTGTAACTCAACGTAATTTAACATAATTTCAAGTAATTTAGAATATCTTTCCTATGTTCCTATGTTCAAGTAATTTACACTAAATTTAACATAAATTACTCCAAAATACACTAAATTGTAAATTACTTGAACATAGGAACATAGGAAAGGTATTCTAAATTACTTGAAATTACTCGAGCGCTGTTTTATGACCGTTTGAAGTTTCGTCGTCGTTTTTTCGCCTTTTTAGTGAAGATATATCGTCCCTATTCATATGTAATTTACCGTATTTTAGCGTAATGTAATGTAATTTAGTGTAATTTAACTTAATATAGTGTAACTCAACGTAATTTAACATAATTTCAAGTAATTTAGCGTATTTTAGTATAAATATGCTTAAAAGAAGTAATCTAACTAATATTTACAAAAAAAAATCGAATTTTTAGCGTTAAGAATTCAGCATCTTGATATTCATATTGTCTCTCTCTAAAAAAAAAAAAAAAAAAAAAAACACTAGCGGACCGCCCAGCTGCTGGGCGGTCAGCTATGAAAACTGGACCGCCCAGCCCACGGGCGGTTAGGGTAGAAATAAAAATAAAGTTGGGGTGGGAGCAGATTTGATAATTTGTTTTTTTTTGGGGGTTTTAATAAAAATATCGGGAAAATGGGGTCACTTGATTCTCATTTAATTTTAAAATTTTTATATTTATATTTTATTTTGTATATAGTTGACTACTCCTAGATTATATTATATCGAAAAGATCACTAAGATTGTGATCCGTTGCTAAATCTATTCCAATTTCAAGAGCTCAGACTCAGACCGTAGAGATCATCGGAATACTTCGTATCCACATATAAGATACTCTTTATATCACTATTGATTAGATTCGAAATATGCTATTGAGAATGCTTATTCAATGAGCTAAATATTATGCTTTGAAGAGGACTCGAACCTCCATGCTCTTTAGCACGAGATTTTGAGTCTCGCGTGTATACCATTTCACTATCGAGACATCTTTCAAATAAATTGTATTCTATGGATATGATACCTATCTAATGTCATATATTCCATATATGACAAAGGTGAAATGTTGGAGTATTTCTATCAATCGGTCATATAGGCCTGAGTCAAACATTAAATTGCTTCGATTTTCATTATCCAGAGGATACCTTATATATATGTATAAAAAAAGGGCAATCAAAGCTATTTCTCGATTCAATAGAAGTCCAAAAAAAGTAAATATGGCACCCAAATAAGGATAGGATAGATATGTCAAAAGCATGTCTAATTACGCCTTATTCCTAATTCTAAATAGAATATGCCAGAACGTAGGAATCTATATGTCAAAAAAGTATATATTTACATACACTCGAATGACCCCTTCTCATTCTCATAATAAGAATGCATAATAAGAATGTACATAACCCTATTCCGGTCTGGTCCGGTATGGAATGAACTTATAATCTGATGATCGAGTCAATTCCACTTCCACGATTATAAGTTCATAACCCTAACCCCATTCTCGTTTTGGGCAGAACAGATCCACTAATTCTTTTATTCCAGTTAGTAAAAGAGATGTTGAACTAAGAAATAGACCTAAAAGCTAAAAGAGGGTATCCAAAGCAATTGCAAGAATTGGGTTCATTGTTATTCCTGATATAGTGCTATCACACATACAGTCATACTCAATTCGATGGAATTGTTTGATATGAAAGGAGATCTTCTATAATTTCGCACGTAAGGAGTTATTTCTTGGTTTCGTCTAGTCATTAATAACTTGATTATTTTGATATAATAGTAGATAGAAACAAGGCTCATAAGGAGTCCTATTGAAACCAAGAGATATAGGCCTGCTTGCCATCCACACCAAAATATATAGAGTTTTCCGAAAAAACCTGCTAGTGGAGAAAGACCTCTCAAGGAAAAGAGACATAGGGCTGAAGGGAGAGCCAAAAAAAGATCTTTCGTATATAATCCTGCATAATCTCGAATGTTATCAGTTTCGGTACGTAGACCAAATAATATAATGCAAGCAAAAGTTCCTAGATTTAAGTTATCATGCTTGCATATCATAATTGGAGTCTCCAGCAATTATTTAGAATGTAACACTAATATATCGCAAAAGGATTGTCATGTTAATTAAAGTACATTGTAGTTCTATAAATGTTGATAAAAGATTATCATTTGATAACACGAGTGTATTAAAGATCTCATACATTGAACAAGACATAACAAATGAAACATTATATGGATTGTGTTTGTATCATTAATGTTTTCATTGTGTCTACAAATTCTAAGATATGAAACTGTATCTTTTTCACATGAGAAATGTATAATGTAATTACTTTTAAAAGTTGCTTATTGCAAGTGATGATAAAAATAGTAGTTATTTGTATATGGCTTGTGCGGGAGAAAGTTATATGTCAATAGTATCATTGCCCCTTATTTATAATGAGTGATGATATTGTTGGGCCCTTTGGTGTAGAGTAGAATTATGAATGCATGCTATATAGTTGAAGCACTGCAAATTATATATTTATAATTTACTCGAGAGATCAGGAAACAAATATATTACGAAGATGACACCGCCCTACTTTGTATGTTATTCATAATATCATGAGGCAAGGAATGGACACAAGTAATGTTGTTTGTAACATTGCTACAATATCGTGTTTTGTAAATTGGTTATATTACATCTATATTAATTGAATGACTCTAATGTGTAGCTAGAATACCGCTTATAGTTTGTGGTGATAAAATGATTTATACCACTACCAATTTAGCATAGATCTTCGATAAAGGTCACACCAGCTGAACAAGAAATAAGAAAGTTATTTTATATTTTATATGGTATGTGATATTTCATATGATATGAGATAAAACACATGTGATAAAATATTAAAATAAAATGTTACATGTCGTAACAGCTTAGTGTAAATTAAATTAGATATGTGGATAATATTATTTGGTGAAATGTAATGTATATTACATATCATATTTGTGTCACATAAATATAATAATTGATATCACGCAAACTTATCTATATTTCGACCTTAAAATTGTACCAAACTTGTGTTTAAACCCATTAAATCAGTTGTATTTCATTGAATATCTTTAGAGTGTGGTACTGCTGCAAGTTTATTCTTATTTTGCAGGATTCGGGCGAAATCGAGGAGAAATCTGGAATTAAGAAGTCTCTACACGGTCCGTGTCACATTCCACACGGGCCGTGTCAACCTCGACTCGACCACTGACAGCTGCTGACTCGATCACTGAAGAAGCACATGTTACACGGGCCGGACAGATCTGACATGGCCCGTGTCAAGCATTTCTGAAAACAGATCCAGAAATCTGGAAACAAGGCTAATGAAGGAAGGTCGACGAATTAAGGATATAAGCTGGATTTCTCGCCAGAGGAAGGCATTCTGGAACAGAGAGAGCATATTCTAGGGTTTGGATTGGCAGCTAAGCTTGGAGACGAAGTTAAGAAGTGAAAGACGCAAGTTTTCGATTGATCTTCTTTGCGCTTTGGGTTTTGTCATGATTAACTCTATCTTTATTCGTATTTTCTGTTTTAGAACTATGTTTGAGTAGAATTCTTAGTTTCTAGGGTTGTGATGTAATCGAATATTTTGTTTTGCATGCTAGTTATTGTACTCTTTTGTTGAAATTTGTGTTTGCTTGATTGTGCTTGATTTTAATTGCTTAGAAATAAATTATTTGATCTTTATTGGTTTACCACTAGATGAATGCGCACATCTAGAAGGTACTTTGGCCCTTAAAAGTCTCTCAACCAAACTAAGTACATGAGGTAGGATTAGTGAACCGAAAGGTGAAAATTACTCCCTATCGACAGATAGGAGTTACCTTTAGTATACCAAACAAGCAACTAGGTAATTCAGACCAACATACGACAGTTGAGGTCTAGAACCCGACGAGGGCAAATATTGCAATTCCATACCAAGTTAATGAACTAACAAACGACAATTGAGGTTTAGAAACATTAGGTCTGGTCAGTAGAACCCTACACAAAGGAGCAACACAAAGAAACAGTAACTGCTGTATTTACTTGAGGTCAACACGGACCGTGTAGGAAATGACACGGCCCGTGTACACTGATACGGCCCGTGTAGGAAATGACACGGACCGGACAACTTGAGGCAAAACTGAGATGAAGTCATAACCCTGGAAACACCTTTTATTATTGATTCAAAACCAAGTTTATTTACTTTCTTGCATTTAATTACTGTCATTGAATCTGTAGGAATTATAAACAACCAAAACCAACCTTTTTCAACTTCTAGTCTTTAATTAACTTAAGTAGAGTCCAGTTAAGACCTGAACTGTCCTTGTGATCGATACCCGACAATATACTACGTGCTAGGATTGTATACTTGCAGTCTGAACCAAAAGTGTATTTAAGGTTAAAAGATACAGCTCGCTGTACTGAAACTTTGTACTATACATTTTTGGTGTAACAATAATGTACATTACATTATTAACGTAACCCGAACATTAATTAATTTAGAATTAAATATGCAATTGAGAGGTACACCATGGGGTACAATTGGTCGGTGTGGTTATACTAAAATAAATTAATTTATGCTAATTATATATCAAAATGTTAATCTATCAACTATTTCACTAAATTATACTAAAATAAACTAAATTATGCTAATTATGCTAAATTATACTAAAATAAATTAAAATAAACTAACAGGTACTAAATTATACTAAAATAAACTAACAAAAATTAAATTATACTAAAATAAACTAATTTATGCTAGTTACATATCAAAATGTTAATCTATCAACTATTTCACAAAAAAAAAATACCTGACCGGCCATTTTTTGGCCGATTTGGGCGTTTTTAACAAAACCTAACCAAGCTGGGTATAATTAATTTATATTTAATGTTGGATATTAATAAAAATGTCGGTATGCAAAGTATATAAAATAAGTTATATTATAATTATAATAAGTTAGATATACTAATTATATTTATTTAAATTAATAGAAATTTAATATTCAATATTACATATGTTATACTAATTTATATTTAATGTTGGATATTAATAAAAATGTCGCACTGATGTTACTTTTTCTGCTAAATGATTAAATAAAACACACAAAATTAAAACTCCATCCTATGTTGTACTAATTCTAACAAAAATTTAACTTTGAGTCAAGTTTTTAAATCGTCAATTTTATATACAATTCGAGTTGGAGCCCGCACATCTGAACAAGTATCCTCTCCATTACTGTAAAAGATTCCCTTCACTTTACAGTTTGAGATTAACTCTCAACCGCTTTGAGATTCAGGCTAACGCAGGGGCAGTATTATTGGGCTTTGAGATTCGTGTCAAGTTAAAAAGAACAGTCCAGATCCAATAATTGTAAAAGATTCCCTATTACGGTACCGGGGAGGATGTGAATTCCGCACATCTGAGAGGTTGGCAGGTTCAAACTGTTTTTGATCTAAAGAATTATAGCATGTCTCTCTGTTTTTTTTTAAGCTTTGTAGAGACTGTGAAGTAGTGAGCGGGATTCGAACTTTCAACCTTTGAATATTCAACAATTTTAGGATTTTTTTTCCTTGCCATGCCAACTGTACTACTGCCCCTTTGTCATTATAGCCCATCTCTCTCTAGTCAAAAGTATTTGTTTAAAATTAAAGTTAAGAACCAATTTTCACAAAATGAGAAAATTTTAGGTTACAAAAAATTAATTTTCTATGGCGATTATTGTTTTGCAAATGCAGATGTCAATCACAAGTTGTCAAACTCGTTTATAACTCAGCTCAAACTCGTTTATAACTTGTGTTGTATTGATTTAACTGGTTAAACGAGTTTATAAACGAGTTGTGAGCCAACTCGAGTTGATAACGAGCTGAGTTCGAGTTGGCTCTACAGCTCGTTATTACCATCTCAACTCGAGTTGACTCGCTCATTTATTAAATGAGCTGAGTTCGAGTTGGAGGTAACTCGCTCAAACTCGGCTCATTTACAGCCCTAATCACAACCAAACACCATATATTAAAATAAATCAAATCGAGTGATCCAAATGCGTATAAGGATGTTGATTTTTTCAATTCTAGACGCAACTATAAACTTCTACTTTAATTTGAGCGATAAGACAATGTGATCCATACATTGAGATATAATTTTGTTGATGTTACTTTAATTTGTTGTTCTATTTATTGTGTCTTGTGCATAAGATGTAGCTAGCAAATAATGCAATCAAGTCATATATCAAATATGCAGAATGAACGGGATAAAATTTCTAATTATAATTTTTAAACAAATTCAAGATTTCGCATAACAATTTATTATATATAGGTTGAAAGTGACAGACATGACACACTCATGAAAGATTTTTTTTTTTTTTTTTGAAAGAAGTTGTCATGCCACCGATTTTCATTAAAATGAAAATCAAAAGTTCATACATTGTTTGGTTGGTACCACCAATCTGGTACCAGCAGCATATCTAGAATTATAACTACTTGGGTAATAAGAGAATACTCTCCAAAACAAAGTAAAGATCAACATTTAAGGACTAATCTACATGAAAAACATTCAAACCAAATAGAAACAAAGTGCAATTACAACCCTAGATGTATACTAAAACACCAAGTTAAAATTTCAATTAAGCCCCTGTAAAACCAAATACTCCAAATGCATCAGCTGGAGGTCATCTTCACCAACCGTATGGCTCCCTCCTCCATTCATACGGATTGTATCCCGTGTATCCTCCATGAAAATTGCTACATATCATGCAAGAATTAGTTTGCATAAGAATAATACAAAAAAAAAAAAAAAACTTATAGTGTGACAATTTTTATTAATTTTTTTAGAATTCAGTACAACTGAAAAGGGTCTAACATATATGTTTTACATTAAATAAATTAGTTTACTTAGTTTACTTCAAAATCTTGTTGAAATAAACTTTGTTGTTCAAAATTAGATAGCTAATTCTGACATAATTGATATTAACCGAAGTGAGTTAACATGTAATTTTTATAGATTATACACTTATGACTTATACAGATATTGAAGAGGAAATAATATATAGGAGAAAAAAAATGCATCCAACATGAATTAATTATGTGAGCAGTCTTATTTAGCATGTTAAGATGTGATTATTCATATAAATAGTATGAAGATGTGTGAAGAGGTTGAATTGGGAAGGAAAAAGATTAAAAATTATTTTACTGTTTGCAATATTAATTTTGAAATAGTTCAAAATCTTATAATTGTTTTAAATTACTTGTAAAATTTAATTTCTTTTAAAAATTTTATCAAAGCAACAAGTACATTGATGGGGTGTCACATCATAACTCGCATAAGTTTTCTTAACAATATAAACATCAATAAATAATAACAAGCTGAAACCATACCAAAATGACAATTATTTACAATCAATACAGTTGTATAATTATTATGTTATGCATATGCTGCAACAGTTCAAATAATACAGTCAATCAAAAAAACAACATGCATATTATCTTTCTTAAACAATGCTATAGTTATTTACAAAATCCTGTTTGTCAATTTCTCGCTAAATTCAGTTTCAATATGCACAAGTAACTAAAAATGGAAAATACAAGAACACAAAAACTCTCAAATTTAGATCACTTATATTTATTCTAAATATTTTGTAAATCTATTCAGAATTTTCAATAAAATTCGACAGAGTTTTGTTTATATTTTGTCGTGTGTTGGTTGGTTGTTCACTTTTATTTTATTGGAGCTTGAGGTACTTATAATCCAAATTTGCAAATCTATATTTCGTTAAGATTTTATCATTTTATAGTTTTCATTCTATAATATGACATGATTTACTAATTTACTAATTATTAGTTTAGTCATCTTAAAGTTTATTTTCATACAATTCCAGCCGAACCCAATCTCATTTGTTTAGTTCCCTGCCAAGCTTTAAACATCTCCGTTTCTGACAGGGGCAATTTGCCAACAACATAAAAATTACATACTTGTCCTTAAATTGTGAAACCTTTACAATTCAATCCCTGAAACTTATGATATAATATACCAGAAAAATAATAAAAAAACATTGGTACTGACTGGCATCAGTGTCAGAGTAGCTTAAGCAAATTTAACAGAGGTAACATATCACTGGTTTAAGCCCAATAAAGGAATAATTTGAAATGAGGCGATTATCAAGAGTTCTAATGAATGTATCATATCAGAATTTCAATGGTACAATGATATAGAATCAATCAAAGCGAATAGGATATCACTCACTGACACAAGTATTTAGAAATCAAGGTTACAATTATCCATACATTAAAATCGACATGAGATTGCTACAAATTTCAGAAAATATTTACAAGTTAACCAGATAGGGGTTTTAAGGGAATGAATGTTGGAGTTACAAGATGAGGTATATAACATAACTTAAGCCTTTTAAAACAAAATCATTCTCACTGCTTTCAATTTACATGTCAACACTTAGAGTGGAAAAAACGTGCCGTGCCGTGACCAAAATGTTAAGGAGTGGTCACGGCACGTGAATGGTCACGCCACGTGAGTCACGCCGTGCCTAAACGTGCCGTGACCATACGTGACTCGCGTGACCATTTAATCATAATTTAGGTTAGTTTATTCAAGATTCACCATTAAATCAATATCTAATAGTCCTAATTACACGTGACTCGCGTGATTACGTGCCGTGCCGTGACTAAATCTTTCACGTGCCGTGCCGTGCCAAAGTTTCAAAAGATAGGCATGGCACGCGAATGGTCACGGCACGGGACACGAGAGTCACAGCACGTAACTGACACGCGTGCCGTGCCGTTCCGTGACGGAGCCGGCTCCGCCATGCCATTTTTCCCACTCTATCAACACTCATCTCAATTATGCATCATATAAAATCTAGCCTGACCTACAATACACTTATAAAATTTTCCTGTTCTCTTATGTTTCATGACTGGTACGGTTTGGTACCATTATCAATTTGGGTACAATCCAAATAACAATGAGGACCTCATAAAACTTCTTAATTAGTACTTTAAAAATCAGATTTGCATTTTAATGCATCCATAAATATACTTGTCATGCATCATTTAGGGTTCCGATCAAAACCCCAAAATCCAAACCAATAATATACTTCCATAAATCCCTTTAGAATCAAACTCAATCTTCGAAAAACACAATCCAATGCATATTTGTTCAATTTAAAGATATCAGTTAAATAAGTATGGCATAAAACTATCAGTATGAATATGTATTTAGAAATTTCACATTTGTCAAAACTCATGATTGAGAAAAATAAAAAAAAACAAGCAACAGGTCACTACATAAACCAATTGATCAACAAAAAATAGTCTAGTAAATCAGCTAGAACGGAAATACCAGAATCCATAAATCAGCTAGAAGGGAAACTTAAATTTGGACTGATATTTAAGTTTGGAATTTTTTTTTAATTACTGTGTCGAATTTTTTAAAATGTTACATTTATATTCTATTATTGTTTGCTTTAGCCAACAGAAAAAAAGAAAAAAAGAAACGTATATAATATAAATTTGAAAGAAGCTTCATAAATAGTTCATAGTACAAGAGAGAAATAATATCTCCATTACAACCGACATAACACACCCATAATTTTTTAATTTTTTAGCTGTCCCCGCTGATCAGTTCACTCCAGTCCATCTTCTCTTGCGCGGTGGCCTCTCTAGCTTAACTTCAGTTTGAAAAGAAGCCATCTCATTGTCAGACTGTCTACTGGCGGGGGCCACCTCCTTCTCACCAGGCATTGGGAGCTTAAAGCGCTCACTACGCCTCTTCAACCTCTCGACAGTGTCCAAGTGGCGGTTATCTGACGACGCTTGACCCGTCGTCTCATCTCCAACGGTCTTCCTGGAGTTAGAACCAGAGATGTTTAACTTAGACTCGCTTGTAGCAGCAGCCTCAGGAGCCCGGAGGGAGGTAGAGATCGCTGGGTAGTCTCTCTCCTTGTGACTGGTCCACCGCTCCAGCTTGGATCGACCCCGTCTAGAGTCATCATTGGTGCAATCAAAGTCAGAGTTAGGGTCCTCAGTGTCATCAGGTTGGTTTGTGTAGTGCTCATGGTGTGGTCGAGGAGGGGCTTCAGAACGATCCAGAATTTTTTTCGAACTTCCTAATTCATTGGTTGTGCCTTTTGCATCCAACTAGTAAATAAGACGTAAATCAGTAATTAGCATGTATTTGTACTAGTGGAAAATTATAATATCGTTTAGCAAAGGCTGACTGGTAGAAGGCTAGTTCAAGGGCTAAAACTGGGCTCCTAAAAAACTGCAGCACACAAAAAGAGTATTTGTAAACTACCTTTTCGTTTTGACGGCCATCGCGATCATCACGTCTCCTCTTGCTCCTAGGCTCCATGCAAGCCTCTAAACCCCTTGATCTCTTGGTACTATCCTTGTGCTTCTCCTTTTCAGGTACACCAAAGGCGCGGTTAATATCGTCATGTGAGCCTCTCTCTTGTCTGGCAGATCCCTTCTCAGTGCTACTCTCATTCAACAGCTTTTCTCGCATTTTCCTATCTCTATCCTCCATCTTTGACTCTTCTTTACCGTTCCTATGAGTCCTTGCTGCAACTCTTGATTCTTCTATCTCATGAGCTTGCTTGGACCTCTGTCTTTCCTCCCTTTCCCTATGCCGGGAACCATCCTCCCTATGCTTTGAACGGTACTGATCTTCTACCACCACCTTATCCCTAACTCTATGATTAGCTTCGTCTCTCTCTCGCTTTCGTTCAGTCATATCCTCTCTGTCAACCTTCCCTCTCCGAGAGACTTCTCCTCCGTCCTTGAGCCTTTTCATTTGGGCATCAATGCCTTCATCCCAATCCCTTTTTCTTACTCCTCTCCACTCAGCCTCCTCAACACGCTTTCTCACTCTAACATCCTCTTCTCTCTCAAAATTCCTTGTAATACTACGCTTACCAGACCTAGGATCCATCCTCATATCTTCTTCTCTAAATCTCCTGGCATGCATAACACTGTCCTCTCTGAACCTTTCATAGCTCCTACCTCGGAAAGCATGGGTAGTTGGTGGCACAAAATCCCTATCCCTGCCATTCACGTACGGGTGGTGATACATGTCATTACTGTCTCTCCATCTCATGTTATTATTTGGATTGGTCCCTCGAGTAGCTCTCTCCATCTCCACTATTCTACTATCATTTCTACGGGAAGAACGATGTGCCTCTCTTGGTGGTTTCGAGCGCCGGACCTGTGCCACCTCTTCCTCTTTATCAGATCTACTATTTCCTCGGCTGGTATCGCTCCTTTTGGTCTCAACTAGAGAGCTCTCTTTTTTACTTTTAGAGGGACTTTCAGGGTCATCAAAGTTGACCTCATCGTTTTCAGCATCAGTGGTGTATGCAACCCGTTCATCATGATCATCAGATCTTTCATCACCACTTGGATCTTTTGTGGCAGCTTCCTCAATGGCCACAGGCTTGTCTTCCACACTCTCAGTTGGTTTTTCTTTGCGCGTGTCACCAATTGAGTTAGAATTAGAATCCCCACCCCATGAATCTCCTCTGTTCAACCTGTCGGAAGTCTCATCAGTTACTGTACCTAAATTAGATGGCTAATGCTTCAACTTTTTTTAATGTAAACTGTACCTCTCTTCTTGAAGAACAGGGCTTCTAGTTCTGTGACGTGAGCGGTGTGAGAGGTGGGGCTCAGAGGAATCACCGATATCAACATCCTCATGAAAGTCTCGCTCATTTTGCTCAGCAGTTTGACCATTATTATCTGCTCCAGAAAAATCGCCAACTGAGTCTTGCAACACTATCTGTAAAAGTAATTTACAAGCTGTTTAGCCACTTGAGTAATCGGCAAACAATAGAGTAAGCAGATCAAACAAGGAGTGAGATCAAGGCCTTGTTAGAAAATTTGATCTTTGCTACCTCAATCACAGAATCCGACTCGCGCATACGGGGTGGTCTTGTGTCAATGGAGGGAAGACGCTCCCCGTATCCACCCTCTACCTGTATTGCTCTTCCAGTAGGCTAAGGAAAAGTTAAAAAAAAAAACAAAGAAAGAAAGAAGAGGTTAAAATTGAGTTAGATAGTTGACTTTTTTACTGGTACTAGATAAAATTATATGGACAATATAATTACATAAGGATTGGTGCAATACCAGTGGTGGTCTAGTGCCTATATGGCTCATTGCCTGGTTATTAAAATCAACTTGGCCATTGTCTTTTGCATTACGGGGCGCGTTGTCAAGAGATATCGCATTGTGGCCTTTTGCAGCAGCAGCAAGCTCAGGGGGTAGATCTGGGTCATATTCCTAAAAGAAGCAAATTCATGACAAGAAATTAGTAAACTTTCGCCAAAAGAAGGCTAACAAAAATCAGAAAAGAAATAATGAAATGTGCTAACTACCGGTTCAGATCTCCCACTTTCATACACACGGATTTTGGATTGCATGGTGGACTCTATCTTGAGTTGATTCTGAAAAGTCAAAAACAAAAATACAGTTATATTTGGTTTCATAATTAGTTCATTTGTATTTTCACAATATATTTCATTCACAAATTTATAGACAAATTAATTTACAAAATAGATAAATGAACTTAATCTAAAATGAAATCTGGTGAAAAAAACTAAAATATCATCGACATGTTGTAAAATTAAACAAAGTTCAATACAGTAAAATTGCAAGTTCAGAAATGCATCATATATGATTGTTCAGTAATCAAAGTATCATCATCTACATGTAGTTGCTGATGAAACAAAATCAATCACGAGCCTCAATTCATTGAAGACACTTCAGTCTGGTACAGATACACTGTACCAGATTCGATATTATTCAGTAAGGTACTGAATACAGTTATAAATCCACCATACAGAAAACAAAATACAGTTAGTATCGGTGGTCAGCATAATGATAACAAACTAATCTACTCTTATAGATCCCAATGTAAAATTTATACCCCTAGTCTCCCAAAATCGATTACAATCAAACACAAGATCTAAAACTTTATAACAAAAAAAGGAAATTATCAACACATCAAATTTGATTTGCCCCACCACAGCAGAATTTATTTTGCTCAAACTTGAAGAAAAAAGTTGACAGTAGAAAACCGGTTTCCAAGTGGATGGCGGAGTTTTGCAGGGGAGGTGCCCTGGGCAGAGGGTTGAGGGAGGGCCAGCTGAGCAAGTGTAGAAAAGATAGGCAATCCAGGTCTAAAGATTCCCCATGGTGTAGAGAGCAGCATCGTCGGCTGACGTCAATTTCAATTCAATCCCGTCGGAAGAGAGGTCGTTTCATGCTATCATCGCTTAAGGTCAGGCTAATATATTAGATACTACCACACGAAGAGTTCTACTTGCAGAAATAAAAGGAAGAAGCTTTTATTTTCGTTCCTAGGGTCATATGAGGGAGAGGTAATAAAAAACGCTCTAAAAAAGGTCTAAAGATGATCTTAAGGAACCTCTGGTGTGGGGGGGGGGGGGGGGGGGGGGGGGGGGGGATAAGGCTAAAGAGCATGTCTTAATCTCTCAGCTAAGGAGTCACTGTTCAGACCAATTGGATTAAGTGCTTAAGGAGGCCTACACCGACAGCCGAACAGGTACCCCTTATGTTGAGTCAGTTCTTGAACCTCCATTTATTAAACAAGAAGTGGTTTTGCAACTTAAGGGGTAAATTACACCTAACAATTATCTCTTTTCACAGAAAAGAAAAATATATATATATTTGTAAGGAGGTTAGGTTGGAGCTCGAGGTCGGTGGAACAAGTCCACTATAGTGAAGGTTGCAGTCATAGAGTCACTCTAGGAGGAGACAGGCCTCGCACTAAAGAGCTACGTCCCAATTTCTCTTCCATATAACTTGTTTTTGTTCTGTTGCTGTTGAAATTTGTGCACTATAATGGTTTACCGAGGAAGCCTTGAATTTGAGAATTTAGATTTATTAGGAAACAAAGCAACTCTGTAAAAGGGGTTTTCTTGCCTGTGATATTTGCAGGATCATTGGCGCCATAATTGGACAATAGGTGGAGGGAGAGAGGATGTCAGTTTGGACAATAGATGGAGGGGTTAGAAATGCTAGATCTTAGGGGGATTTCAGTTTAGATCTAAACCCTGGAAAACCTATAACAAAATTATCCTTTGAACCTACTAACCAGTAGACTCTTAAAAAAGAAATACCAAGCAGAGCACAATGCCAAACACACAACAGAAGGAAACACATAACCCCGAATTTCCTCGCTGATAATTCAGTCACAGACTTTGTCCAGAGTCGAACCATTTCACGCACTTATCATTTTCATGGTTGTAGATTGTAGGCCGTCTATCAGGGAAAGAAAGTAACAGAGATACCACATTTGGTATTATTATCTTTTCAGCAAGTGATGTGATTTGTTATTGCCGTGACTCACAGTCAACACCCCAGGTAGCACTCAAGATTGAAGGGGGTGGCACTTGTTTTGTAAAGAGAGCATAGCACAGAACAGTAGTTGCCGTACTACTTAATTATTTTTGCCTAGTAATAAACCTTTGCATAGTAATTTGGAACAATGTTATAAATTATTTTCATCACTGCTTATCTAATTAGTAACCGCTAGAGGCAGCAACATTTGTACGACCTTTTCAAATTCCAATTAAGTATCTTGAATTTTGGACCTTATATTACTTTTATCTGGCCTAGTTACAACTCCAAACTGTTTATGCTTGTATTATGTACCCTGTTTTGAGGCATGAGGAATACCCCTTAGAGGCCCTACTCAGACTACAGTAGAAAAAATAAGATAAATAAATACTTAGGGAGAATAGTGAAAACTTGCCAAGCGTTTGAAATAATCCTTCCATAAGTCCTGATTGAATCCGAAGTTGAAATAATCAGTCTGATCGGCTCCTGGATGTCTCCATGGTTTCTCCTCAAAATTATCAATCTCAAAATCAAATATTGTTCTGTCAAAACAAGCATAACAAAAATTAATATTTCGCCACAGACAGAAATTAATCACAGATAAAGAGTATTTGAATATGGTTTTCTTTTTCACTCTCCTAACTTCCAACGGAAAACCTTGTACTACAAACCCTAAAGGATTCAGATTAATTATATACCATTGCTTGTACAGGTACACACAAGGTCTATTTAACTTACTTCTGAGGAGGAAGGGAAAAGTCCAAACCAGACGGACGCATTTGATTTCCCCAAGAAGACATTCCATAGCCACGTCCATTCATCATTCGAGCGCCAGCTGGCCTCCAATCACCTCGTCCCCTGCCTGGGTATGGCCCAGTCGGCAGTGGAGGCCGTAGTTGGCCTGCCACACCTCCAGCTGGACCACCTGGTAGTGGTGCACCTGGCCTCACATACTGTTACACAGTAAAAACACAAAAACAACCATCAGGTTTCAAATCTTCTATCAAATGTAAAGCATTTATCAGTAGAAAACTAGCCAATTAGACCTTCCTTTTATAGAATTAGTAATATTAGTTGCCAGCTGGTAAATAGGGCTCTCAGAAATATCTTTAATTTCGATCATTCCAATGTGTGGCTTAAGAAATATCTTTGGCTCCCTGTTTAGTCATATTATGGTTGTAGCAAGCATAACCATGCCGACAGAATTATTAGTAATTCAGCACACTTTTCGTTAATGCACAATTCTATAGACGTTCAATTGAACTTGAGAAGCGCACTACCAGTAAAAACGGGGAGAACACTAATTTGTTTCCCTTGTTCATATTATGCAATTTAATTCCCATTAGTTTCAGAAACTCTATGAATTCCTTACTAGTTTTCCTAACCTGCCAGCACAGTGCCAGTACCTGTACCAGACCTTCAGTACCAGCACAAGTATGCACTACCAGTAAGTAATTAAGCACAGGCAAGCAAAATTGAATGCACATAAGTGTGGGAATTGAAGATCATTGAGTGTCATATTGCACATCTGAGAAGAGAAACAACTGGAATATAGAGAGACTCAAAATGCAAGAGCAATGCAACCAAATGAATTACTATTATTTGTATTACATCTACAAGTGGACATTCTCTTTGTGAAACTAAAACTATTACAAAATTGTAAAAGATGTGCAACTGTATATACAAAATCTCTACATAATAACAACAGCTCCGGTAGCAGGCATGCATCTCTACCTTGTACATTGAATGGTGCTGATGGAATGCGTGGCTGTTATACCCAATTCTGGATGGACCTGTTCCACCTGCGCCTCCTAATCCAGACACTTTGCTAGCATCTCCTTCCTTTCCCTCTCCCTCTCCACCAGGCCCTGCACCCTCCTCACCCCAATCCTGATCCAGAACACCGATCTGATCATCATTTGTTACAATTACTAGATCCTCCTCTTCATCTCGATCTCCGTACCCCAAATCATCCATGGTTCCATGCTCTGTGTCATTCAGCACGATCTTCAGATCGTCATCACTGTCGCTGTCATCCCAGTCGTCGCTTTCCGTTGGGCTCACTGCAGTTCCCAGGCCGGGAATTACGGTCTTGGGTTCTTCTTGATCCGCCACATCAGCATTAATCTTGCTAGGGTTTTGGTTTGGACTTTTATCTGCAGCCGCCCCGCCCAGGAGCCAATCATCCTCGCTCAAAGCAGCCGCAACGGAGGTCGTGGCGCCGGTAGATGTGGCGGCGGCGGCGGCGGCGAGAGGAGGAGAGGAGGCGGAATCTTCGGGACGGACCGCGACAAAGACGTCCGAGTAGAGATCGCCGAAATCGTCGTCGATCTCCATCGGAGTAGACGGCGCCGATAGCCGAGAGAGGGAAGGAGAGGAACGGAGACGATCGCCGAGAGAGGGAAAGAGAGAAACGGAGAAGATTTTGGGGGAGAGAGAGAGCGCTAGGTACAGGCTATTGCATTCGGCGCGTTTTAAATTACGTATTTTCCCCTAAAAATTCGTAATATCATATTTATCCTTCAAAATTTCACAATTTTATCTATTTTATTGTTTTTTCTATTTATATTTTAAATTCATAAAATATTCATTTATCATTTTTATTAAAAAAATAAAAATATATGGCATGTGTTAGATAAATGTTAGACTTCTATTTGGTCGATTTCGAGGGCAAATAGAAAAATGTCATGTGTAAGCATTAGAAGTAGAAAAATTACCCTTTGTCACTAAAAATTGACTAATTAGAAATTTGACATTTTTCTGAAACATACCACATGTCTTTTATTTTTCTTCTAAAGTCTAATATTTTATGAAGTTAAAATGAATTTTAATAGAAAAGACAATAAATTAAATAAATTTGTAAGTTTTTGAATTTAAAAAGGTAAATATAACACTATGAACTTTAGAAGAGTAAATATGATACTATGAACTTAGAGGGGATACGTATTTTGGAAAGTTTTTTAGGGATATCAATGAAATTATTTTTTTTAGGAAAAACCCGTAGACATGTTGGATACGGGAGTGGAGTAGGTCCAATACCTATTGGACTCTACGATGGGCAGCGCTTTCGTCCGATCTGCTTCAAGATACGTGTGTGTGGCTTTGATATTTGTGTGTGCCCGCGCCTGTCAAACTAAAATTTGAATCTGATGGACATCGAACCTGAATTTTTTCCGTTGGATGCACATGTTTGTACATACGAGTAAGTACACAATACAGCATAGCATGTCTCGTTATAGAACAACACGACATGTTTAACAACACGTGTCATGTCAAGACGATACTTGATCACTGACCGAGGATAATATTAGAAAAATAATAGGAGTCTCGAAATCTAATTTGTCATACTGGTGGACTTTTAGTCAGATCAGATGTCTAGCTCTCACTGGGTTTCTTGATTTTCATCTGCCTAATTGGAGATAGATCGATAATAGAAGCAACCAGTCGCCATCAACCGTCGGAGTAGCCGTGATAGAGAGAACAAGAGAATGCAAGAAAAGAGAGAATGATCCGTAGTCGTGACCGTGGGTGTTTTTAGAAAAAGTCCGAAGGTATGTTGAACATACATATCAGCACACGTGATTATGCCGAAATTTTTATTAATCGAAATTAAATAATTACATGTTAACTCACTTTGGTTAATTAATATCAATCATGTCAAAATTAACTATCTAATTTAAGCAGCAGATCTCATCTCATCAAGATTTTGGAGTAAACTATTTTATTTCATTGAAATATGCCATGGCTAATAATAATAATAAATTAGATAAATTTGTGAGTTTATAACATTTTAAAGGGATAAATATGATATTATGAACTTAAAAAAAGAAAAGTTGCGTAATTTCATAGTTTGTAATTTCTGGATATGAGTCCAAACCAAATTAAAAAAAGTTTCTTCTATTCTCGAGCACTTGCATGAGTCCATCAGTCCAAACCAACTAACAAAGTGATAAACAAATTAAAACATACTTTAACAAATTTAATAATTAACAAATTTACTTCGAAGCACAATTGCGATACATTGTTTATGGGCCCACTAATCAGTGAGAAAGGGAGGAATTTTTTGATGAATTGCGTCATTCTAAACCACAGGGAGGGATGTCGTGGACGGATTCGACTCTGCTGTTTTTTTTTAGAGAAAAACAGCATCCTGCTTTTTCGATCCCAACCATTCAAAATTTTTCATTCACATATTCCGATAAAGAAATTTTTTCATGCATAAATCTCAACGAATTTGAATGATTGAGATCGGAAAAATAAAATTCTGCTTTTCTCTAAAAAAAACAGCAGAGTCCATTTATGTCGTGGACCATAGGAGACGACTTCAACACTACAGCTTTGATATCAGAACTTGGAACTCGGACTTTTCAATTTGACACTTGTTGGGAAAAAATACACTTGGAGCAACAATCAAGCACAGCCACACATGGCACGGCTAGACCGTTTTCTCATCTCGACCGAATGGAACTCAGCCTTCCCGAACTCGGTCCAAAGGGCGGTTGCAAATACCAGCTCTCACCACTGTCCGTTAATACTGACGGCAAAGACTGATTTCAGGCAATCAAAATTTTTTCGTTTTGAGAATGTTTGGCTCGATTACTACATTTTCATGACTTGATAAGGTCAGAGTGGGCTGCGACACCTACTGCAACCAATCCAAAAGATTTGGGCAGCAAACTGAACTCACTAAAGCAGAAGATAAAAGAACCAACAGTATTGCGCTGACATACACGGATCATGGCACAAAGGCACATGTGTTTTTTGAATTTTTTCGAAGTCTCATGGGAACAGTGGCACCTCCAACACCACTCATCAATTGGTCTAATCTCTACCCAACACGTGCGAGTCTAGCTGACCTGGCTGACCCGATAACTAAATCGAAAATTATACACGCAATCGGTCAATGGCCGAACAAACATAGCTAACTGTAATAAATTTATTTTGATACATTAGTGTCTTAATCTAGTTTAAACTATAAAACATAAAATTTTACATGAATATATCTCTCATGAAAATAAATAAGATCATCAGTTTAATGACACATTAAAAGTTATAATAGACTAATCCGAAATCCTTCTCAATTAATTGATAATAACTAATAATAAAACGAATAAAAAATGCTAAGCTCATGTCTCCTCTAGAGCCTCTTGAAGGAGCCTTTTGGTGAGTTGTTTGGGCAGCCCCATCACACTATCCATTGCTCCAATCTGAACATGTAAAACCAAGGAAATGGCAACAAAAGACAGTTGAGCTTAAACTAAGAGCAATATTAATTTAATTAATTGTCCATAACTCAGTATAATATAAAATTAGAGTTAAAATGCCTTATTTTTTCATCTCCCAATAATGCCTCACATCTTTATTTCTATTTTTAGATTCCAAACAATTGATTTGAACTGCTCAGCATTATCTTCATATTAAAAAATGCTCGAAAGACCAACTTTTTTTTTTCCTATTTAAAAAAATACTATTTTTTTAATAGATACGAAATTACTATTTTCAGAAGACCATCCAAAACCTGTGATTTAGTACCAATTTAATAGTAAAAAATCCAAAAAAAAATATAAATTTGGTCTTCAAATACATTTCCAAATGAAGACCATGTTGAGCAGTTCAAATCGACTATTTGAACTTTGAAAATAAAGATAAATGTGTGAGCTATGATTGAGGTGACCAGATCACCTGCCCCTCTATGGGCAGGAAATTCTTGCTCCTAAAGTCACTGACACGTGAGTCCGAAGTGAGTTTTAAACATTTAAATATTGGATGAGTAGGATTAAAATGCACCATTGGTTTTCAAAGTCCGAACAGTCGATCCGAAGCAGTATTTTTTGGAGACCATCATCTTCGTATTAAAATGTACTTACCAAATTTTATATTTTTTGGAATTTTTTTATAATTTTTTAGATAGGTACAAAATCACTGTTTTCAGAAGATTCTGGACCATCTAAAACAATGATTTTGTACCAATCTAAAAAAATAGTGCAAAAATTCCAAAAAATATAAAATTTAGTCTCCAAGCACATTTTAATATGAAGATCATGTTGAGCGATTCAGATCGATTGTTCGAACTTTTAAAACAGAGAAAAAGACGTGGAGCATGATTGGAGCATAAAACTAATTGTGCATTTTAACCATACTCATATTGGATATAGTTTTGCCTCAAAACCCACCCCGGACACACGTATCAGTGACTTTAGAGGCAGAAATTTCCTACTCACAGGGAGCAGGAGATTCGGTTCCATGATTAAGACACAAAAACAATAAGACATTTTAACCAAACTCATAATATAATTAAGAGACTAAATCAAGACTCACCACTTCTTTCACATAAGGAGCAGCTAATGGATGCTCCATCCTAAACCCCCCTGCAACATTTATTATATCTCTCACCTTTATCTGACAAAAATAAGCATCATTAATTTCTTATATTAATAATTGTCTTAGTTTTTTTACACGAGAAATAATATAATCTCTCAACTGCTACAGATTATTAATTTTTTTAATAAAGGATAAAATGGGAAGTTCATAAATTTAAATTGAGTTCATAAATTAATATGTCAGTTTTGAAATTTAAATTGGAGATTTTGGCCCTAAGAAAGAGGCAAGTACCACTCTCTCGATGACTTCATCCGGTATTTCATAAAAATGAATCTGCTCAATAACAAACAAACAAAAAATGTTAGAAATGAATATATAATTTTATTGGATTAGATTTGGAAAAGTGGATAGATAATTAGAGCATCTACATCTCTGGTATTATTAGAGTTTCTAATCTGATGCGGCAGTTTCTAATCCAGTTTCAGAGATGTGAGAGAGTTTTCTATTTAGAAACTATACAGTAAAGTTTCTTATTTAGAAACTGTTTATAAACTCGATGCTGACCAAATGATTGACTCAAATTATTTCTCCTTTTTAATTTGTTGCTGGTGTAGCTTAATAGAAACTCTAAAATTAATTTCATGAATGTGAGAGTTAGAAACTTTCTAAACTTTAATTTCTAAAATAGTTAACAGTTATTTAGAAACTCATTTGAGTTGCTGAAATGTAAATGCTCTTAGTACCTGAGGCTTATCCCATCCACCCCTCTGGACTCCGGTCTTGAGATTTGTGACAAGAACATATCCAACGGCCGTAGCAAAATTACCAGAATAACCTATTTAGCAGTTAATTAGCAACCACATAATGACACTCATGATCACCCATTTGTTCATTTGTTGTAGGTTAACTACTACTGAAATATGAGAGCAACTTGGGTCCGATGGGTTTCGGGACCCTCTGATCTGCTTTAAAAAAGACACGAAAGTTGTGAGCTCGAATCTTAAAGCAGATCAGACAGTCATCGTACCCATCGAACTAACTTTTGAGTCCGATGGGCATCGGACCCAAATTGATCTCCTGAAATATATCTCAGTAGGTTTCAAAGAGTTGCTAAATATGCTAATTAAATATGAACCTTTGATAAATTCTTGAGCTTCTTCCTCGTCAATCGGTTTCTCTCTTATCATCCCTCTGTTCACCATGACCTACACCAAAGGGCGAAAAACAAAATAAAAACCTAGAAAAAAATAGGATTTTGTTATAATAAATCATATCAACAAGTAAAGACTTTTTTATTTTTTTAGAGAGATTCAATACCTATATTTTTTTTTATGTTTGGTCATAATCACAACTTTATTTTTTGTTAATAATTAAAAAATTTAAATTTTAAACGATAAATGCGGATTGTTGATCTTGTTTTCAATTTTAAGAAATCTATTTAAGTCAAAAAAATTAAACTTTCAGTTCATTTTGTACAAGATTAAAAGGTTAAAAAATCAACATGCAAAATAATCACAATAGGCGGGTGGTTTTTTTACTTCTTAATCTAGTACATTACAAACTCTAATTTTTTTCGCCTAAGGGCCTCTCAAAAAAAAAAAAAAAACTCTAATTTTTTTCTTAATTTTTAACATCAATGCATTATTTAAAAAAAAAATTAGATTATATTTTATTAGAGAAATGTGTATCAATTGAACCCTCCTATGATTTATTAATTACTATATTTTTTTATCTTTCTTTTTTCTTATATATTTTACTTTTTGTGTGTGCTGTCATCACTTGTGATGATTGATGAGCAATATCTAACAAATCTATTTTCTCAAAAAAATTAATTTTTTTAATAATATATGAGTCGTATTAAAAAATAAATTAATTTTCAAATGTTTGCACAATTTCTTGGCTCAAGATTTCTCAGCTTGGACGGCCCAAGTAGCTAAAAACGGAACGCATTGGGAGTTGAACCCGCAACGACTGTTTTTAAAATAAATAAAAACAGTCGGCAGGTGCCCTTCCCGTTTTTCACTCATCTCAGTCGGCAGGTGCCCCTGCCGTTTTCGCTCGTGGGCTTGGATCAGATCGCAGGTGCCGTCGTGGCAAGAGAACTTGAACCCGCAATTCCTGAATTGAAAATGAATTCAACCAGTTGTTAGCTTCCCCTCCCGTTTTGCCTCGTGGCTAGGACGCTGGTGCCCCTCCCGTGTTTGGCTCTACTTGAATAGCTCAACATAAGAGCCCACCAAGCACGCTTCCTCGAGAAAACATAATGTTTCAAAATCCCTTATGTTTTAGCAGTGGGATCCGCCGCAGCGTCATCCAGCTCCTCGCCGGCCAAACTCCTGAGCCTCAAAATAACCCCCTCAACTTATGAGAGTCATAGCTAGATGTGAATGCATTGGATCATTAAATTTGTACCTAAATTCCGTTAATGTCCCCTCTTAAGTAGAATGTGAGAAGTAACTCCGGAGGAAAGGAAAGACTCGAGAAAAGAGAAGAGGTGAAGGTCTTTAGTCTTTAGTTTGTTAATAATTATAATAATAATAATAAAGAGATCAAAATGTGAAAAATGCAGAGGTAATTTAATGGAGGTCAAATTAAAGAAGTAAAAGAAAACATACTTGGTCGGAAGTGATCAAAAGGGTGGGTTCACCTTCCTCTTCGTTCTTGGAAAGGCACTTGGCTTGAAGCTTCCCTTTAATTGCCTCTGCCTATATATTATAAGTTCCAATTCACCACACAAAAAAGATAAAGTATATTTAATGGGGGAATTTTACGTATACTCCTCAAGAACTTCAAAATTAGCGTATTTTCCCCTCTAAAATTTAAAATTACGTATTTCCCCCTCTAAACATCAAATACTTACAAATTTACCTATTTTATTGTCTTTTATATTAAAACTCACTCTAAGTTTATAAAATACTCATTTTATATTTTATTAAAAACATATAATGCCCATCAGACTCAAATTTGAATATGAACAGTTCATCTACCGTCCGAATTGCTTTTAGATATGTGCGTGCAAGATCGACACAAATCTTGATGCGAACACACAGGCATATTGAATTAACATGCACAGATCTTAATGCGATGCGCGATCAGAATTGCTTTAAGATCTGTGCATGCTAGATCAACACGAATATTGAAGCAATGCGCATAGATTGGACTATAGAGGAACCCTTCAGATTCAAATTTGAGTCTAATGGGCTTTTATATGCTTTTAATAAAGGGTAAAATGGGTATTTTAAAATTTTAGAATGAGTTTTAATATAAAAGACAATAGTAAATTTGTGAGTTCTTGAAGTTTAGAGGGAAAAATATGTAATTTCAAAGTTTAGAGGGGGAAATACGTAATTTTAAAGCTTTTGAGAGGTATACGTGAAATTCCCACTAAAATTTATTATAACATTTTCACCTCCGGGTAAGACATGTTCCATTTATTTATGAAGGGGATATATCCATAACTAAATTATTTTAACAATCTTAAATAATTATTATAAAAAAAAAATATAGATACGTTGTTTATTATTTAGTATAACATATATCAAATTTGGTGTAATTTAGAAATAAATAAATTTTAGACCATTTAAACTTTAAGTCTTTCGATGGATGGATGGATGGATGATTTTCAATAAATTTGAAAATGAGCACATAAACAATTTGAAAAATATATACACTACATCTTTGTTTGTTTACCTTAGCTTGTGCCAACGCCATGACAAGATCCTCTGGTTTCTCTCTGCGTATCACTTTCTCGTCTATGTCTGGGTTCTAATTAATGAATCAATCGTCAAAACAAGGAAATTAACGCAGAAATAAAAATTAGGAAAATTAAAACATGGGGTTTAGTACAAACCATGACAGTAAAGTGGTAGCCCATTTCTGCTAGTATTTCTCGTCGAGCAGGGGACGATGAACCCAGTATCACCTGTAAAATGAATTTGTCATTTTTAATTGAATGCCACGAATATAATGGTTGTTAATTAATTGGTTGAGAAATGGGAAGTTTATACCTTGAAAGGGGTATCCATAGGGACGATAGGAGATGATGAGGAAGGGAAGGGTCTTTTTATTTATTTGGGCTATACTTGTGGCTCAAGCATCTCCAATTAAATTAAATATTTGCTAATGAGACCCACGTTGGGTAATATTATATGGGTCAAATATAAAAACAAAATAATATGATACCTTACCACCTCGCTGTGGTCGTAAGGGTGCAATTCAAGATAAAATAAAATATTCGCATTCTCAATACTGCCACAACCAACTTTATGTACTTTGAAATCATAGCTGCCTTTTCAGCAGCTTCCTCCCAGCAGCACTTAGACGCTCTTCCGAGCAACCCCTTCGCCAGTAATCCCGCTCCTCCGCCCCTGCCATCAACATCCTCCATCTCCCGCCCCCTCCGGAGGTGTGGGGTGACCCTGCGGAGAGAAGGAGACAACCGGCACCGCTCCACTGTTCCTTCCTGTTTATAGGCCATCCCCTCCCCCCTCCACCCTCCCCCCTCCTCTACCCTCGTCCATTCTGTTTTTCTCTCCGACAACCTCTAGCCGCCAACAACCCCCCTCTCTCCACACTGCCCCACTCCCACCTCTGCGCCTCTTCGTTGAAAGAAGAGAGAGTTGACGACAATAACTCTAGTTGTCATCTCTCTCGTTTCGATGCACCTTTCCGTTCTCCTCCACTTCTGTCAGGAGAACCAGAGAGAATTGGCGACAATAGCCCTAGTCGTCAGCATTTTCGTCTCCTAACGCCTCCACCCTTCCACCCGCACCTCCGCGCCGGTCTCCCCCACCCGCAACCCTAACTGAAAAAGATGATGCTTCATTTCCTATGGTTGCTAGCCAGCCGATGTTGAAGGTCGTCGGTGTCTACTACCAAAGGATATGATTTGTTTATTTTGTTGGTTTTAATTGTTTGTGATGTTCGATGTTGATGTTCTTTAGATGTGGATGTAGTTTGATGTTGATGATGTTTTCGATATAAAACGATGAATGTAATTTATATTTAATTAATGAAAATTATACTTGGCAGCCACGGCCAAGGTTTAAAAAAAAAACTTTATCTATTTTTATTACAAAGAATATATATTGATCTCTATGCAAAATATTAACTGTTAGGTTATATGAGTAGAAATAGGGTGTTCTTAAGTGACTAAGTTAATTTCTTTGTAAATTCAACTTTAAAATTTATTGGGTTGACTTCAAACGATAATTTGAACCGTTGAAACTCATCTACTTTACGAGTGATAGGTCTATATGCGAAAATTTTAAACTTTCGAATAATGTACAGATAACGTGTTGTACATTCTATTATTGAGATAATTTTTTTAGAAAATTCAGATAGTTAAAAAAATTAATCAAAATAAGTTAAGTTTAAATAGTATTATTCGGACTTTTTTCTAAATGTATATTTATTGTGTAAGACTTGAAGTAGCCACTACATAGAATTGTTACTTTTTAAGAAAGCAATTAATTAGAGAATGAATATTAATGAGAGATTAATTGTTATTCAATTGTTTCGGTTATCAGAGAAATATCGAAAATGAAACAGAGGTATGGGCACCTCTTTATTTAGATATAAAATTATCAGTTTAACCCTTCAAATATATAATATTACAGATGATAATTAAATTTTGAATTTTTCAGATTTAAGTTCCAACATCTATGATATTTTCACACCAAGTTGGACATAAATTTTATGAAATATTGCTTATCAAACTTCTGAATTCATAAGGCTTGTTTGGCAAAACAGAAAAAGGTGCAAGTTATTTATAAGGACAGTCAAATTTTGGTAAAATAATCTCAGAACATTAATTTAGTACGAAACATAATATTATAATTTTTTTAAAATGGGAATACATTTTTAGATTTTTTTTCTGAAACAAAAAGTTAATTTTATAATTCACCAATACTATAGTGGTATTAGAAAAAATCTATGTTGCACGGATACGATAGTTTAGGCAGCGTATCGGTATCGGATACATATCGGATACCGATACGCGCCCGATATGACGCAGATACGTATTCGATACGCCAGCTGGCGTATCCAGCTACGTGGCGTATCCTTACTTGGCCGATACTCCGTTGAAACTCACGGATACGGTGGCATACGTGTGGATATGGTGAACCGCGCCCGTGCCCGCGAGCCACGCCTACACCAGCGAAAATGGAATTTTTTTCTGCCCCGCGTGTGAATCGAACTGGAGCTTCTTGTTGAAGGGTCAAAAGCTTTAACCACTACACCAAAGTTTCCTTTGTGATATATTATAGTAACTATAGTATTTAATATATTCTTATGTTATACTTTTAAATTTTTATACAAATGTGATTTAAGTTATAATTTCGAAATATAATATATATAATAGACGTATCGTATTCTAGATTTTTGAAAATTATTGTATCGCCATATCCGTATCATATCCGATACGATACCTGTACCTGTATCCATGCAACATAGGAAAAAATAGACCTCTATCACAAGTGTTTGCATTTCTTAATTTTCTTTTGGCAACAAGAATAGTTCGCTATTATTTGAAAAATCCCTCCCCTTCAAATTATTGTTCGTCTAATTAATTTCACAAATCCGATTTTAAAATTATAAATTATTTTAACAGCCATTAAACAAATTTATTGTCAATGAATCCCTTGACCTTGTGCACATCATATATATAAAAAATGATAAATTTTAATGTAAATTTCATATTTAACAGTATGAAATTACAGCGGTTCATATTTAATGGCATTTTGATGGATCATTGAATAATTAATATTGAAATCGTATGAAAATTCACAAACAACTAATCTATAGGAAAATATAATTGTTTATGTTTTCTACAGTGTTAAAGTAAATAATTCTTACCAAAAATCTCATTATTAATTTTTTTACATCCAAAAATGTTTGGGGGGCCTGGTGGCTGATTGATTGGTCAATTTAAATTATCTGAATTAGATGATTAAAAAAAGGCTTGTACCGAAATCGGATTATTATTTATAAAAATATATATATCCAAAAAAGTATATTAAATTTAAGGATATGGTGCCTCCTAGAGTGGGAAAAATGGCACGGCGGAGCCAGCTTTGCTATAGAACGGTACGGAACGGCACGCGTGTCAGTTACGTGCCGTGACTTGCGTGTCCCGTGCCGTGCTCATCTTTTGAAACTTTGACACGTACGGCACGGCACGACACGTGAAAGATTTAGTCACGGCACGACACGACACGTAGTCATGCGAATCACGTGTAATTAGGACCATTAGATATTGATTTAATGGTGAATTTTGAATAAACTAACCTAAACTATGATTAAATGGTCACGTGAGTCACGTATGATCACGGCACATTTAGGCACGGCGTGACTCATGTGGCGTGACTATTCGCGTGCCGTGACCATCCCTTAATATTAGACACGGCACGACACGTAAAAAATTAACTTAGTCATGACAAGACCCGATACGAAACCGAAATCATAACGTGTTAGTTATGGCACAGCACGACACTTTTTTTCCACTCTGACTGCCTCCTAATTCATTTGAAGTCCGAATTCATTTTTCATTAATAAAATAGGCCGAACTATTTTTAAAGTCCGGGTCGGGTCGTTTTCACGTAAAGCCACCCAAAGACACCTGGCCCAACCCAAACCCGTCAACAGGTTCCAGTCAGATCACCGACTCAGGGATAGGTCCATGACACGTGGCCCAAAATTGAGAAAACGACCCGATTCTTACCTCCACAACTGGATACACTCGGACTAGGAGCACCTCTTGATAAATTATCAAGTCTCAATTACTGAAAATGGGACCTACCACCTGTATATAGGGCCCACTTAGTGAAGCAATCTTATCTTGGCGCAACTTTACACCAAGATGAAAAGAGCGGGAAAAGACAGCAGATATAAAAAGGAATATAATCGAATCGGATTCTTATCCTCCACGAAAATTATTGTTTTCTCCTCCTTCTCCTCCTCTGCTACTTGGCTTTCTTTCCAAGCAACAAACACTACTTGTTTCTTCTATAATTAATTTCATTCATTTCCCACCCCTTTTTGGCGATCGCACCTCTAGGCTCTCGTCGATTCAAACATCCCGGTCAAGGTAATTTACAAATCACTTTTCTCTAGTGTTTCTTCTAAGTTCTGACCTAAGCTTAGGTAACTACACTTGTGCTACTTTATTGCTTTGCTTTCTCATTCTCTGTTGACTCGAGAATTCCTTCAAAATTTCAATCTTTGTTATTATTTTTGCATCTATACCCTTCAAGATCATAAATATTTTTTTATCAAACCCAAGGTACTTCTTTTGTACTTATCTGTATGTTTTAAAATCTTCTGTTGGAATTTTAGCTCTTTTTGCATTTCAGTTCATTATTTTGGCTCTTATCTTTAGTAGGATCAAAAAGTGATTTGGGCATTTATACATGGCCATAATTTCTTATCTTCCGAGGGTACATCGGGTAAATTGCATTCTACAATTCTGATGCAGGGATACCTCGGTTTAATCCTACTTTCACAAAGCCATATAATAATAAAATTTGTCTCATTTCGGGGGATAATTGTAGTACTGCCAAAAATGAATATACTTGTATACTTATAGCTTTATAAAGATAAATTTGTTTGAAAATGAAATTGCAACTTAACCCTCAGAATATATATATTTCAACGAGCATACAGTAACCTAAAACCACCAGCTGCTTTCCTAAACTTGAAATCTGTGTGCTGTGTGTGGATTTTCTCTTAGCAGCATTGTGTCTCGTTTAAATAGAGATAGAGCAGAATCAATTGAGTAGTGTCGGAGATGGAGCAAAAGCAAGAGGAGAAGCGATCAACCTCACCATGCTACAAGAAAAAGGAAGGCGCAGGATTGCTGGCTGACATGCGGGAGCACCTGGATCAGTTTAAGAGTACCTCAGCTGAGAAGCACTGGATCTGCCTCAAGAACACTGCCAGGCGGGCCGGTGACTATGTCAGGCAAAAGAAGCAGAACAAATCAGTATGAATATTAACCCAAATTTATCACTACTGCTGTATGTTACTTGGTTCCTTCTAGTTCTATATTTTTTTAATTGTTCAATTTGGCTAGGCTGTTTAGGAGCACAATCGAGGCTTTATCATCAGGATATATTAATAAAACTTTTCAGACTGGTATTGAATATTTCAACATTTATTACAGACATGAGAATTTGTTGATACATTCATGGATTAATTCAGTAACTTTTTTTTCTGAAGACGCATATATAAACATCGAGGAAATATGAATAACTGGTGCTTTTTTTTTTTTTGTTCTGACTTTAAGAATTGATTTTTATTTTAACACTAAATTATTTAGGGGTATGGATCTTCAAAGGTTGGTACAGAGACTAGCACAGTTGGAAAAGAAACAGCAGATGCCACAGCGACCATGCAATCTCAGTAGCTGAATTATGTAATAACTATATAGGAATAAATTTTGGTACAATCTTGCTGGTACAGTGGTATTCTAGATAATTATAGTGTTCTGATATCAGTTTATTAATTAGAATTTGGGAAGAAAGACAGACTTGTTAGAAATGAAATTGTATTTAATTTGTACATATAACGTATTTATAACGCATAACACATGATTTGAAGATATGAGAATATGGAGCATACTTGTATTTTTTGCGTTGCAGCGCTGTGTTTTATTCTGACATAGCTGATTCAGTTGTGCTAATTTCATTAGTTATTGTTTGCTTTATACATGGCTTTTAAATTTTTAAATCCACACGTCGCTGATTAGTGTGGGAGGCCTCATCAGTTACTGTACCTAAATTAGATGGCTAATGCTTCAACTTTTTTTGTAATGTAAACTTAAAACTAGAGCCAGAGAAATAAGAAGAATGTATTGAATCTGATTTTCATTAATCTAAAATGAAATCTGGTGAAAGAAACTAAAATATCATCGACATGTTGTAAAATAAACAAAGTTCAATACTGTAAAATTGCAAGTTCAGAAATGCATCATATACATGACTGTTCAGTAATCAAAGTATCATCATCTACGTGTAGTTGCTGATGAAACGAAAGGAATCACAAGCCTCAATTCATCGAAGACACTTCAGTCTGGTACAGATACACTGTACCAGATTTGATATTATTCAGTAAGGTACTGAATACAGTTATAAATCCACCACACAGAAAACAAAATACAGTTAGTATCGGTGGTCAGCATAATGATAACAAATTAATCTACTCTTATAGATTCCCAGTGTAAAATTTTTACCCCTAGTTTCTCCCAAAATCGATTACAATCAAACACAAAATCTAAATTTATAAAACAAAAAAAAAAGGAAATTGACAATACATCAATTTTGATTTGCACCATCACAACAGAATTTATTTTGCCCAAACTTGAGAAAAAAGTTGACAGTAGAAAACTGGTTTTGAAGATGCTTTTATTTTCGTTCCGAGGGTCATATATTAAGGAGCAGTACAGACTGAGGGTAAAATAGTCTAAAAAAAGGTCTAAAGATGATCTTGAGGAACCTCTAAGAAGCCTGAGTGAGCAATTTCAAACTGAGTTTGAGCGGAAGAAAAGAAAAGAGCGAATTTGAGAAAAAATATTGTTTCTTTCTCGGCTAACGGAACTGTTACAATATTGATAGGTGTTAGCAGGTCGGATCATATAAACGGGCTGATTCAATGTATACAGGTCTATTTGGGCTTAGGTTTGATGTGCTCGATGGATCCAAATCGAATTGGGCCCGCTCTTAATTGGGCCGAATAGGCGGCGTCACTAGCCTCTTCCAGAAGTTCGTCCCCGCTCGACTTCCTCCCCAAGGAAAAAATGCATTATATTATCGCCATTTTTCTTTTACTTTAGCGCCTATTGTTGCTTCTTCTTTTTTCGTTTTCAATAGGAGATCAGAAACTGTTTGATTCTCTTTGATTTAATTTTCTCCCTTCTCTCTTCGTACCTCTCCGCGCCGCTTCCACTCTGGTATCTCCACTCGATTGCTTGGACTTTTAATTTGGTTTCGACTTATTCATCCATAAGAGTAAGCCCTGGATTTTGACATGAATATTTTCTGATTCTGATAGACTTTTTGTTTTTTCAAGCGAAGTATCGATTTGGGGTAAACGTGCTCTCTGATTATGATTTAAGTTTTTAACTTTTTAAAATTGCTCGTGGACTGTGTCAATCCGATTATCCGAGTAATTTGTTCCTTTTCAGCTTTGTTTCTTATTGTTTTTCTATTTTACGAATGTAGGTGAAATAAATGGAGGCTACGAAAACCCAATCCGGAACGCAAAACCCAAATCCTTTTCCAGTGGATCCTGCCATGGCATCATGCCGAAAGAAGAAATCAGACGATGCAACATTCTTGCAAGATGTGAGGGAGCACATAGACGAGTTCATTCACGCCTCCATGGATGAGCACAAAACCTGTTTCAAAAAGACCATTCAAAAGGTACATTACTGATTTAATGCCAGTCCAGTTGGGTCAGTATAGGTCGGGTCTAGGTACTACTATGATTTTAGCCCAGCTCAGGTAATTTATACATTTGGTCTGGTAGCACTAGAGTGGGAAAAATGGCACGGCGGAGCCGGCTCCGTCACGGAACGGCACGGCACGAGTGTCAGTTACGTGCCGTGACTCGCGTGTCCCGTGCCGTGACTATTCACGTGCCGTGCTTATCTTTTGAAACTTTAGCACGGCACAGCATGTCACGTAGTCACGCGAGTCACGTATAATTAGGACCATTTAATATTAATTTAATGGTGAATCTTGAATAAACTAACATAAATTATGATTAAATGGTTACGCGAGTCACGTATGGTCACGGCACGTTTAGGCACGGCGTGACTCACGTGACTTGACCATTCGCGTGCCGTGACCACCCCTTGACATTTTGGTCATGGCACGGCACGGCACGAGACCAAAGTTACGGCGTGTTAGGCACGGCACAGCACGGCACGGCACGGCACGTTTTTTCCACTCTAGGTACCACCATATTGGTTGGATTTAGGTCTGATTTACTTTAATTTTACTGGACTTGAGTATTATTTCTAATTTTTAATGATCAGTTGGCATATGAAGTTGGTAATGATCAACAGTAGTAATTTATGTAATGTTATTGTCGAGACATGTTAATTAATTGACACTTGTTGCTAGTTTTCATCACTTTACACCTAGACCTTATCCAACCTGACCTGTGAGATCTCCTGGTCAGGTGAGAGCATCTCTCTTGTGTGGAGATTTTTGGAAGTCCATTCCAGGAATATTTATTTTTTAAAAGAAAAAAGAACGAAAAGTATTCCTTATTAGAAATAAATCACAAATATTCATCCCAAATATGTCAGCCAAATCGTATGCAGTAATGCCAGAGTCCTCTGTAGGAATTATTTCTAACCAAGCATAACTTTGTTATATTTGGAAACTAAAGAAAATTCTAGTATAATATGGTATTTGCCTATTCTACCTCTAATCTTTTTGTTCTTTTGGTAGTCGGGCATGGTTTCAGAATTTAAGAATTTCATCAGTAAATCAAAATGGGCAATTTATGTACATTGTTGAAACTGTTCAAAGTCATGTTATTACCTCTTACATGAGACAGCAAAGCAACAAGTATCATGTATGCTCTTGTATACTCTACCAAAATAGTGCCTTTTTAAATTCTAGAGGGGTGTTAGAAACTTGTTTTCTTTGCAGTGCTATATATATGATTTCAGAGTGCAAATTTAGAATTATTCAAGAAAAAAATAGGGAATTTGTGTACATTATATGTTATGATATGCAGTTTTAGGAAATTCTACTTCTGTTTCTCCATTTCCATGGATTTCTAACAAACTGATACCCTCGATTATTTTTTCCTATTACATACATTTTTTAAATGTGGCACATTGTCAAAATGTAATGATAGGAATTTCTTTTGAATCACAGATGTTTGGAATGTCAAAGGCTGTTGCAGAGAGGTCTAATGTTGGGAGCAAGGAAGTTGAGAGCGTGTTGCCTCTTCAGACTACTGTTTCCAAGTAATGAAATGAAGAAGAGAAGAAACAGAAAAATAAATGGAAGTAAAGAAATATTATTCTGTCTTGTCTTTGTTTATTTCATGGTCAGTAGTCAATACCAGTGAGAAATGGTAAGCATAACCACACATTAGTTCAGCTAGAATTTTACATGTAATAATAGGTCTGTTTTTGTTTTGTTTCTGAATCCAAGGATATCAAGTTGTTTTTCTTTTAACTGAATATGTTTTAGGCTCCTAGTTTGTGCAAAATCAAGTTCCATTTCCGACTTTCTCGTGGATGATCTGTCTTTTCTGTCATGGATTTTGTAACTTTAGATAGTTATCTGATAACTGAGCATATTTTTGAAGCTTTGAGTATATCATAAAAGAAATTTGATCCCAAAAGAGAAACAATTCTGAACTTATATAGACTCCTTCAAAAGGCTTATTTTTCTTTTAGTTACTGTTATTGGAGTTTAATCTTCTTGTATTGTATTATTTCTATCAAGTGCAACAGCATTTCATAAATACGGGCTCAGTAGAATTTTTAGTTCTGTTCCAGTTTTACTAGACTATGACCCAATATAATGGCCCAGTATATTGGGCATTAAAAATGTGGTAATTCTTTAGATAAATTTTCTGAGTCCTTGTGATTTTGTTTATAGGCCCAGCAATAAGAAAATATTATTTTTAGGAGATTATACAATATTAGGAGCGCAACTTTTTGTGTGCATTTTCACTGGTAAACAGAAATTACAAGCAAGAACTTCCGACATTTTTATTATTATCCAAAGTTAATTACAAATTAATTATTAAATTCATGTTTTCCGACTTTTGCCAAAAATGTCCAAACCGGTCATAAAATGGCTGATTTTCTATTTTTTTATTTTTTTATTTTTAGAGACTACGAAGAGCAACATAATGAAATCTAATGCTGAAAATTCGAATTTTTTGTTTAAATTATTTAATAGATTACTTCTTTTGATATATAATTAGCATATTTATACTAAATACACTAAGTTACTTAAAAAATTATGTTGAATTACACTATATTAAGTTAAATTACACTAAATTACATTACATTACTCTAAAATATGCTAAATTACGCTAAATTACATATGAATAGGGACAATATCTTCACTGAAAAGGCGAAAAACAACGACGGAACTTCAAACGGTCATAAAACGGAGCTCGAGTGTCCGATTTCAGTAAATGACCACTTTCGGAAAGCTTGCGAAAAGACGCATGCGTCGGTGGCGGATACGCCGAATTTCAAAATTCAGAATTGCCAAAAAACAAAAGGAAGAGCCTCAAAACTTGAGTTGAAGTTTCCGATTAAGATTTTCATTTCTATTATTTAATCTAAGTAGCTCAATAAATTACATAATGAACTTTAGAATACCAATTTTTACTATTTTCAGAGTATTTTCACTATTTTTTATGATTCATGAAAGATGACACAAAATCGGTCTACTTTAGCGTAATTTTTGCGTAGTTTAGCGTAATTTACCGTATTTCAGCATAATTAGCGAAGTTATTGTAATTTAGCGTAATTTAACGTAATTTAGTGTAATTCAACGTAATTTAACATAATTTCAAGTAATTTAGCGTATTTTAGTATAAATATGCTTATTATACATCAAAAGAAGTAATCTAACAAATATTTAAAATAAAATCTGAATTTTTTGCGTTAGAATTTATTATCTTGCTTTTCATAGTGTCTCTCTAAAAAAAAAAAAAACCAGTCATTTTATAGCCGGTTTGGACATTTTTAGCAAAAGTCGGAAAACGTAGGTATAATAATTAATTTGTAATTAACTTTGGATATTTAATAAAAATGTCGGCAAGAACTGAGTAGACAACATGAGTCGACTATTTAGTTGTAGCAATTGGCCCATTTGATAGCTTGAATGTGACCGGTTTAGTGGTTCAGACAAATAGTTAAGCCTTGAGAACTAAAGATATTCGTACCAGTCAAATGCAATGTCACTCTCATCTCATGTGATGTGTACCTGCAAAACCAAACTCTGTGTAGAAACAAATATATTTTCTACAAATAGTCGCTTTAAAATATGGACTAGTGCTTGGTTTTTGACTTCATTAATTATTGGCGCTTTCATGGAATCACGGTTGGATTGCGGCTGTTAAGCTACACATTATGATAATGACTCTGTAGAAATTAGAGAAATTCTATCCCAAACTTTCTTGTTCAAAGTTTGGATTGGCACGTGGTTCTTTAATAGTAATTTTATAACAATTTATTTAATTAGTATAATATTCAAAGAGTAGGGTTAAAATCCACCATTGGTTTTTTGTGCTCCAATTATGCTTCATATTTTTATCTTCATTTTCGAATAGTCGATCTGAATCGTTCACCATGATTTTTGTATTAAAATGTGCTTGGAAACCACATTTTATATTTTTTGAATTTTTTTTTTTACTATTTTTTTAGGTAGGTACAAAATCACTGCTTTCAGAAAATTCTGGACCATCCAAAACAGTGATTTTGTACCTACCTACAAAAATAGTAAAAAAATTTCAAAAAATATAAAATTTCGTCTCCAAGCACATTTTAATATGAAGATCATATTGAGCGGTTCAGATCAATTGTTCGAACTTTAAAAACAGAGAAAAAGACGTTGAACATGATTGGAGCACAAAACCAATTATTGGCGCTTTCCTGGAATCACGGTTGGAATGCGGCTGGTAAGCTCCACATTATGATAATGACTGTAGAAATTAGAGAAAATTCTATCCCAAACTTTCTTGTTCAAAGTTTGGATTGGCACGTGGTTCTTTAATAGTAATTTATAGCAATTTATTTAATTAGTATAATGTTCAAAGAGTATGGTTAAAATGCAACAATTGGTTTTATGCTCCAATCATGCTTCACATTTTTATCTTCATTTTCAAAGTCCGAACAGTCGATCCGAACCGTTCATCATGATCTTTGTAGTAAAATGTGCTTGGAGATCACATTTTATATTTTTTGAAATTTTTTACTATTTATTTTAAATAGGTACAAAATCACTGTTTTCAGAAGATTCTGGACCATCCAAAACAGTGATTTTGTACCTATCTAAAAAAATAGTAAAAAAAGTTTCAAAAAATATAAAATTTGATCTCCAAGCACATTTAATATGAAGATCATATTGAGCGGTTCGGATCGATTGTTCGAACTTTGAAAACGGAAAAAAAAGACGTGGAGCATGATTGAAGCACAAAACCTGCATTTTAACTCTGCTCATGTTCAAAATAGCGTCATAAAAAATAATTAACCCCACCCCCAGATGAATTCACATCACCTCAGGTTACCTGACTCAAGCAAATTACGATCGGACGGCCCATTTAATATGACACGAATCTCAAAACAGCCTCCTACAGTCTCAATAGGCACCGGATTTGAGTTTGGTCCATATAGAATTAATCTGAACCGGCCGTTGTAATTTGCTTGAGTCAGGTACCTGGGAGGATTTCAAGTAATGAAATCCTCTGCAGAGTTTTTAAAACTCCGCACTGCGGTTCTTTTAATCTGGTCCGTTCATTTTGACTTGGCACGAATCTCAAAGCCCAATAATACTGCTCGCTCCGTTAGCCCGAATCTCAAAGCAGCTGAGAGTTAATCTGGTCCGTTCATTTTGTTCCGCAGTGCGGAGTTTTATAAAACTCCGCAGAGGATGCGCTATCGGTCCCCCCAGATATGACCGCATAGTTATTTAATATATAAACATGACAATATTTAATATTTAATTTGTTTGCATATGGCTGACGTATGACTGTGCTAGTGAATAGTTGATAATAAATAAATGAACGAAGAAACAGATACCCACGAGGTAAAATAAAGAACAAACAAATAGATACATAAGAGGAAATAACGACAAGGATGGAGAATATACTGCCCAGTTCTGACATTCAAATTTTACATTTGTACTGTATGCTTCGAAAAAAATATTAAAACATGTGCCCGCAAATAATGTGATTAATTAATTGTTCTACCGTTTTAAGTAAGAACTGGGGTGTTTGTAATTTCATCAAGTCTCTGAATAGGTTTAATTTTAAAATAAATTTTATCGAATTATTTTTAAACAACAAATTCAAATTGTTAAAATTGATTTACTTTACGAGGTGATGCGTATATTTTATAAATTTTCAAATTACTTTACGATAAAATCAAGTGGTAAAAATATAAAATTTATAAGTTAATTTTAATACGTTCATTTTTTATCATTTTTCTCTAGTAAATAGTGTTCTCTCTTTCTCTATTTGTACAAATTAAAAGATTATGAATCAAATCAATCATTGATTCCATAAACAGGTCTTTTCCGGTGGCACCAAATACCAGTAGTACTACTGTCAGTCCCCATAACATGTACAATCTTCTCCAAACTAATCACTAATTTTATTTGATTTCAGGTGTCATGTAGCTATAATGACACAGTGATGAGTCATCAATTTCACATGGAGCGTACTAACCCAAAATTAACTAGTATATAGCTGATAATAATTCACAAAATTAAGTGATCTCTGGTTTAAATAATTCTAAAAATTGTTTTTTTAGCTTACACCAAACTGTGTTGCTCATGACAGTAATTTACAGCAACTGGGCAGACACCATTAGTTGGGGATTTTTTTTTTAAGAAAAACCATAATTAGAAAAATTCAATTTAAAGAACCAACTTGATTGGTTTTTTTTTTTTTTTACAAAAACCATAAGTACCGAATAGGCTATTCGGGTACCTCTCATTTACGTTTAAGCGGTACCGAACTGCTCAATTTTACTCTTTTACTTGACAGAAAATATGAAAAAAATTGTAAAACTGGGAGGTACTGAATTGGCTATTCGGCACCGCTTAAACGTAAATGAGATGTACCGAATCAGCTATTCAGTACTTATGGTTTTTGTAATAAAAAAAAAATCAATCAACTTGTTCCCTAAATTTACTTTTAATATGGTTTTTAAAAAGAATTCTTAATTGGGGCCTGATATATTTAATAGTAAAAAAAAATATATTAAAAGATGCAACTATTATATATACTCCTAAAAAAATAGTATTGAAATTTGCTTTACTTTGTCTAGTTCTTTCATCTTTTGCTCTCTGATTTATATTCTCCACACCTTTTCTTTTTTCTTTTAAAAAAAGATCTCAACTTTTCATTGCGAATATTCAATTCTGATTTTTTGTGCACCAAAGAACCCATTTATTTGTCTCAATTTTTCTTTATATCTTGTCTTTATCAACTATTTACCTCTTCAATGCCCTTTTCAATGTGCTAGTAGATATTTTCAACAGCTGGCTAAAAAGTTTGCTTCTCCGTGGATACAACGCGTTCCATTAAATTGATCTTAAATTCACATTTTTTTCTTTCTGATATAAATGCTCTAGATCTGGCTCAATTTTGTTTTTCTAATTATATCCATATTTACGCAATGTACACATAAATATTTAATCTTTGATTAAGAAGTCGAGCTAAATAAATCACGGAGGAAAATATAATATTTCAGCAAAACATAACAAAATTTCAATTTCAATAATATGTTACAAAAAATTTCTTGTAAAAAAATCAAAATTGTTTTTTTTATTAAAGGATTCCAGTATGCTCCAACATCTTTTAATGCTATTTTTTAGAATTGAACATGTATTTTTCTAAATTGAAAGATGAGAGCTCGTGTTAATGCACTTAGCTCGCAGTTCAATAAAATTAAACTTTGTTATATTTTTTTTTGTAATTTTCGCAGAGACTGCGAAATCATGAGCAGGGCTGGAACTCTTGGCATAACTATAGTTTTAAGTTTTTTTTCCTAGCCAACTGTGCTACCATCCCATTTCAAACTTGATTATTTTCACTCAAAAATAGTCGACAATTAGGTCAGTTAAAAATAGCGTTCATTGCACAATTATTTTCGTTCTCTCGAGAGAAAGTTGTTCACACAATATTCTGATATGGAAGCAAAAGTGGAATCCGAATCCTCCTAGGTACCTGACTCAAGCAAATTGAAACAGACAGCTCAGATTAATTCAGAACGACATTTATTCAAGAATAGCATAGGGGCAGTATTATTTGTGCTTTGAGATTCATCCAAGTTAAAGAACGATCTTGGACCGTTCGTTTCCAATTTGCTTGAGTTAAGTACTTGGGGGTGATCTGAATTCAGCAAAGACATGCGTTCTCTAACGGAAGAGGTTCGCGTTCAATGAAAGTGGATTAATTGAGATTCAATTTTCCTTTTCGTATTATTTCTTTTAAGTCTTTTTTACCATAGACTCAATTCTTTTTTAGTTTGTTTTTACTTTCATTTGTAACCAAGGTTTTTGTTTCAAAAGCTACTTGTAAGAACTCCTCTTATTAATATACGAATAAGTTACTTTTATTCATTTTTGAGAATCAGTTCTTTAGATCTAGTGGCAAAGACAATGCTCTCCGTATGAGAGGTACAAGTTAAAAATTTATTATTTTTTATACGTCTACAGAACATTCATGTTCTATAGATTATGCCTGAGGTATTGGATCTTAAATATTAATCTTTACATGTTCATGTTATTAATTAGGATAATCCAAATTATTACTGGTCATTTTATCGTTACGATATAATATTATTATTATTAATTACTATCATTGTCATTATCATCATTGTCATCATTATTATGATCGTCATCGTCATTATTACCATTGCCAATATTGGTCAAATATTCTATATCATACAAATCCAAAATGTGTTGAACGGTGATTAATTGTAGTTAGAACTTAGAGTTGTTGAATATTTCTAAAGTCCCAGTATATTATATGGTGTACATCCATAAACAATCTAACATTTATCACATTATCACATGTAGAGGATATGGACTTAGAGCTGTGCCGGTGGACAAATTAAGTAGACGTGAACATTTCATGTCAATTGATGCTAGTTATATCTTGAACGCCTTGCACAATAATTATCTTAAAGGAGTATTGTGTGCTGATATATGGAAAGAGATGATACGCCCTATCTCCGTGAGAGAGATTAAGTCGCGATAGATCTAAGTACGTTCTAATTCGAGGGGATTAGGCCGTGCGGGTAGGTGTATTACATGTTTGAGTGAGAACTCATTATAGATCAACTAGGTACGTAACTCTATCATTTATGTACCGAGTCTTTTTGAGTTGTGGTCCCAGTCTCATTGAATTTCGGAATATTTATAGGCCTATAGGTCGGTTTGGGTCTCGTACGGACACTCGACTGGGCCTATCTCGCATGCCAGTAGGTCGGTTTGAGTCTTCGTACGGACGACTCGAACGGGCTTATCTCGCGAGCTGGCAAGGTGAATATAGCCGCGTACGGACCATTTGAACGGACCTGCTTCTTGGACTTGCTATCTGGGCTTAATACTCAGCTCATAATAGTTTTATGGGACTTTTAATGCATGACCCTATCAAAGATGATGTTTGATTGAGGACTAGAGTTTATGAGATTTAAGTTAGGTTATTTCGATTTAAGTCTATTTAAATTGTTTATATTTTGTTGAGTTCTAAAGAAAAGATAAGTAAAATTTACAAATAATCACTGACAGTGGTCCAAGACTCAATAAAAATTAAGACACCCGAAAAGGTGGTTTAGTTTAAGCTAGTTTAGACCAGCATAACTTTAAGCTTATACTGAATTAGGCTAAGTCTATTTAATACTTATTTGGTGGAATATCTGAGACTTAAACTACTTATTCTATAGTTTAGATCTTGACTTGTTTGGTTAGAACTCATCCTTTGTTTTTTTTTTTTTTTTTGAGATAGAAAGATGGAAATCTAGCTTATTTTTATTTAATTGTGCATAAAAGACTTCCATTCAAATTTCGAACTCACGATTTCTTACACGAAGAATGTTACATTTTGTCAATAGATCAAAGGTCAGTTGTTTTAAAACTTGTACATTGTATTCACAACTTTAAAAATATTTGATGAAACCAATTTACCACCACTATTAAAATAAAAAGGAAGGTACCCGGTTAGCAACAGACAGTGCTACATGGCAAGTGTCAGAGAGAAAATATTGCTAAGTGCAGTGAATTTTGATATGAATTTAATATTTTAATTAAGGAGAGTATAGAAGTCTGTGATGCATAGAATAGCGGAGCTAAGCTACTACTTTAGCACGTAGATTGGTCGGACACAACCTTCATAGATACTATTCAAAAAATTAAAACAAGAACAACTTTTTAAAAGCTAGATTAATCCACCTACAGTGTAGTTGTACTGTGGCCCATTCCAAAGCAACAGTAGCTACACCATAATCATACCTTTTTTTTCATCAAAAAAAAAAATTGTACCTTTTCTTTTTATCTTTGCTTGTTTTCTTTCTTTTATTTGTCTGTTCTTCACTTCTTCTCTTTTTTTTTTTTTTCTGGAGATCCATTTTTTTTTTCATCAGATTAAACTATTTTCTTCCTGACACGAACGAGGGAAAAAATATTTTTTTTTTACTAGAACCGTTAGTTTTTTTCTTAAAGTTAGTTGGCAAGGTGCCGCTAATAATAAATATAATCGCCAGAAGAACGTTGTATTCTCTGGCGTCGTCTCCTCTCCATGTCACACTCAAATTAGACCATCTCACACACAATTCCATTATGAATCCAATAGTATATTTCCATTGACGTATCATTTATAAGAATCGACACTGGGTTAGCTACGGCATTAAAAATTCTATTGTTGTGCTCTCTCTATAGCGCCTATGTACTTGCTGCCCATGTTATATTCCATATTTTTCTGTGTCTATGATCTAACAGTTAGTTGATTATTTGGCTCTTAATAAACGACGGAATGAAATTTCTAAGCTTAATTTCTATTTTTTTGTTAAAAAAAATTTTAATTTCAAATCTCCAACATTGAAAGATAAGATTTTTCAAATATATACTATAAAAGCTGGTCTCTAAATCTCTATCTTTAAATATCAGACTTTCATATTCCTATCATTATTTTTTTGTCTCTTTTTTGGACTAGAATTCCGTATTCCGTCCTTTCTAAATTTTATAATTCGTTTAATACTTCAAAGAAGTTGATTTAAAATTTATATACATTAAATAAACAAATCGAGACAAGAAGTCCAAGAAAAAAGTTCCTTTGACAAATTTAAAGAGTCTAAGACGCTCAATTTAAAAAAGAATTCAATGACAAATGTAAAATATTTAAGTATATGCAATCAAAGTTTGACAAATATATAATTAATTAGTATGCCGTCCTCTAAAAAGTTGACAATGAGAATGAGTTCACATGAAATGAGAACTTGGCAAAAGGAAATATAAAAATAATATGCCTGTCAAAAAATGATATGATATAAATATACTGGATCAAAATTGGGTTCTATCTTTCTATATATGTATAAGAGTAGAACTTGGGTGTTCCTAAGTTCACCAAATCACCTTGTGAACTCAACTCTAAAACTTATTAAATTGGTTTTAAATGACGAATCCAAACTATTGAAATTCTTCTACCTTACGGGTGATGCGTCTACATGTGAAAATTTTAAACTTTCGAATTAATTTATTATAAAGTCAAGTGGTCAAAATTAGAAAGTTTATAAATTAATTTTAATGCATTCATTTTTGGACGTCTTTTGACCACTTGACTCTATACAAAATTAATTTAAAATTTTAAAATTTTCACATGTAGACGCATCACTCGTAAGATAGAAGAATTTCAGCTGTTTAGATTTTAGAGTTGAGTTCACAAATGGGCTTGATGAACTTAGGAACACCCTAGTTCTACTCTATGTATAATGTTATATGTAGATATCAACTCAGGGGTATAATGGTCAGAAAAGTTGTAGGAACGACAATTTGGCAATGATTTTGATAGTCAGAAATGATTTCATTATCTAAAAAGGTTGCTAGTACAAGTAACTTAAATTTGAATAGGAAGCGAATCTGTCTTGGTTAGATAGAAAGAGTTGTTAAAGTCCAAATGATTAATGACACATGATTAAGGCCTGATCTCGACCAAACATTAGATGAACCAATCAATAACTGTGTGTTTTATTTTAATTTATCCTCTTTCAGGTTTCCAACTAAAAGCTGCTTTTAACTCACCTCGTGTTGTCATTTGTGTCGTTCGTTAGTTGTGAAAAGTGGCTGCAAGGGATACCATTAATTTAATATTAATTCACCAACCGGCGTGGAGCAATTTGGTAATTAATATTTTTTTATAACTATATATTAATATTAATGGAGTATTTAAAAAAGAGATCTAAACCATTAATTCTTTCAGTTAGAAAAATGTTAGTATGTTATGTAAACAGTTCAAATCAATTTAATTATAACCATGTAGTGATAATTATTAATTTCAATGACAATTATAACAATAAATCAGTCTTTTATTTCATCACAATAACCATCAACGCATTTTTGAAAACCTATCGTATTGACTTCAAACAACGAATTCAAACTGTTGAAACTGATTTACCTTACGTGATGCATCTATATGTGAAAATTTTAAAATTTAAAATTAATTTAATATAAAGTTAAGCAGTCAAAATTAAAAAAATTTTGAAATGCATTTTTGTAATGGATAGTGTCCATCAAACTTGGAATGGGATGCAAATTTGGTTGAAATGACACTTATTCGAAATTCCAAGTTGTATATATCCTCAATAATCTGCAATTAAGAAGAAAATGATGGCTCCAAAAAAATGGTGCTCAGGTTTTGGATTTCTCGAACAGGTGGTTTTTGCAGAGACACGTGGCAAGAGATTACTGGGTGCGAGTATTAGACGAGTGCCCGAGCAACGATGGCAGGCCGCTCGTCGTAGGCGGTGCCTGTGGGACCACACTACCTGATGCCTCATGGCTCATGCTCAACGAAAAATCCTATCGACTGTGGTCACAAGATTTGTGGTCAAGCGTGTAGCACGATGATAATTTTTTTGAAAGAGGAATATTCGATTTTTGTTCTCGCAAAACATGCCGAAATTTTTAAAACTACCAATGTTTAAAAAAAAATAAACCAAAAAACTATCTTATTTGGAAATTTGAAATCTAACACGGCCGCATTCGGCTGACCCAAATACTGCAGACAGCACAAGCGTTCTGCTGATCCATTTTTTTTTTTTTCAAACTTTGAGATATCTCATAAATGGGGCACCCATTTCTAGAACAAAAAAATATTAAAAAACCAAAAAATTTGATATATCTCATATAAAGATGCACGTGGTGTCTCGATAAAACACCAAAAAAAAAAATGAGTCCGCAGAACGCCTGTGCGGTTACCAACATTTGGGTCCGGAAAATTATTCTGCAGTCGTGGTAGATTTCAAATTTCTCAAAAACAATATTTTTTTGGTTTATTTTTTTTTAAACTGTGCTAACTTTAAAAATTTCAGAAAACATGTCCCCGTGTCAATTGTGTAACTTGTGTTTCTATCGAGTATAAAAATTTTAGTATAAATTATGTATAAATTTAAATTTATATAAGATTCATATTTATCTACGAAAAAATATGCAGAATTTCCAGAATCGTATCACTCCAGGACTCAGGTATCTAAGACGCAAGCGATAAATCAAGATCGTTATTTTAACTTGGCACGAATGTCAAAATAAACGTCCTATAGTTTCAATGGGCATCAAATTGAATTTGGTCCAATTAAAATTAAGGGATCGACTAACAGTCTCCTAAACGTCTCCCTAACGGTCAAAGTACAAATGTCAGACATCTATTCAACATACATTAATTCACATACAAAATGGAAAGTATTCATACCTAAGATATCAAATATTCATATGTAATTCATCAAGTATTCATACCTAAGATATCAAGTATTAATTCACATACAAACTGGGGACCATTACTTTTTGGGGGCAGTAACTGTCAGACTGCATTGGAGACCACAATCAAAAAGTCACGTGGATCACACCTCTAGTGCTACATTCATTGATTAAATTAATTCACATACAAAATGGAAAGTATGAATACCTAAGACATCAAGTATTCATATATAATTCATCAAGTATTCATACCTAAGATATCAAGTATTTAAAAAAAAAACTGGACACATCACTTATCTTTTACACGTTTTTCAAGGTGATTTTTTTTTCTCCATTCAATCTAACCAATATTTCTGACAATCTATGAGGAATTTTGCAAATATAAAACCACGAACGTGTTCTACACAATTTTCTCTTTCAAATGAGATCCATGATGACATACTTTTACACGTTTTTCAAGGTATCAAATATTCATATATGGAAAGTATTCTCCCAAAATGGAAAGTATTCATACCTAAGATATCAAATATTCATATATAATTCATCAAGTATTCATACCTAAGATGTCAAGTATTTAAAGCAAAAACTGGACTCATCAAATATTCATATATGGAAAGTATTCATACAAAATGGAAAGTATTCATACCTAAGATATCAAATATTCATATATAATTCATCAAGTATTCATACCTAAGATATCAAGTATTTAAAGAAAAAACTGGACTCATCTTTTACACGTTTTACACGTTTTTCAAGGTGGTTTAATGATTGACGAAGTTAGTTAGAATGGGGGGGACGTTTAGGGGACTGGAGTGCGGGGGACAATATTTTTACTCTAAAATTAATTTGGACCGTCCTTTTTTTAAATTACACCTCGAATATTTGAGAGGACACGGACTCAAATTTCTAAGCCTAAACATTCCTCATCTCAAAATCAAAATCAAGCATTCACATGTAATTAAGTTATCCGTTTCTTCATGCAGATTTTAGTACTAGCCTACTATCATTTTTATTCCTTACGTTGATTTGGTTAAATGATTTAAAAGGTGGAAAATCATTTTAACTTTTTTTTTCCCTTTTTTTAGTTAATATATTAAGAAATTAAGACTTTATTATCAAAGTACTATTTATACTAAGTTATTAACAGAAGATATTAGCAATCCTAAGATAGGGAATTTATCTCAATTAAAATTAAAATATTAATTCAATATATTAGCCTACTTTTATATCAATTGCGCAATTGTTCAATCTATTCGGATATTCATTGAAGATAAATTGAATTGACAATTGATTATATTAACTCAGTTGTCTAGTTGAAGTTTTTTTTTTTTTTTTACTTTTCTTTAAATAATAACTGTCTATCAATTTATATGTGGAGTATATTTAATTTAAGGCAAATTCTTCCATGGACATAAGGAACTATTTGTAAAATGAGCATATTTTTATTTTCAAATTCAAACAGTCGATCCGACCGTTCAACATTATCTCCATATTAAAATGTACTTGGAGGTCAATGATCTGAATTTGAATTTTTTTTGAATTTTTTTTACTATTTATTAAGATGGGTACAAAATTCAATGATCTGAATTTGACTAGTTTTGTAAAATACTTAATAAATAGTAAAAAAAATAAAAAAATGTAAAATTTGACCTCCAAGTACATTTTAATATGGAGATAATGTTGAACGGTCGGATCGACTGTTTGAACTTTGAAAATGAAAATATGTTCATTTTACAAATAGGTCCTGTGTCCATAGAAGCATCCCTCTTAATTTAATATATGAAATTATTTAGTTTATTACGTGATTATTTATAAAATTTCTTATATTTTTTATATGTGGAGTATATTTAATGTAATTTCAATATTCATTGTTTTAGATATATACAATATCTATTTCTCTACAGTGTCAATCTATAAAATTGAATTATAATTTTTATTATAAACACAATAAATATTTGATACTCTTAGAATGAAAAATTAATTTTAAAAGCGTAAATAGCCATTCTAAAGTGTTACGATTAGTGTGAACATGTGACACTTTTATTATAGAAAACCAAGCTATTAATAAAAACATCTAATATTATAAGAATTCGTTTGCTATTTTATATTTTTTCAATTAGGAAGTGATGCCTAGGTTAAAGATAGAACTGTCAATGATATCTTTTAGCCGTTTGTCCGATCTGTATCATATTCGATAAGGTGAGCATAGATAAGATTTTGTTTTCATTAGCTTATGAGGTATTGTTATTGAGTAAGAATATTTTTTCAGCTAGTCAAATAGATAAGAGTATAAGTAATGACTATTTTGTATTCTTTATAAGTAATTATTAAAATCTAAAGTTATATTTTTATATATATATATATATATATATATATATAGGAAATTGCTAATATGCTATGCATAGCATAGAGGGCCTCCGTGCTATGGCTCAATATTTGAGTTTTCAAAATCCTAACGGTCGATCCGAACCGTTCAACATGATCTCCATATAAATATGTACTTGCAAATCAAATTTTATATTTTTTACTATTTTTTTTAGATAGGTAGAAAATCACTTGATCTGAAAATTTTGTACCATTCAAATCAAGTGTTTTTCTACCTATCTAAAAAAATAGCAAAAAAATTCTAAAAAAAATATAAAATTTGGTTTGCAAGTACATATTCATATGGAGATCATATTGAACGGTTCGGATCAACTTTTAGGATTTTGAAAACTCAAGTATTGAGCCGTAGCACGGAGGCCCTCTATGCTATGCATAGCACCGTAGCCAACTCCTATATATATATATTCAATTTAACCTTCTTTCAACACACCTCGATTTACACTCTTTCATTTCAACACATCTAAATTGTTTCTTTCTATTCATGCATCCCCCGAGTATTGTGTCTGATATATTTTTCCTCCCCTCTTTATTTTTTTTTCTTTTACTCAATCATAATAATGAAAAGTAAAATATAATAAAAAATAATTTAATCATAATTGATTACACATTTATTTTATATTTATTATTAGTAATGTGATTGCAGATGTATGAAATGAATGAGTTTCTGATGTTTTATTTGTAAAATATAATAAAATTAATTATTATATTACTATTATTCATTATTCACCCGCTATTGTTTCGTTATATGGTAATATTAATGGGTGAAAGTAGAATATGAATAAGTTCAATTCTTAATGAATATGAGTATGAAGATACTTTCATTATTATCTCAATATTACACACGGGTTGACATACATCAATATTTTTTTTATCGTATTTGTACTATTTAATTATAAAAATCAAATATTCTAAAACTTAGATACCTAATAATAGCATCCGATATATGATCAAAATTACCATTACTATTCGAATGTAAAAAGAATATGCAAAATGAACATTAAAAGTTTAAAACAATATCTACATTAATTATAATGTATTTTTGTAAGTTCTCGATGTTAGTTAAAAAAAACTCAACATATTATAAATACTAAAGGCTCATAGAAAAGATAATACGAAGCATATTTAACAATTTTATTTTAGTTATTTACCTTTATTTATTTATTAATGTTTGAATTTGGTGGCACCGTTGTATCTTGTTAGATAGTTGCACTGTAAGGTATGTTTGATTGGATTGATAATAGACTATTATTGAGAACAAGCTATTCAGTTGTTGGAATAGCTACAATAGAGAACCAAACTTGTTTGTCTTATTAGAACAAATTATTCTCACAAAAAATTAAAACAAGTCATTCTAATAAGACAAATGCTAATTTTACTATTCTAGCTTATTCTAAGATTACAACCAAACATATCCTAAATTTATGATGAATGGTATGCGATTTTGTAGAAATTTTTTGGGAAATAATTATTTTATCTAAAAAAATAAAATGGTATTTTATTATGAAAGAAATGAAGAGACGTTGTTTTTGACAGCGAGAGATCTTAAATAGGTGTACTAAAAAAGGATTTGGATTGTTGTGAACGTGCTCAGTGAAAAAGGATTAGAACGAGCGAGATATTTGACATTACATCTTTAGCAATCGCTGAACTTTAATTTAAAATTTCATTTTATGATTGATTTTCTTAACTGCCCCAAATCGGGTTGCTGTTTTTAAGCCATAAAAAATGCTGACGCAGAAGATCACTGTACTCTTCTCTTCTGTTCTCCGCCTAACCGTAATCATTTGACTAACCAGAGAACCGTTGACCAGTACATCAAGTCAAGCCCTTGAAATTGACAATATCTACAAAAATACCTGCAATCACTCGACTATTTGACCATAACTATAAGGGTATTTTCGCCGTGGAGCAAATATAGAAAACGCTTAGCTCTCAGTTCCAAGAAAAATGAGCAACTCTTCACTCCGGCGGGCATAGAAGCAAAATTCGCAATCTCCTCGTAAATAAAAGCAAAAAATAAATTGCAAATAAAGCAACTGTTCAATGCTACCGGGCCATCGAGTCTCCTCTCTCAGCTCTCTCTCCCGGTTTTCTCGGCCAAGTCAACCGGCTACTCCCGGTTCTTCCCGGTTACTCGCTTTCACTACCTCTTCTTCGACTCCGGCGTCGTCTCAAGCTTCCACTTCACACTCTCCTCCCACAAAATTTCAAATTCAGATATTAAGACCCAAAGCCCTTCGCTTTTTGAATTTTCGATGGTTTGTCAGAGAATGTGGAGAGAGAGAAACAGAGATAGAAAGAGAGAGAGGCAGTTGGGGTGCGTAACTTTGCGCATTTAATGGTGGCCTCTCCAGTAGTAGCTGGGCTTTGAACCTGAAGCACGTCCCTGCCTTTATTGCATCTCACCCCCTCATCTTTTTTCCTTTTTTTTTTTTTCTCTCTTCCCCTCCCCTCTTCCAGAAAACAGAAGAGAGAACGATGGTCCCACTAGTCATACTCCTCCTCACCGGATTGTTGCTTCCTTTGATTGCTCCGGGGGCATTGGCACAAGGACAACCCCTCAGCTCAAGCTCTGATCTGCTCGCTCTGTACAGCCTCCGCGGATCGCTCGGGTTACGGGCGCGGGACTGGCCACGGGGATCCGACCCGTGTTCAAACTGGACGGGCGTCACCTGTCAAATGGGTCGGGTCGTGGGCTTAGAAGTTTGTGGGTTGAAAAGGACCCGACGTGGCCGGCTGAACCCTCAGTTTGCTGTAGACGGGTTGCAGAACCTCACCCGGCTAACTTGGTTCAATGCTTCAGGCTTCCTCCTTCCTGGGTCCATACCTGACTGGTTCGGCTCCCGGCTTCCTAAAGGTTTCATATTTCTGGATCTTCGCGGGTCGGGTGTTACCGGGAAGATCCCCAATTCATTAAGTAACCTCTCCAGTCTAGCCATTCTCGACTTGTCAGTAAACCAGCTCACTGGCACGGTACCTCTTTCACTTGGTAAACTGAAAATGTTGAATAGCCTCAACTTAAGTCATAATAGGCTATCCGGATCCATTCCTGATGAATTTTGGTCTCTTTCAAATCTAACGCTGCTTGATCTTTCTGGAAATAACCTTACTGGAAAGTTACCCAACTCCTACCCTTCCATTGGATCCAATGCCAGTATTGTCAATTTGTCGAACAACTCATACTATGGTGAGATACCAGTCAGTTTTGCTGCATTTTTCTCCAATCTCAGTTTGGCTGATTTGTCCAGTAACTACTTTGACGGTGTCATAACAATATTAAATGACAATGGGAATGTGTCTCTTTCGTTAAACTGCTTTCGGAACAGCTCTGACCAGCGGAACCCACCAGAATGTACCATGTTCTATTCTGCCATAGGTCAGCCTTATGATGGGCCCACTGATAGGTCCCCAGCAGCTGGGCCAGGGCAGCCACCTCCTGCTTCTACAAAGAAAAGAGACAAAAAACTGAAATACATTCTAATTGGAGCTATAGGAGGAGGTGTTTTATTGTTTGTACTGGCTGTCTTGGCAACCGTGCTGTGTTGCATGTTTTGGGGCGCAAGGAGGACCGAGCAGCAGCAGACACAGGCAAGACAGAGCCCAACAAGCCAGGAAGCTCCCAGTGGGCCCCACATAACCAGCGGCAGAGGTGTTGTAACTAGTGGCCGGGCTCACCCTTCAGCCACTGTGGTGCCAAAGATCAATTATGCAGCAGTGGGTGATTCCTTCACCTATGACCAGCTGTTGAATGCCACATCAGACTTCTCAGATGAGAATCTAATTAAGCAGGGACGCTCTGGGGACCTGTACCAGGGACAGTTGGAGAACGGGACTCGTGTTGTAGTCAAACGAATAGGGGCTCGTGTGGAGAGAAGGGATGCTTACATTGCAGCTGAGCTCGAGCTCTTTGCAAAGGGCGCAAACCAACGGCTGGCTCCGTTTCTGGGGCATTGTCTGGAAGGCCAGGATGAAAGTTTCTTGGTTTATAGGTTCCTGCCGAACGGTGACCTGGCGACAGTGTTGCATCGAAAACTGCACAAGGAGGAAGAAGGGGAAGAGGAGGTGCAGTCAATTGATTGGATTAAGAGGCTTAAAATTGCTACTGGGGTGGCTGAGGCACTTTGTTATCTCCACAATGAATGTAACCCTCCAATTGTGCACAGGTACATTTTCTTTTCCCTTTTTAATCTCCGGTCCTTTCTTTCTTTTGATTAGACGGAGGTAAAATGTATATTACGGGGTTGAGCCGCCAAAAGGAGAAGTTTTAACTTTTTTACTACCATGGTTGAAAAAATTCATTCTGCCCTATTTTCAAGCATGCTGTTTGAAAATTTCACAATAGAAGCTTGCTTTGACCAAAGAAAACAGATTGTTTGTTTATGTTACAAGTACCTAGTAGTTAGGTGTTTGTTGAAATATTTTCTCAAATGGAGGGAAGGAGCCAAATCTGGTTAGTTATTAGGTGAATAAATGGACAGATAGAGATGCGTCCGTTGTACATTTTTCAAGACAAATCACACAAGTAATACTTAAAACTGCTAATTAGTTACTGTTTACCTTAATTTATTTTTGAAATATTCACCAACCAAAAGGCATTAACTGAGCAAAACACAAGGTTGACAATTTCATATAACCTTTCTACAAAAGAGGAAATGCTTGTATTATTTTTTTCAATTTTCAAGCTAAATCACATCAGTGATACTTAAAAATTGCTATTTTTTGTTTTGTCTGAACCTTTTAAAAATATTTACCAGATAACTTCAGCAAAACAAAATATTGACAATTTCATATGAGGTGACCTTCTAGAGAGGAGGAAATGCTCTTCTGTAGGCATTTTCTTCAGTAATTGTTGGAATACTAAATAAATTGCTACTTTTAATGAAAAGGGATCTGCAAGCAAGCAGTATATTGCTGGAGGATAAATTCGAGGTACGTTTGGGTAGCTTAAGCGAGAACTGCATCCAAGAACCTGAGAGCCACCAAAATGTTTTAACTCGCCTCATCAGATTCAGCTCGTAAGTCCATATCCATTTGTTTTTTCTTCCCTTGGTGACATACACCGGTACTTTACTAAAATTAGTACCACCTTTCGTTGGTAGTGCTTTTGTAATGCTTAATTATGCCTATTCTGAATCTCAATATTAAGCAATAAAGGATCTGGTACTACCTGGTACATATTTGATATGTGTGGAGCTACCTGGTACCCTAAATAATGCAACACAAATAATTACAAGAAAATAAGCGTATTTACTTTTAAATTGAATTTTCATGCATTTGATATTCTCTCTCTCTGTCTTTTGTTCCATTGCAGAGCATCCACGGATCCTGGCACTTCAAGTAAGTTATACTTGCATCTTCCCACATTTTTATACTTACCTTTATATCACAAATCACTGAAATACTCAACGGTCTTTAGCTAACAGTGTCCTTGAACTTGAACTTCAACTGCTCATCTGGGTGGGTTGGTTTTTGGTTTATCAAGTAGAAAATTGTAAATATAAGGTTGGTTAGGTTTTTCTCTAATATATTTTGAAAAAATGAAAAAAAAAAAAACAGGATCCCAACCCATCACATGCGCATATGATGTTTACTGCCTAGGCCTGGTCTTACTCGAGCTAGTAACAGGCCAACCAGCTGCTGCCACGCCAGACTGGCTCGATCGTATCCTTCCCTGCATCAACATCTATGAAAAGGATTTAATAACCAAAATAGTTGATCCATTTCTAATAGTAGATGAAGATCTTTTAGAGGAGGTGTGGGCCATGGCAGTAGTTGCCAAGTCATGTTTAAACCCTAAACCTGGTAAACGTCCCCCCACACGGCACATTCTGAAAGCCCTAGAAAACCCCTCGAAGGTTGTCCGAGAAGATCCCAACTCAGGTTCTGGTCGCTTGCGTGCCACGTCATCACGTGGTTCATGGAATGCGACTTTGTGGGGAAGCTGGCGGCGTAGTTCGTCAGATGTTGGCATGACAACTGGCACCAGTAGAGAAGAGGTGCGGCGGTCAGAGACGGTCTGGTCAGGTTCAGGAGGAAGTAATGGAGGGGAGAGGTCATTCTCTCACAGGAGAGTGTTGAAGGAGATCGTTCCAGAGCCGTCCGGGTTGCGTGAGGTTGTTACGGAGGATTAGAATTTTTTTTTCTTTTCCTTCTTTTTGTGCATGATTCTTTGTGGGTTATGATTTTTTGATAGGACAATAGGTTCATTTAGGTTGGATGTGCACTCTCTTGTGCACAGTTAGATGCAAGGGGGGCAAGCCACAGTTGTCAATTGTTTGAAACATTTTTTGGGAGGTTTTTTTTTTTTTTTTCGAAAGTAAACTGTAAGAATGCAAATATTTTTGGATGTAAGTATTGTTCATTGGCAAGCATTCTTGAATCGACGAAAAAGTATCAGATATGTAACTTGTAGGATGCAAGTATTATTGTTCCTTTTTGGAAAAATAAAACATAGCTGTTGGAGGGAATGCCATGACAATGAGATATCGGACAACAAAACAGCAACGGATGGAAAACCAATAATACTAGTTAGTTTTATTATTTTTTACAAATAGACTATCAAAACTCATTCGTTTCACACATATACAAAAAATCAAAATACAAATGTACAATTAATTCTAACTACATTGATTTTTTTTTATCAAAACAAGAAAATTCAAAACACAAATCTCTTTTTCAGTTCTTTAATTAAAAAACAAGATGAGCAAATAAAATAATTACAAAACTAGAGATACACAATTATATAGAAGTGAAATTGCGTCTAGACTAATCAAATATTTATTATGCCCGTTTATTGTGCGTTCAATATTATATATGATTTGTACTTGAATTTAAATCTATATATAGTTTTATTTTTTTTAATATTTATTATATAGAGTAACGGGTAGAAAAAACACTTGCCCATATCCCCTTATGAAATATGGAACAAGGGGGATATGATACTCATATTCGGATGGGGTAAATGGTTAAAAGGTTGTCATTTTAACACCCTAGTTTTGCTAGATTACGACTAAATACTAATTGAACTCTGAAATATGTAAAGAATTAGTCTTTGGTCTAGTGGTAAAGGTACATGGTCTCTATGTGAGAGGTCATGGGTTCGAAACTCGGATGGAAGAAATTCTTTGTTGTAATAACAAGAGTATTAAATAGTTGGGTGGCTTGACCTCCAATCTTTACTAAAAAAAAAAACTCTGGAATATGTACGAGTGAGAAATTTAAAGGTCGTATGAGACTCCAATGTTAGGTTACCCAGCAAAACGAAACATCACAAATATCTAGGGGTGTCAACAGATACAATACGAGTCAGATGAAGGCATTTTCATACCCATACCTGTTATGATAATGGGAAAAAAATTATTTTTACCTGTCTTTTCGAACACGGTACGGGTCAGGTAAACAGATAAAAAAGTACCATTGACATTAGATTTGTGCTTTCGATAAAATATTTACAAAAAAAGAATAATAATTAATACAACTAATTTGTATTATGCAAATTTAATAAAAGACAAAACTTTACTGTATCATGTATCATTTTCATACAAATATATATCTATATATAATTTCATTTTTAAAAATTATCTTATACGATAACATGTAAGATAACAAAAAAAGATCGTTACCCTTATCCGTACCTGATGAGCTAAATGAAAAAAAAATCTTACTCTTATCCGTGTTTTTGATACAATACGGGTCGGGTAAATAAATAAAAGGGTGCCATTGACAGCCCTACAAATACCATGTATGCCTCATAAACTGGTAATATAATTAATACGGCCGTTATAGGCCATCAACCTATGTATTTATTTAACCCATATCAATATTGCTATTACTGATCAACCCAGTCAAAATTTGAGCTATGAACTTATTGTTCTTGGCTTCTTGCAAATGATACTAGGACTTAAAAAGCTTTATGTGTGATGCTGTTTATAGTTCTTTGGCATCCATCTAATTTTACATTTTAAACTCATTAATAATAGCACTATAAACTTTATATCATTTTTTTTAAAAGAGTTCAAATTGATCCCTCCTCAACCTACTAACATATGCAACATTTGGACAAGTTTTATAGCTTTTAAACTCTTCCTCTGTCTTCCAATTATTGTAACATTTTTGAGTTAGCCAGAGCAAACAATTAAAAAATAACCGTATATATTACACTACTTCATATTAAATCTGATAAAAGTAATAAGCAAATAGACCAGATCTCAAAGGGTTTTAACTATGACAAAAGGTCCATGCTCTCATAAGACTGCAAATAGGTAAAGGTAACAGGGCATTAAGAGAAATAACCTCTGACAGAAACTGAAGTAGAGTTGCTATTACCTCAACAGAATTGATTATCTAATAAACACTTTGAAATTTGAATTATTACAAGAGACGATGAACAACGCTATTTAATTTCAGTTGTAAGTAGTCAACTTAACTAGCTTGCGCAACGGCATGAGGTGTTTCCTCCGCCCTTTTATCTGAATCTACATGCCCATTCGTAAGTTGGTCAGATTGTGAGCCCACTTTATCCTCTAATCCCCAAAATGCCGCTGTCTTTATGTCATCTTTTTCCATCATTTTAGAGAATTCTTCATGGTCATACTCGACTTTATTCTTACCTCCAAATTCCAAGGGAAGCACCTCCGGGTCAAAGTACTTGTGCATGACCTTAATGCTCTCTTCATTCTTTGAGTACACAAAATTGACTTTTTGGGAGGTTTTCGGGTCAAGGAAGTACTTCACAACCTATCCAGAATTAAAAGAAAAAAATTGAATCACTTATTTGTATCCTGTTCTGGCATCTGTTCATGTTTAAGCTTGTCGTTGGGTTTATTGCTATAGATATCCAGGTGTTTTATCTATGCAAAAAACCAACTTTATAAAACTCAAAGAACAAGCTGCTGTAAATATTTCATCTGATTCTAGAGAAAATTTTCTCTTGGTTTGCTCCATATTACGTTAAACAAAAGAAGTTGCTCGACTTCAATTTTCTTCGTATTTAAAAAACAATTATGCCTAGACTATTAGTCACCAAGCATAAAATTCAACCACAATTGTTTGTTAATTTATTTTCATTAAATGATCAGGACAACAATTTAGAGCTACGGGACCAAGCATTAAATTTGATTATTATCAATAACATTTAGGTTCCTGGGGTACAATGGAATCAAGAGAAAGAGACATTTAATCTTTTATTAGTTTGGGGTATCTTGTAATTGACAAAAACATAGGTTGCTCAATGCATACAAAGATAAATTATATCAATTTTGAGTAAGTATTCATATAGGATGGATTGATTATTCATTCTTCACTTGGGTACAAGTGACAGATTGCAAGTATTTATTGACAGTCAGAATCCAACATAAAAAAGAAGTATTTAAATATGCTAAATATACCAAGATTGTTCCAACCAACCAGAACCTATCCACTGTCACACAAAAATAATTTTTTGGTCAAGACCTGTTGCGACTATAACAATTAACAAATGAAAATGGACAACAATAGTCGAATTAAATAAAAGGAATATTGAGAATGGTTAATGTTTGTTACCTTCCAAAATGCTTCAAAAACCCTAGGAGGATTGTATAAAAAGGCATTAGCGAGTCTCTCAGGGTAGTGATTTTGTAAGATATTAGCAGTGTCACGAGCAGTTCTCATCGGGACCGCATTGCTCAGGGACCAACCAGTGAAGTCTATCAGCCAAATCATTTGTTCTTGCCCCTCTGGCAGGTTGATAATTGCATTCTCCAACAGGTACACCAAATGACGCAACTGCCCATCGAGGGAGTTTGTGTTCTGTTTAAAATAACTCCTGTTTAATTATTCCATTTACAAAGAGATATGCATACATGTTTATTTTCTGAAACAAGATTACTCGTGGTAACCAAAATTTGGCAAATTCGTCCCTTTTTTATGGACAGACGATTACTTATATGAACAAATGTCAGTTCTAAGTTCTAACTGCTAACTTTTAAGGCTTTTAGAAAGTATCAGTGTTGTGTCTAATTCTTTCTAAGTGGCATATGTGCATATCAGAGGGTCTTTGTAGGGAAGATATGAAAATGACCTGCTTTCCAGGCCTCAAGACAAGAACAGTCCGTCCCTCTCTATCATGAAATTTAGCTCGGTATAGCTTTCCTGTTTCACCTTCTAGGGCAACTTCATTCTATAATGAAAAAAGAGTGAATGAAATGTGTCAGAATTTCATCTCAGAGTAACAGAATAAAGCAACCAAATAGTTAACGGGTTTAACATGTTATTGGGTAATTAGAGAACTGACCCAACGGATCTCCTCTGGTTTGTAAGTGGATCTCCATTTGAGGCTCTCCTCAAGCATCTTCCTAGACTTTTCGAGGTTCCAGTTGCGCGCTTCTAGGAATCTCTTCAAACAAGCCTCAGTTACGTAAATGGAGTTTGGGCCAGATAATGGCTCTACTGCATCTCTCAGGGCTTTTATCTATTTTCATATAATTGGCATAAAGAAAATCAGGTATTTGCATTGTATTCATGAGATAAATTTTGGTTTTGTTTTTTGATTGAACATGCCTTTGCTTCCTGTCGCTCTGCCTCATGCTCTGGCATAGCATGCTTCTTTCTACTAAACATTATTCCTACCTCACTATATTAATCTGTGCATCAAACAGCCAAAGAAATAGCATAAACCAAATTATACTGCCTGGCATGGAGATTATACAAAAGAGAAAAAGTAGAATAATTCTACTTAAACAAAAAAAATTGAAGGGGCCTGAATAAAATTACATAAGTTTAAAACTTGGTACCGTTTACAAATGATAACTTAACAGATTGAGAAAACATGCGCATCAGTGAAAACGTCAAGACACTGTTTATACTGTTTATTATTTGCATAATAACCTGATATACTGTCAAATTGACTATCTTTAGGAAACTGCAATTTGGTCACCCCATTTCTTCACTAATTAAAAATCACACAGTTACTTTTGATGTCATTGAATTAACGCTGTAATGACGGCCTTTTTATAACTGAGCAGGGTCTTTTGAGCGCATTTCTCCTAATTCGTTCACAAAGTGTGAGATATGGATGACAGTGGCATTAACACAGACTCAAATAAAGAAAAAAAAAAAAAAAAGTAGCCACTTTTTTTTAATTTATATTTTCAATTGCGGACAGGATAATGATTGCTTCATTGATTAGATCTGAGATAAGTGTTCTGATTTGCTATTTCTCTAACAGATTGAACCTCGTACAAGAAGTAGCGAACGAACTATTAGGCTGAAAATCTAGTGCCTAAATAGCATAAATTCTCAAAAATCAATGATATAAATCAAAATCAAGTACCAACACAGTCGTAACAACAAACCCAAGACAAATAGTAAAAAAAAAATGGGTAATTTTGGGACGAGCGAAACAAAACCCAGAATCCCAACTCCACAGGAAAAGCGAAGAATTCAGCTATACTAACTGAAAACAATAAAATATTAGCAAATTAAATAGATAAAACAGATGGAGAGAGAGAGAACCCGTACCTTGAAGGAGGGGAGAGGAGAGACCAAATAGAATATCTCCTAGTCCGAAAGAGCAGAGAAGAAGAAGAGAGAGAGAGGAGTCTGTTTATCGTCGCCAGAGGAGAGAGAGTCGTCGCGTGTCATTTTCTGATGCAATATAATAAAGTAAGCTGAAACAACACAGGAGATGCTGAGAAAAAGTTAACAAAAGGAAAACAACTTGCGTGTTTTTTTATTGTGATGTCGGACGACATTTTTATTAATATTCAAAGTTTAATAGAAATTAATAAATATAGGCAGATTAGCTTGGAAAGTTATAAAAATATTCATATCGGTTATTTTCTAATCGGTATTCAATTTAATTCATTATCGATCAGAAAATGACCGGTACTCAAATTTTTTTTAGAAGACTATGAGAGCAAGATGCTAAAATCTAACATTAAAAATTCAATTTTTTTTTAAATATTTGTTAGATTACTTCTTTTGATATATAATTAGCATAGTTAATCTAAAAACGCTAAATTACTTGAATTATGTTAAATTACGCTAAATTACACTAAATTACATTAAATTATACTAAAATACGCAAAATTACAATAATTACAAAATGAAAGATACTCAATTTTAGGATGTTGGTTATTGTCAAATTAAATTCACTAACCGTATGCGAACACTAAATACTTTTTTTTAGGTGTTAACTTTTAACGATTTCACTATGCTGCATACGACACTGTCACTAGCCGCATATGGGTTGTTGTGTGTCTACCGATGAAAAAAAAAATTTAGCTCAATTTTTGAGGCACTAAACAATGTTTTTTTGCAATCTGATTTTGTCGGCTCCCTAGGGACGACCCCAAGGGCGCCATTGCCCCCGTCTCGTCCCAAGCTTTCCGAATTGAGGTCATACGCACAAATCCGAGTTTCCTAGCCAAAGTTATTGCCGTTTAAAGTTTAAAAAAAAGATGTTTTCCTGCAAAAACACCGATGACGCACCGATGCTTTATGTATGACCTAACGATGGCATAAGTGCATCAATGTTTCATTACAAAAATATCAGCGACGCACCGATATTTTTTTAGCACTACCATGTTTAATTGCCAATACTACGTCTAATAAAACATCGATGTTTCATTAGCAAAACATCAGCAACGCACCGATGTTTTTTTAAGCACTACCCGGCTAATAAAACATCGATGATGCACCGATACATGCAACCGATGTAACATATGCATCCAACCAAATGCATTTGTTTGATCTTAGCCAAACTGAGTGCAAACTTCAATCCGAATTTCCTACGACTTTTTTTTTCTAGCCAACTATGCTATGCCCATTCTAAAAAAAAAAAAAAAAAATTGAATACCGGCATTAAAAAATTTGGCTAGAAGAAATTTGGGTATTTAAAAAAAAAATTTGGTACCAGCTATTTTCTGACTGATAATGGATTAAATTGAATACCGGCCATAAAATGATTTATAACTTCCCAACGGATCCGGTATACTAATTAATTTCTATTAATCTTTGGATATTAATAGAAATGTCGGTGATGTCGTCGAATGTTTGAGTGTCCAATGATTTTGGGTTATTCTCCTTTCCAGCATTTAATTGAAACCCCAATATCTCGGTAACTAAAGAAAGCGAAAAACGAGAGCAGTCCGACCTCCAACTTTTAGATACACTGGTCCGCATTAAATGCGTGGACTATTATGGTGATCCCATATGGCTTCTAAATATGTATTTTTTGAGGATGGTTCAAATGCACAATAAATTTGTGCTCCAATATGCTCTATATATTTCATCTTCATTTTTTTAAGTCCGAATAGTTGATCCGAAGCACTCAACATGATCTTCATAATAAAATATACTTGGAGACTAAATTTTATATTTTTAGAATTTTTTTACTATTTTTTTAGATAGGTACAAAATCACTGTTTTAAGGAGATTGTGGACCATCCGAAAAGTGATATTGTACCCATCTCAAAAAATAGTAAAAAATTCTGAAAAATATAAAATTTGGTCGCCAAGAATATTTTATTATGAAGATCATGTTGGGCGGTTTGGATCGACTGTTTGGACTTTAAAAACAGATATAAATGATGTGGAGCATATTGGAGCACAAAATCATTGTGCATTTGAACCCTCCTCTTTTTTAAGTTAAGGTTGAAGATCAAGCTATTTAATTATTTAATATTCAAAATAAATTGTTTCATTCGGATTTCAAATTTAAATTTGCGATCTTTGCACTAATCAAAAGCTGGTTTTCGGCTTCTAGATATATTTGATGGGTTAATTTTTTTTTCATGTCATTAAACTTACTTTCAACTTAAAAAATAGTTTTCTATGAAGTATAAAATTTTAGTTGTCTTACAGTCCTGGTATTATTAACTTCTTCACCAATAAATTACTGAAGTATTAACATCACTTATCTATATGGCAAAAAATGATTATTTACTGAAACATGAACAATAGTTGCAGAGTCGAATTTTTTTTAGTTACTACAGTAAAAATAGAAATTTAATGATTACCACCCGGCCCAAGTTATTTTCAATCCTACCACCCACGCGGATCCAGTTGGAGCACCAAATTGGGTTGGTGCGCAGACTGAGTTGGCGCAACAATTGGTGCTCTAACTAGGTGACATCACTAAAATTGGTGCAAAATTAGTGCTCAAACGGGGTGAAACGCACCGAAGAGCAGTAAAAATTTCGGAACAGTTGGTGCACCAACCCAGTCCATGCACCAACCCATTTTAGTGCGCGAACTGGGTCCGCGTGGATGGTAGGATTGGAAAAATCTCTACAAAGGTGGTATTCATTTAATTTTGATTTTATGTTGTGGGTAACTAAAAAATTTCAGGTTGCAGAGTCATAGTGGGCCAACGAAGAAAACACACTACACTGCAGCTGCCCACCTTGCTTTATAATATATAGGCCTGAGGCCTCCAAAATTATCCGGTGAAACAAACAAATCAAACAACAAACGTAGTGGACTTTGTACAATTTTGCTTACGGGCTGGGCTGAAAACAAACTGATGATAAACCAGAAAATCAAACAAAGCCCAAAAAGAGAAGATCACACGAAACTGGTGGGTTAAACTGTGGGTCCCGCAATAAAGAGACCTTAGTAGTCGCTACTCGGTAGTCACCTCGTCAGTCAAAATCATTTTGATGCTCTGGAAAGACACAACTGTACGCTACAGATTAAAATGGACGACTCAGATCACACTCTACTCGGCCAGGTACTGTACTGGATCTGAATTCTAGCACTTACACTCATTCCGATCCGTTGGGTTCGCCTCCAGTTGCGACCAGAAACAACTAGACCCCTCTGCCCTCTTAATCTTATCCCCCTTTTGGCCTTTTCTCTCCTCCCTGTCACTGCGATAGTCAATTAGTCACCATGGCGACGCGCAAACGCAACCGTGCAAGCAGCTTCTCCCTATTTCCCTCCCCTTCCCGCGATTCCGTCTCCACGCTAGAGGAAGGGAAGTATAACAAAGGCAACGATCACTTTACGCCCGATTCCATCATTGGCATTTTCAATGATCCCTCCACCTCCGATTTCATACTCCGCCTCTCCCTCGACCTCTCTCTCATCGCATCCGGCTGTGATGATGCTGCCGCCACGCCTCCCATCTCTCCATCAATCCTCGACCTCCACGTCAGTTCATCTTCCCTCCGCCGCGCCCGCTATTTCGACGCCCTGTTATCCGACCGATGGCAAGACAAAAATGCTTCTGATAAATCGCCACGTATTATCACACTCACCGTTGGCCCTTCTGCTACCGGCACGTGTCGACGCAGGAGACACTTTGATGGACACGTGTCGGTCATCCGCCTTCTCCACACGCTCGATTTCGCCTCATGCGTGCTCTCTCCTACTGACGCGCTCGATCTCCTCCCGGTCGCCTTAGAGCTCCTCTTCGACGATCTGATTCGCTACTGTCTTCGCTTCCTTGACGCAGTCCCATGGACTGAGGAAGAAGAAAAGCACGTTCTCACCTTGGTCCCCATGCTCCAGCTCCACGAATCAAAAGATCTCTTGTCCAGGATATTTCCAGTCCAATCCGACGCCTCAAATTCGCCTTCTGAGAAAATGCTTGCCGATTTAATCAACTCGGCAATACACGCTCCGCCTAATTCCGCCACAGTTAAAACCTTTGTGGCGAAGATATTACGAGATTACCCCGCAATTGATTCCATTATGAAGGTTCTAGATAGTTCTTTTGTGCGTAGCCTAGATGCAGTTAAAGAACTAATGGGGAAGTATGCCAGTCCTGATTTCAGAGTGGCGGGAGATAATGATGAGAGAGAAGCGATGCAAAGGTTGCATTTGCACGCTGCCATGACAAACATAAAGCACTTGTATTGGATAATTGAGCGAATGGTGGAGATGAGAGTGGCTGATAATGCAGTCAGGGAATGGAGTGACCAGTCAGGGTTGTCGGCTGACTTGTTAAAGACACTAAAAGATGATAATTATAGAAACATTGCACCTGGTTTGCCGGTTTTTCTCACAAGGTGCACGTTGAAGCTTGCTGGTGCGGTTGTCTCAGGTCATACTCTTGCGCCTCAGCAGGTTTGTTTTATCTTCTTCTCTCATGCAGTGCTTCATTGGATATTATATTTACGGCATGGGGGTTGATGCAAATTAGGCAGAGTATAATCCTGTAATGTGTCTGTTTTTGTTGAAGTTCTTACATGAATTCAGATGTTAGAGCTGAGAGCATCAACTAATCACTATCTCGCCAAGAAAATCCCAAATAAAATACAATATAGATTCAATCTTGATTTTTTTTTTTTTTAAATTACTTAGTGTTAGATGATACCAGAGTAAAAAAGAACCCAGTTAGCAATTTGTAGTCCCACATCCAAATCTGTTGAACATGGGTTATCTTTAGAATGTCTGTATTAAACCCCACTATTATCCACTGGAGCATTTGAGAGCAAATCCACTTGGTATGTACTGACCGTTAATTGTTCTTATGGTCTTAGCTAAAGATAGTAGCACATAGAAGACCACTCTTTATGGATCTAATATTCAACTAATATGTATGTAGTAGTATTTTTAACACCCCAAGAGTTGACAATGGGAAACTGCTTTAATCTCTCTCTTTGATTCATAATGAACCACTGAAATTAAAAGGTAAGATTGGTATATGAAAACAAAGCACTATGGGGGCGTCCTCATGAATACTTGTAGGCTAGACATGTGAATTTGAGATATCCACTGGGAATGGCCCTCAAATTTATCAGCACTTTGTCTTATGGTAGTGTAGCAGTACTTAGTTCTGTTCTGAACAATTACGGGACTAGTTTGGCAATTCCAATGTACTTTGTAGAGGCAGTTCTTGAAAGGTAGAGTATGATGCTGGAGACATGCTTGATGCAATTATGTTCGACCATCTTGTCTATTGTGTGGTTTACTTGGAATTTGGGTTCTAGTCAAGTTGGTACCAAAATATTAATGTTTTATTTGCAAAAAATAGATCAAGATATCTTTTACCAGAATTTTTCCATAGAATTTCATTTTGATTGCCGTAGAATGATGCTGCGTACTGATATTATTATCTCTTCTGACCTTTTTTGCATCTTTTTGTGTGTGTGTTAAATTTCCTTTTTTTACGTCCCTTTTCTAACGAGTTATTCTGTTTACTTATAATTGTTTTAGTTGAGAGCGAAGTTGGTAAATGTCTGGCTCCCTGTGCTCAATGCATGCAGAGATTTAGCATTTCTTCCAGGTGGGTCCCAGAGGACTGTGTTTCATGAGCTAGAAGAGACATTCCTTCAGATAATCTCCACTCTTCCCATTGCTATTGCGCAGGAGTTGCTCCAGCAGTGCCTCAGTTTCTCAACCCGAAATGTCGATGACTGCCCCCACCTGGTCAATGCTTTCAAGACCTGGTTCAGACGCGCGGACAGGGCCCCGCAATGATATCCCTATTAGAAGAGGGAAAATCTCTGTTCATAATAGTGTGATGTGTACATACTAGTTTTTTTTTTCCTGGGCAAACTTTGAAAATGACACAGCTCCCAAGGTGCTAAGCAAAAATGCCCCCAATGTGACTTGACTTCCAGGCCCTATAACCACCTTAGGATCTGAAGCCAATGTCAATGTGTCAAATAATCCAGAAACCTGAAGTTTATTTTTCAAGAAACCAACTTTGGTCTTCACTTGTGTAAATTTCTTTTTTCTCTTTGTTAGGGGGGGCAATAGAAAACCAAAAAACACCAAGGGACCAAGCAAAAACTGAAACCCTTTGGTTCTATCATGTCAGAAACTCGACTTTCATTCTTTCCCCTCGGTCCAAAAGGGGGTGTTTTGGAGGTCCAGATGGTCCTTTTCCTTATAATCAGAGAAGTACCATTTTCTAGAGTTGCCTGTCTTTCAGTTATTTGTAGTGGTTACATGTACAAAGTAGTTGATAGCATTCCTTTTTTCAGATGAGTAGAGTGGAGATACTTGGAGAATTTGGACAGCTCTTTTGTATATAAGAGTGACTTTGTTGTTATGGCTGCTTGTAATTATTTTTTATTATTTTTTTCTTTTTTTTGCCTTCTTTTGATAACCTGCCTCACTTTTTCTCTCTTGTATATATTTGCCATATTAATATTAGAATCGGATATCTTTTACTTGATTTTTCATTGACTTTATGCGTGGAATAAATTCATCTGGAATTGAGCACGATGGCTACTTGATCTATATATCTGACTACAAAAATTAGTAGCTCTTTATATTTTTATTTTCAGAATTTAGAAGATAACACAAAAACATTGGCAATATTTAATTTGAATCCTTCAGTTAATTATAAATCTGTTTCCGAAAACCAGTTCTGTTTCCAAAAATCTAATATTTCTTATTGCAGGTTGTTTACCTGGTATGAAATTCAAAATGTTTAGTTAGCAAGAGATGGGTCTTTTCGCATCTTTGGGAAATGTTTATGGGTGATCTCATCTCAGGCTGTCAGTGGTATTTTTGGCAAGTTTCTCATACTGGCACTTTTCTTTGGGGGTTTTTAATTTCTCATATTGGGAGCTGCCATCTCTGGTTGTCTGGGGTGTGATTATGTATTTTCTGAGGGTCTTTTTCGCATATTTTGGACATGGTTATGGAAGCTTTTTGGAGAAGGGAATTAATCACCCTCAAATCTTACACTCTAAATGGTACTTTTCGACATGTTTCTGATAGTACCATTTCTTATCGAGGGGTTTTTCTTTTGGGATGTGGGCGTTGATGAGTAAGATTGCAATGTTTTTGGGTGCTGCCTACTCAGGTTGTCAGTGGTATGATTTTGTATTTTTAGAGGGTCTTTTCGCATTATTTTGGATACTGACATAGCTATGGCTGCGCGATTTGTACTGGCTGTTAGGTGAAGGTTTCTCTGGTACCAGATGCTAACTGAACGTTTCAGTGAAGCTTTCTCTTTATACTGAATTCACCTTGGTTGTGATTTTATGAATTATTGTACTATCTCGAGGCTTGAACTGACCTTGTTATTTTGGTACATTGCTGAACATACTGTAATATCTCTGTACTGACTTTCTTTATGGTAATACAAGGCCTACGCGGCTCTTTTCTTAAAAAAAAAAAAATGTTTAGTTATTCGGCCACTATTTAAAGAGAAGAGCTTCAATTACTCATGCAATTATTTATTTCTTTGTTTATTTATATTACTGTAATAGCTTGGAAAGTTGTAAAGTAAGTTTGTACACGTGTGAACATGATTGTTACTGGTTTGGAAAATGACTTTCTTTAATTCTATTCTTTGAAGCTTAGCTAAATATGAATACGACTTTCAGATCGGAAACCAAGCAAGTAAACCGTTAAAAGTTAATTACATTAGAAAAAAAAAGAAGAGAAAGAAGAAGCAAACATAAATCTTATTAAATACGATGACCCTGATAGCCTCTATCAGGTTTTCAAAAAAAATCTTATTAAATACGATGAAAAAAACGCTTGCATTCACCCGATCGACATCTCTCTCTCTCTCTCTCTCTCTCTCTCTATGACCAACCTTGGATGGGCCAGCGTTTCTCAGGGTCTGGCAACCAAGACGACTTCTTCTTCTTCTTCTCTTTCTCTTTGTTTACGGGAGTACTATCGCCATCTCCTTCTTTCTCTTTCTCCTTTTCCTTCTCTCCATCCCTTTTGAACACCTTATCAATCAACTTCCTTCCAATCGGTTTCTGCACATGCGACTGCGATGGCGAGTGCGTCAAGGATTTCTCAGTTTCCTGTACCATATCCTCGGGAAGTCGCATTGACTGAGAGAGCCTTTCGTAGTCCGGCAACGGCACCTTCTCTTCCTCTGATCCCTCTATGGCATCCATCAGTAGATGATGGCTTGTTGATCTGCGCCGTGTTGTCTTCTTCGTAGAATCGTTTCCGACGAACTGTAGATTTCCACTTCGGCTGCTGTTGCTATCGCTGTCGGTATCGCTATCTATATCTCTACTGTTGAACTTGGTTTGAGCCATGAAAAGAGAGAGAGGAGGGGTTTTAAATGGATGCTCGGCTCGATAAACGAGCACCGGCGTGTGGGGATTATGCGGAGAGAGAAAAAAGAGAGGAACAGGTGGGGGATAAAAATATGAAAATATTAGTTGGAAATGGGGAAGAGATTCAAGTGGAAGAGGAAGGAAAGGCGGACTTGATATCTTGTTTATTTTCCCCTCTCCTCTCTCGAGTTGACTCGTGATTTAATTTGTGAGGAATTGGCGTGTTGGCTCTGTTACCTGCGTGGTTACCTCAATTATGCTAATTCGCTTTTCAAAAAGAGAGAGAATTGTGCTTCGGTGCCCAAAACTTGACACCAAGATAGGGGTGTAAACGGATCCGGATTATCGGGTCCGAATCCGCTCCGTATCCGTTTTAAACGGAGCGGATACTTAACGGATACGGATACGGATATATATTGAACATAGTCAAAATATACGGATACGGAAACGAATAAATTTCTATATCTCTAAACGGAGCGGATATGTCCGTATATATCCGTATCCAATATTCATCTCTCCGAACTCATTTATATTTTAGAGGCAAAGTGATTTCTGTTGGGTAATCGCTGTACCCTTTGATTAGGTTAAGTATGCGGAAAGTTGGTAAAACAAAAATTTTACTTTTAACTTAACCTTAGGATTAAAAGAGTTACGTCGGAAAGCCAAACGAAAGTTCCTTTTCCAGTCTTTCCCTTGACATAATCTTTTAATCCTACTTAGGATCTACTCCCTGATTGATTTCTAAAATAATATTTATTTAACATTTAAATAAATATAAATAACATTTATACCTTGTTTCCAAATTACAATTGGAATGCAGACCGAGCGAGAAGACCGGATCTGAGCAATGTCTTCTTTCGGAGCAATGACTTCTCTCGGAGCACCAAACATATGGTGCCTCTATAGGTTATCCACCAGGACTAACCAGAGAGCGATTTATTTCTTTTGCCAGAAATACTGTAAACCGCGGTATTACGCAAAAACACTATTCACGAGAAAAAGACAAAATAGCAGAATTCCCGACCCGCAGTTATTCTGATTTTACTAAAAGGCAAAATAGAAATATCGCGACTTTCGAGAAAACACTATTCACCAAAATCCCGCAAACACTATTCAACAACTCGAAAGATAATACGTAACTGTTACGTATAACTTTCGTTTAAACCGCAACACTATTTGGGAGAGAAAACGAGAAAGAGAACGATAACCGAACCAATTCGAATCGAACTCAGACTTTTCGAACTTTTCAACTTATGAATTCTCTTGCCCCTACCCCTCTATTTATAGGGTTAGGGAGGTGCTTGTAAGCTGCTTGCAGCGAGGTGCTTGCAGCGAGGTGCTTGCAAGCTGCTTGCAGGCAGGTGCTTGCAGCGAGGTGCTTGCAGGCAGCTGCTTGTAAGCTACTTGTAAGCTGCTTGCAGCAGAGGTGCTTATGTGGATAGGATTGATGACATGTCATGTGGATAGGATCGGTGACGTGTCATGCGGATAAGGACAAATCTGAAAAGACCAGAATGCCCTCGCCCCAAACACAATTAATATCCGTATAATTATTCTGAATAATTATATTTCTTGCGGTTGTTTTAATTTATACAACGTGTCCTACACGTTTATAAATTAACCGGTTAACTTTTATACAACGTGTCATACACGTTTATAAATTAACCAATGTTTCTGCTTGTCATTTTTACATGACATTTATAATATAATTATATCAAGTATAATTAATTATAAACTATCTCATTATTGATCATAATCAATTTATAATCAATCAATAAGATTCTCCGATTAACTCCTATAGGTGTGACCCGATAGGATCTGTGTTATGTTGGTAAATAGAATTAAAACCGTTTTAACTTCTATAATCATGAGAGGCATCTGGCAAAACGCATCATGATCATCCAATTACACAGATGATGTCGTACAGTACAATATCACGATCCAGTAAACTATTTTACTCGTGTTTAATTCTTTTGTCTCATAGCTGTCAGATTAATTTCAAGGTAGGTTTGTGTCATCCTTGTAAATTAATCTTTTCTTGATCTTGAGCAGATTATCAAATATGATTACTCTTGTATTCATACTGCTAGCAGATATTCTTACTCTATCAAGGGGCCCAGTGACACTATAACTCGTATACTAAATACGAGGGACAATAGTACTTTTGGTAGACCATCACTACCTCAGCTAAGTTATGTATACCGAAGAGCTACCGTTATAGCTACTTTTTACAGATAGCGTTAGGTAACAATCACACATACACATCTCTTAGTTAGGAAAGATGAATACCTCATACTGTAGAACTTAACACTGAATGAAAGCATTAATGACACGAACACAATTCCGTATAATGTTTCATTCGGGGTCTTTCAAATACCATGTTCCTGGAACATGTATCTATGTGATTAAAATGACAACTCTGTGTCTATGGTCTGTAAAACTTGACCATCTTTTAATCCACATACTAACCTTGTAGCGGTAATTAGTGTTCCTGCTAATTACCTCGGTCAGTGACCTTTTAGAGTATTATCATCTATATTATGAAGTTTCACAATTTCAGTCATTAACTCGAAATGATTCATAAATTCAATAATACTCAAGGAAACAAAATGACATTTTATTAATCATTCAATTCATGAACAAAGCTTTATATAATTAAATTATCGTATTATTGACTTCTAGATTATTACACTAACAATCTCCCACTTAAGCTAGAGTCAATCATATTGCCCTGCTAATTATACAAGTCTCTATTTTCTCAAAGATCTCATAGATCCCAAGAAAATCTCACAGCCTATCTTCTATGTGTTCCAAACCCATAGAAGCTGTATGCATCCGGTGCATGGCTTGAGTTAGAGTTTTGTGAGTGGATCAGCTGTGTTGCTGACTGTGTCAACTCTACAAATCTTTACATCACCTTTGTTTATGATATCTTATATCAGGTGATAACGTCTTATTTTTACTCGAGTTGTCATGGTCGGTTTGGTAACTTGAATCGGTGTAACTATTTACAACGAGTTCAGAATCACTACCGTAGATAAGGATCATATCCTTATTTCTTCTCAAGTACTTCAGGATATTCTCTGCAGCGTTCCCATGTTCCAAGCCTAGATTAACCTGATATCTACTCGTTACACTTAAAGCGTACGAGACATCAGGGCGAGTGCACAACATGGTGTACATGATAGACCCAATAGCCGAAGCATATGGTACTCTACTCATCACGCTTCGCTCATCAGTTGTCATAAGACACTGAGTCTTGCTAAGTTGAACACCATGCGACATTGACAGGAATCCCTTCTTGGAATCCTGTATGCTGAACCGATTCAGCACTTTTGTCAATGTACGTGCTTTCACTAAATCCTATGAGTCTCTTTGATCTATCTCTATAGATCTTTATGCCTAGTATATAGACAGCCTCGCCCAAATCTTTCATTGAGAACTCTTTCTTTAATGAAGACTTGGCTAATTTGAGAAAATGAATATCGTTCTTGATTAGGAGTATGTCGTCTACATATAAGATTTAGAAAAGCGATGGCACTCCCACTAGTCTTCCTGTACACACAAGGTTCTTCTTCGCATCTGACGAAGTCAAACTTTTTGACTTCTTCGTCAAACCGAAGATTTTAATTCCGTGATGCTTGCTTCAATCCATAAATGGATCTAAGAAGCTTGCATACTTTCCCAGCATTCTTTGGATCTTCAAAACCTGAGGGATGTATCATATACACGTTCTCTTCTAAGTTTTCGTTTAAGAAAGCGGTTTTGACATCCATTTGACATATTTCGTAATCATGAAATGAGGCAATTGCTAGGAGTATCCGTATTGACTTGAACATAGCCACAGGTGAAAAATTTCATTATAGTCAACTATTTGAATTTGTTTGAAACCTTGCGCTACTAGCCGTGCTTTGTAAACAGTCAAATTACCATCCATGTCTGTTTTCCTTTTGAAAACCCACTTGTTCCCTATGGGTTTTACCCCATCATGGTACGACTAGGTTCCAGACCTGATTGTCGTACATGGATTGTATTTCGGATTTCATGGCCTCCAGCCATTTATCGGAGTCGGGCCTATCCATTGCTTCCGCATAAGTCAGATGATCTTTAGTGTCAAACACTGAGACTTCGTGAAGTCCCATGTACCTCTCAGGTGCATGTACTATCCTTCCTGACCTACGTAGGACTTGTGCTTTCGGCTGTTGAACTTCATCCACAACAGTTTGCGGGTTTAGTTCTACTTCAACTTGCGTCGAAGTATATGAGCTCGGGACTGGAACCTCTTCCACAACTGTTTGTGGATTTGGTTCTTCCAAACGCTCATCAGCCGAAGCATCAAGTTGTGGGATTATCTTATCAACTTTTGATATGATATCATGTGATGTATCTTGAACATTTTCAAGTATTACATTACTCCCACTACTTTTTCTTGCAAGAAACTCTTTCTCCAAGAATACACCATGACGAGCAACAACTACTTTGTTCTCGGATTGGTGATAAAAGTAATATCATTTCGTTTCCTTAGGATATCCTATGATAAAGCATTTATCAGATTTGGGTTCAAGTTTGTCAGACGTCATACGTTTGACAAATACTTCGCAACCCCAAATTTTAAGAAAAGATATATTTGGAACTGTTCCAAACCATAACTCATACGGAGTCTTTTCTACTGATTTAGATGGAACCCTATTTGTCGTTAGTGCAGCAGTTTCTAGTGCGTGTCCCCAAAACAATTTTGGGAGGGTGGCTTTACTCTTCATAGAACGAACAATGTCAAACAAAGTTCGATTCCTTCTCTCAGAAACACCGTTCCATTGCGGTTCCCTGGAGGCGTGAGTTGTGAGACTATTCCACATTCTTTCAAGTACGTTTTAAATTCCTGACTCTAATACTCGCCTCTACGATCGGATCGTAAGGCTCTGATCTTTTATCGAGTTGGTTTTCTACTTCAGTCTTGAATTCCTTGAACTTTTCAAAGGATTCAAACTTATGTCTCATCAGGTAGACATAACCATATCTACTAAAGTTATCAGTAAACGTGATAAAGTAATAATAACCATTTATTGTACAAGTACTCATCGGTCCACATACATCACTATGTATAAGACTTAATAAGTCACTTGCCCTTTCACCTTTCTTGGTGAAAGGAGCCTTGGTCATTTTTCACGTAAACAAGATTCGCATGTGTCAATTGATTCAAAATCAAATTTACCAAGAAGTCCAACTTCTTGATGCGTTTCTCATTTATATGACCTAGGCGACAATGCCACATGTAAGTCGTACTTTCATGAGACGTTTTGAGTCGTTTATTGTTGATGTTAAACATGGGTTTATCCATTTCCAGCATATAAAGACCATTTATCATATAAGATGATCTATAATATAATTCATTTTTATAAATAGAACAACGATTGTCCTTTTTATAACAAATGAAAAACCATTCATCTCTAAACTTGAGATTGATATGATATTTCTAGAAATGCTAGGAATAAAATAGACATTTTCTAGTTTCATTACAAACCCGCTAGGCAAATACAACTTTATACTACCGACGGTCATGGCTGCAACACTTGCTCCATTTTCAACTCGGAGTTGTGTTTTCTTGTTGCGTAACTTCGTCTTATTTCTTAGTGACTGCATATTTGAATAAATATGAGCACATGATCCGGTATCTAATACCCAATCATTAAGAGAGGTTGCAACGTTTATTTCAACATATATCTGAGACTGAAGCTTTTGAGACATTCCCAAACTTCAGATCTCCTAGGTATTTCGGGCAGCTTCTCTTCCAGTGACCCTTGCTATTACTATAATAGCATTCGGTGTCAGGAGAAACCTTTATCTTGGGAGCGTTTGTTACCAGAACAAACTTTCCTTTGCCTTTGTACTTGTGAGCCTTTTTTCTTTTCGCCTTTTTGATCTTTCTCCCACCATCTTGGATCATGAGGACATAAGAACTTTTCTTCATGTTGCCCTCAGCGACCCTCAACATCCCTTGGAGCTCCTGCAAACTCTTATCCATCCCATACATATGAGGAAGAGAGTTCAGGATAATGTCCGTTGTCAACTCTTTGCTCTACGGACAGTTAAGCTTCTCCAGTTGCTTCACATCGCTCGTCATACGAAGCATGTGAGAACTGATAGATCTGCTCTCTGCCATTTTGTGACCCAACAGAGACTTAGTCACTTTATACCTCTCAACACGTGATTGCTCTTGAAATATTTTCTTGAGCTAATCACACATGTTGTAGTATTTGGTATCCATGAATCGCCTCTGCAAATCAGGACCCATAATCCCTACAAGTAGGTTTTGCACATCAAGCTCATCTTATGTGCTTGATGCGTTTAGTAACGTTGTCTGCTGTGGCGCCAGGTTTAGGCACTTCAGGAATTGATGTATCGAGAACGTATTATTTCTTTTCACGTCTCAGAACGATGGTTAGATTACGGAACCAGTCCGTAAAATTGGATCCGTCTGCGTTTAGCTTTTCCTTATCGAATAAGGAACGTAATGAGAAAGATGTTTCTTTAGACATGTGTCTACAATGTAAATGTAAAGATTTTTAGCTTTGTTCATGTAATGTTTTATTATAATAATAATAAAACTCCCACTACAAATTTGTTCTATACCCGTTTTGTAGTAGGATCCAAGATCCCTATTTTCACTAAAAATCACGGCAGTGTATGCATATCATGGTCATAGTTATCGTAGGTAAGCAACTCTTTGCTAATCATATCTCTATATGACTCTTGGTTTCGTTAAACATCGTATGTTTAACCGAAACTTTGCCCCGAGCCTAAAACTCTTTTAGAAATCATCGGTAAGTAACCTCACTCTATTTTGTTTTGTTATGTCTCACATAACCCTCGACCACCAAAGGTAAAAGGCGATGCCTACTGAGTAGGGTTAACATCAACCAATGAACAATGATGTGAGGAGGATAGAGTAGGAAGGGCAGTTTACTTAATTATGGGTTTGTGATTATGCTTAAACCAATAAGCTGTCAGTTCTCTGCTGACCATAGCAACTATCCTATCTCATAGGAATAGTTATGCGGCTATGACAAGACGTTAAATCTAATTTACGCATTTGCTTAACCATTAAGCTGTCAGTTCTATGCTGACCATATCAACTATCCTATCTTATAGGAATAGTTATACGGCTATGACAAGACGTTTAAATCTAATTTATGCATTCATATCAAAGCAGTATTTACTTAAAACTGTAAATCTAATTTACCAATTCAGATTACGTGAATAATTCACGTATATATCTATCAGTTTCTAATTCTTTCTTTTGCAGCAGTTGATTGTGTACTGTTTTCATGTTCTAAACCATATAAACAATTTATGAATAATAAAAACAGTTAATCAGTTTAGAATACGTTAAGCAATTTGGTAATGTGACAAAGTCCCTTTTCGGCCAGTCATCAGGCAAGTAAAGGGGCTCCCAGGAAAGATAGAGAGTCACAAGGACTACTTAAGTACTTTCTTTCCTAGACAGAACCATATCTTTACAAGGGAGATCGACAGCTCTTACTAAGGTACTTTATTGCTTCATCACATTCTTAGATGAACTTAAGGTATTGAAAACAAAAATGTAAAAGCAATTTGGTAACGTGACAAAGTTCCTTTTGGGCCAGTTATCATGACACGTAAAAGAAGGGATTACGTCGGAAAGCCAAACGAAAGTTCCTTTTTCAGTCTTTCCCTTGACATAAACTTATCTTTTACATGTGGAGATCAACAGTTCTTACTCAAGTACTTTATTGCTTCATCACATTCTTAGATATACTTTTACACAGTCAAAGTAAAGAAAGCATAAAGTCACTTTTATCTTTCTCAGTCGGAAAACCGAACCAAGAAAATCACATTTTATTCGGTTCAGGTTTTAAGCTGCAAATCTAAGAATTAAAACTAATAATATATGTATGCATCCACCATGCATAAGGTATAATTATTTTAGAAAATCAATCAGCAGGAGAGACTGTGCTCTGATACCACTGTTGGGTAATCGCTGTACCCATTGATTAGGTTAAGTATGCGGAAAGTTGGTAAAACAAATTTTACTTTTAACTTAACCCTAGGATTAAAAGAGTTACGTCGGAAAGCCAAACGAAAGTTCCTTTTCCAGTCTTTCCCTTGACATAATCTTTTAATCCTACTTAGGATCTACTCCCTGATTGATTTCTAAAATAATATTTATTTAACATTTAAATAAATATAAATAACATTTATACCTTGTTTCCAAATTACAATTGGAATGCAGACCGAGCGAGAAGACCGGATCTGAGCAATGTCTTCTTTCGGAGCAATGACTTCTCTCGGAGCACCAAACATATGGTGCCTCTATAGGTTATCCACCAGGACTAACCAGAGAGCGATTTATTTCTTTTGCCAGAAATACTGTAAACCGCGGTATTACGCAAAAACACTATTCACGAGAAAAAGACAAAATAGCAGAATTCCCGACCCGCAGTTATTCTGATTTTACTAAAAGGCAAAATAGAAATATTGCGACTTTTGAGAAAACACTATTCACCAAAATCCCGCAAACACTATTCAACAACTTGAAAGATAATACGTAACTGTTACGATAACTTTCATTTAAACCGCAACACTATTTGGGAGAGAAAACGAGAAAGAGAACGATAACCGAACCAATTCGAATCGAACTCAGACTTTTCGAACTTTTCAACTTATGAATTCTCTTGCTTGCAGCGAGGTGCTTGCAGGCAGGTGCTTGCAAGCTGCTTGCAGGCAGGTGCTTGCAGCGAGGTGCTTGCAGGCAACTGCTTGTAAGCTACTTGTAAGCTGCTTACAGCAGAGGTGCTTATGTGGATAGGATTGATGACATGTCATGTGGATAGGATCGGTGACGTGTCATGCGGATAAGGACAAATCTGAAAAGACCAGAATGCCCTCGCCCCAAACACAATTAATATCTGTATAATTATTCTGAATAATTATATTTCTTGCGGTTGTTGATTTCGGTAATTTATACAACGTGTCCTACACGTTTATAAATTAACCGGTTAACTTTTATACAACGTGTCATACACGTTTATAAATTAACCAATGTTTCTGCTTGTCATTTTTACATGACATTTATAATATAATTATATCAAGTATAATTAATTATAAACTATCTTATTATTGATCATAATCAATTTATAATCAATCAATAAGATTCTCCGATTAACTCCTATAGGTGTGACCCGATAGGATTTGTGTTATGTTGGTAAATAGAATTAAAACCGTTTTAACTTCTATAATCATGAGATGCATCTGGCAAAACGCATCATGACCATCCAATTACACAGATGATGTCGTACAGTACAATATCACGATCCAGTAAACTATTTTACTCGTGTTTAATTCTTTTGTCTCATAGCTGTCAGATTAATTTCAAGGTAGGTTTGTGTCATCCTTGTAAATTAATCTTTTCTTGATCTTGAGCAGATTATCAAATATGATTACTCTTGTATTCATACTGCTAGCAGATATTCTTACTCTATCAAGGGGCCCAGTGACACTATAACTCGTATAATAAATACGAGGGACAATAGTACTTTTGGTAGACCATCACTACCTCAGCTAAGTTATGTATACCGAAGAGCTACCGTTATAGCTACTTTTTACAGATAGCGTTAGGTAACAATCACACATACACATCTCTTAGTTAGGAAAGATGAATACCTCATACTGTAGAACTTAACACTGAATGAAAGCATTAATGACACGAACACAATTCCGTATAATGTTTCATTCGGGGTCTTTCAAATACCATGTTCCTGGAACATGTATCTATGTGATTAAAATGACAACTCTGTGTCTATGGTCTGTAAAACTTGACCATCTTTTAATCCACATACTAACCTTGTAGCGGTAATTAGTGTTCCTGCTAATTACCTCGGTCAGTGACATTTTAGAGTATTATCATCTATATTATGAAGTTTCACAATTCCAGTCATTAACTCGAAATGATTCATAAATTCAATAATACTCAAGGAAACAAAATGACATTTTATTAATCATTCAATTCATGAACAAAGCTTTATATAATTAAATTATCGTATTATTGACTTCTAGATTATTACACTAACAATTTCTATATATGATGTCTCACTTTTATATCTTTTCACTCTCGAGACTAATTTTTAGTAGAGATCCGGACCTTATATATTTTATATTTTGTAAATAGAACGTGTTATATGCTGAAAGGATTTCATATTTGAATTTTATTAATTGGTATTTGTATCTTAAAATACATATGACTCAATATTCGACAATTATCCGTTCCGCATCCGTATTCGGAGATTATCCGCTCCGTATCCGTATTCGGTTAAGGCTGATATGGTTTTGAGTTTTGATATCCGTTTATTATCCGTATCCGTATTCGTATCCACTCATTGAAAGACGGATACAGATTTGGTATTAGCATTATCCGCTCCGAATCCGCTCCGTTTACACCCCTACACCAAGATCAAAATTAAATATGAAAGTGATAATAAGGGCTAAATTGATATTTAAATTTAAAACCGATTGTATCAGTTAACATAATGAAATTATTTAAATGGACTGATTAGGTTAATATTATTGTATTAATCAATAAAATGTACTAATTGAAGTAATCAAACAAATTAGGTTAACTAGAAAAATTACATAATTTTGAATAAGTTCTTTCAGAAATATGGATGCATTACTTAAAAATGTATAAAATTAATATTATTTAGAATAACCCCTGGATGTTATTTTATTATTTATTAACTAAGTTGATTTAACATAACAAATTGCTATCAATAGAGTTTATACATTAATAGCAATTATAAAATCAGTTAGGTTTAACATAACTGTATTAGTTAGCACATTTGTATTAAATTCAATTAAGTATTTAAATTAATATAATTATATTTAGGGGGACTTTCATGTATACCCCTCAAAAACATCAAATTACGTATTCCTCCCTCTAAACTTTAAAAACTCACAAATTTACCCATTTTATTATCTTTTATATGAAAACTCATTTTAAATTTATAAAATACCCATTTTACCCTTTATTGAAAACATAAAAAATTTGTAGTTTGTTTTAAGGAAAATGTCGGTTTTATATTTGATCAGTTTTCGAGGGCAAATAGTTCATCTTTTTTACTTCTGACGTATACACGGTGAGATTTAAGTATGGGAACGGGTTATGTTTGACATCCATCGGACTCAAATTTGAGTTGATGGGTTTCTCTACCGTTTATGGACTACCAGGGTATCTAATCCTGTTCGCTATTTGCTTTAAGTTCCACGCACGTTGCTTCAATATTTGTGCTTGTTCGCTTCAAGATTCATGTTGATCTAGTGTGCACGGATCTTAAAGTGTATCATATGGTAGAGGAACCCATCGGACTCAAATTTAAGTCAGATGGGCATTTTATGCTTTTAATAAATGGTAAAATGAGTATTTTGTAAATTTAAAATGAGTTTTAATATAAAAGACAATAAAGTAGATAAATTTGTAAGTTTTTAAAGTTTAGAAGAAGAAATACATAATTTTGATGTTTTTGAGGGGTATACGTGCAATACATTAATTGGGTTAACTGCCATTATTCTACTAGCTACTGGCTTAAGTAAATTTATATGATTATATTTGTAAACTAGAATATATCAATTACGAACCACATATATCATAAAGACACATATTCAATTTTCATAAGAGGCATCTAAAAAAATAGATTTAGAGTTAACTAATTAAAGTCCTTAATTATGTGCCACATCAATTACTAAGGATGCTTATGGAGCTGATGATAGTTTGGTCAGTAAAAGGTGTTGTCAAATAGCAGTTTCATGTTTAGTTCTAGCTGTCAATGACACATTTAATTAATTATTTAGATCTCAATAATATAATGTTGTTCAGTTAAAAAATGAAAGAAAAAACCATGTAATCTTAATTAATTATACCTTGCATGCATTTCCTCTATCCCTGATTCTCCTTCCTTAGTTGACCTTGATTTCACATAATAATTAAGAAGCTTAATTTTGTGCAGAGATAATACAAAATTCAAGATTTTTGGGCAATTATTGCCTATTGAAATATATTTTTTACCCACAGATATATTAGTTTTGTCAAACAATATTAGACTATTGCTTGTGTTATTTAAAAAGAAATAAATAAATGAGACAAATATGTGGTCCAAAGATATCATACACAGTTTGTTAAGCATTAAATGCCATTTAAGTTTCTCAAAAAGAAATATTGCTGATTGATCTCTCAAATTTTTACAAGTAATTAATTTCAAATGTGTAAAAACATCTTGCATGTGTAGTTATTAAGTTCAAATTGAATGAGAACTAAATGTTAATAATTTGACGATGTAATTATATTAGATATATTAAAAAACAAATTAATCAAAATAAAGCATTACTTTATTGGCCATGGCACAAATTTCAAGTCCAATCACCTCGGATCTTTCATAGCATCTTAAATGATCTTGTAAATCCAATAGTTTAAATTTTATATGGATAATTAAATTGTAGCTTGAGAATCAAGATTATTAATAAATTGATATTCGTACCTAATTTTAGTAATACTATAACATGAGCCGACATTTTTATTAATATCCAAAGTTAAATACAAATTATTAATTTTGCCCAGAATTCCGCACTTTTGCTAAAACTACCCAAGCCGGTCAGAAAATGGCTAGCTTAGGTACCTGAGTAAACCGGCCATTATCTGGCCGGCTTACTCCATCTTGTTTTTTTTTAGAGAGACACTATAAAAATCAAAATATTGAAATCTAACACTGAAAATTTGAAATTTTTGTTTAAATTATTTGTTATATTACTTCTTTTGATGTATAATTAGCATATTTATACTAAAATACGCTCGATTACTTGAAATTATGTTGAATAACACTAAATTATGTTAAATTACGCTAAATTACATTAAATTACGCTAAAATACTGTAAATTACGCTAAATTACAAATGAATAGGGACGATATCTTCGCTGAAAAGACAAAAAACGACGATGAAACTTCAAACGGTCATAAAACGGCGCTCAAGTGTCCGATTTCAGCAAATGACCACTTTTCGGAAAGCTTGCGAAAATGCGCATGCGTCAGTGACACCTATGCTGTTTTTTGAAATTCAGAATCGCCAAAAAACAAAGAGAAGAGCCTCAAAACTTGAGTTGAAATTTCCGATTAAGATTTTCATTTCTATTATTCAATCCAAGTAGCTCAGTAAATTAGTTACATAATGAACTTGCAGAATACCAATTTTTACTATTTTTGGAATTTTTTTACTATTTTTTATGATTCATGAAAGATGAGCAAAATCAGTCTACTATAGCGTAATTTACCGTAAAGCTGCATAATTAGATAAGTTATTGTAATTTAACGTAATTTAGTATAATTGAACATAATTGAACATAATTTCAAGTAATCGAGCGTATTTTAGTATAAATATGCTAATTATACATCAAAAGAAGTAATATAACAAATAATTTAAACAAAAATTTCAAATTTTCAGTGTTAGATTTTAATATTTTGATTTTCATAGTGTCTCTCTAAATAAAAAAGAAAAATTAGAGTAAGCCGGCCAGATAATGGCCGGTTTACTCGGGTACCTAAGCCGGCCATTTTCTGGCCGGCTTGGGTAGTTTTAGCAAAAGTGCGGGATTCTAGGCAGAATTAATAATTTGTATTTAACTTTGGATATTAATAAAAATGTCGGTAACATGAGGATTGATTGCGTCTAAAACACTATTTAATTGCACATACCAGAAATAGTGGCTTACACGTAGGTAGGTGCGTGGTATTGAAAACCAACTATACATGTAGTATTATTACATACTGTATATTATTCTTTGGATTATATGATCAAGTAACTTTGTTCGCAGAATACGAAGAATTAAAATGCTTTCAATCATCACTTGGCCCGACATTTTTATTAATATCCAAAGTTACTTACAAATTAATAAATATACCCCGTGGGTATTTTGAAAAATATCCAAATCGGTCAGATTTTGGCCGGTTTTCTCTTCCCCCAGAAGCCAGCCAAAATCTGAGCGGTTTCCTCAATTTTTTTTTTTTGCTTTATTATTACAAAAAAAAAAATCAATTAAACTCAAGACTACTTTGGAAATATTTTGATAACACAAGCACTGTTCTATTATATTTGTGCTTGATTTTAAAATATCCCAAAATAAATGTCACGGTCGGGATTAATTTCTTTAATATTGTAGATTTAAGAATCAGATTGTACTGTATCTACTAAATCAATTTTTCTTGTTGTAATCACGCCATAGGTTTACCTGCTCAAATAAAATGTTATTGAGCTTTGTAGCTAACTTTGTTTTTGCTCAAATAAAATGCCATAGGTTTACCTGCTCAAATCAATTTATCCGATTGGACAGTTCTGAAAGTAATCTGAAATTGTGTGTAAATTTGAAAATTTGATATTTTTTTGGATAATAAAAATTTCAGGTTTATGTAGGTTAGTGGCCCATCAAATCAATGCGAAGATGCCATTTTAAGTCACTCTCCGCCTCTTAAAGGAATTTAATTATATTTACCTATATTAATTTGGTTTAAATTAATTACTTTTTCTGATGATCCCTTTTTGACAAATCTGATTGGATTTTGTTTAATATTGAAAATTCTTTTAGTCGAGAGTGTAAAAATGTAACATTCCATAATTTTTATATTGTTTCTGAAAATATATTTTTCTGAACTTATATTTTAAAATTTTAAAAATTTAATGGTTGAATATTAAATCTAGTTTTTCAAAAAAAAAAAAAACTAGAGCATGACACGTGAAATTTCTAGCGATGCTGCCATATGCATGCAAGTCACCCATATTTATAGGGTGTAAAAAAAGAATTTGAGAAAACCGGTCAGATTCTGACCGACTTATGGGGAAGAGAAAACCGGCCAGAATATTGCTGGTTTGGATATTTTTCGAAATACCCACTGATTCTGAATATATTTATTAATTTGTAATTAACTTTGGATATTAATAAAAATGTCGGTCACTTGGCTCTTCTTCCTTGAAGAATGCAAAGACCAAGGACAATTATTGAGAAAGAAATTGTTGAATTTGGTCTCGGGAACGAAATAGTGTTATTTATTAGTATAATCGACTTGAGAGTTGAGAGATCAATCACAATCATGATTCATGGCAGTTGTTATTTTATTTTTATTTGTTTTGAAGTTTGCATGGTTAGTATATAGGAATGAAGATGTACACCTTGCTCGGGTCTCCGCATCGCAAGTTGCGTGCCTTTGACCCAATAGTTTTTTATATTTTATACCGGGCTTCTATATTAATCAATCACAAGTTAAGTTGCCTGGATTCCCAATTCCAGAAATTCTCCATTTGTTTACTCACCTCAATCAATTAGATTTTGATTCTTTTTATAAAAAATAGTTTCGTAAACTTAAACTATTATCTTTAATTTTATTTCTCTTATATTATTATATGATACTATATATTGTCCACTATCCCGTTAGAATCATTAGAATTAAATTATGAAAAAATATTCCATGATTCTCATTTTGTTCCTTAAGGGCCTATTCGGCGTGGCATGGAATTGGAGTGGAATAGAAGAATTGTGGAATTGAGAAGAGAGGACTATTCTGATATATTCCAAATCTGTTCGGCAACTTCATAGTGAAATAGTAACACTTTTTTTCATTAAAATAAAGAATTGGATTCAAAAGTGCTCCACTTTTTCTTTCTCATATGAAAATGTGCACGTTGGAAAAAATATTTTTTTTCACATGATGTGGCGTAACGTCATGGTATGACATGGTCACAAAAAAAATATTTTTTTTCACATAGCATGATATGACATGGTCTGTTAAAAATGATGGAGAGAAGACACATCACGTCTATAACACGTCATATTTAGTCATGCTGCCGCGACAATGTTATGATGTATCGGTCATGTTTTTTTTTCGAATTTTAAATTGTTCGTTGAAAAGTTAGAAAAATTGTCAAAAAACTATAAAACATTATAAAGATATTGTAAAATGAAGATAAAAATTTGAATTTTGTTATAGTAAATTTTTTTTATTTTTTCCAAATTTAGAATTGTTGATTAAAAATTAATATCAAATATATTATTGGTTCAAGATACTATCATAAGTGTTTATTTAAGATGTCTTCTTCTATGACATGTTGTTATGTTATCATATGTGATCGTGTATCGTTTTGCCATTTTGTGTTGTATCACTTGAACATGCCGTGATGTGTAAAGAAAAAAATAACATCTATACATAAATAATATTTTTTAAATGACATATTTAAATATATATTGACATTTTTATTTTTTTGACATAATTTTATAAAAAAAATCACAAACAAAATAACATATTAGATGACAAACAACATTTCTTAAATGATATAAAAAATCAGAGTTCTAAATAATACGCTATAGCGGCGCTATAGCATATAGCGCCGCTGTAGCTTTTTCAGACCATAAAAGCTATTGGCATAATATGGGCATAGTACCGTTTTTTAACCGTTTCGCTACGATGCGATAAACACTATTTAAACCTTTGTAAAATAAATAAAAATAAATGAAGACATGACCAATCAATTATCAATTAATTCAAAAGTTCCTTAAATGACATTTAAAAAAATATAAAGAAATCATGATCAATCAGAAAGATGATGCAATTTGCATGTGGCAAGTACGTGTCTAAATAAATTTAGACTTCTACACGTAAAAAAAAACTCAAAATAAATGCATAGAATCAAAATATTTGATCCATCGGAGGGCTAATATTTAATCCGAAATTTCATTTTTTAAATCAAAACTATTAGCGGATCTAGACATCTACGCGTTTAATATAGGAATGGAGATAAATTGAAGTTTTTTGTTTAGAAATAAAAATTATTCCTACTGAAAAGAAAAAAGACGCAATGGAATTTTCGAAAAATAGATCAATGGTGCAGTGTAAGTTTGTACAGCGACTTACACTGCATTATTTATTTGGCGTGATCATTTTTTTGACCCGGCCAATGGTTCTGGGAGGTAAGAAAATACACCGCGTCACTTATCAATAGTTCGAGTTCGGTAGAATCTATTTTTCGAAAATCCCATGCATTCCTTTCCGTTCTAGTAGAAAAGTACTTTTTATTTCTAAATAAAGAGAAAATCTAATTGGATGGTGACCATATATTGTCTCTACTCTCTAGTATCAAACGCATCCTTAATACGCGCACCAATAGAATAGAGTGAATAGCATGATCACATCAGCATAAATCTTATCCATATCCATAATCAATCCTCGAGCTCGAGTTGCTTGTGAATTAACCTACTCCGATTTAAACCAATTATTTTTTAATTAGTTGCCACTTGCTACTTAATTTATGATAAATCATGAGATCGATGTTGATTGAGATTCACCGCAGCGCTAGTTTAGCATCCAACGTTCGTGCTGCTTTTTCTCCTAAATCCGTCTCACAAAATATAATTAAACTTTAATCTTTTGCAATTTTAGATCGGAAGCCATCATTGTTAAAAATACTGGTGGGATATATCTAAATGGCCATTTATCATGCTGCCTTCTGTACTGAAGATAATAAGAACAATAATTGCATGCGGTAATGATTGAATAAGCTAAAATTTCTAGATAAGGAATGATTAGATCATATATTATCGCGGACTTCTTGCCACCTGACCTTAAAAAAAAGAAAAAGGAACGATTAGATCGCGACATTACCCGTGACCAAGTGCGAATGCACAGCGGATTAAAAATTTTGAACCCTTACCAGACTGGGTTCGGCCCATATTTCAAGGCCCAAAGCCCAGATCGACTATATCTTAGGATAATTTTTTATTGAGCGAGTCTGTGGGAATTTTTTTTTTTTTCAAATTTTTGTCCGAATTAACAACTGGTACTGACTCAACTACTAATTTAAGAAGTTTAAAATTCAGTACCGGAGTGGCATTCCCAAGCACTATATGCCATATCATTTCGTGGTAACTGGTATTTTTCTGCTGAGTCAGGTGGTCCCGTGTTCAAACATGCCCTGATTGTCAGATCGAATTGGCCAGGGAGCAAACGAATACTAACATATATATATATATATATATATATATATATATATATATATATATAATATATCTAT